>OX418221.1:46051980-46651980 GCA_948455865.1 Conomelus anceps
CAAGCATGCAGATAAGATCCAGCGGCATGAGAATGAAGAAGTTATGCATCTGCTTGACAACACTGATATGCTGCGCAGATTGAAGCGGACCAAACCCTTTGAATTGTGTAGTGTTGGGGTGTTTGATAAAGCAGAGCAGTGATAATAGTGTGAATGTGTTATACAGTGCACACATAATTCATTTTATTTTATGATGTTGAAGATCCATCTTGTTTCCACTAATATGTATTATAAACTTAAAAAACACTTTTGAATGGAAATTGACTCACGTTATGGCGTGACGGCCGTTTCGCTCTGTTGTCTAGAGCATCATCAGACGACCCACAGTCCATAGTTCAACTAACCCTCAAACTCATGCCTTGAATCAGTGTACTGTGGGTCGTCTGATGATGCTCTAGACAACAGAGCGAAACGGCCGTCACGCCATAACGTGAGTCAATTTCCATTCAAAAGTGTTTTTTAAGTTTATAATACATTTTATTTTGTTTATATATTTATTTATTAGTATTTAGAAGTAGTAGTCCTGGTGAGAACTATTAAACTTATTATTTGAACGTTATATTATCAGTAAAAAATTGCTCATTAGCCTTCTTAGACTAGATTGCAATGGTAAAAAAAAAATTAGTGTATGTAGGAGTTTTGTATAATATGTACTCTGCATTGTTACTCTACTGTACATTTTTCTAAGATTGATGTAAGTATTTTTCGGCAATAAAATTTCAATTTCAATTTCAATTGCGAATGATGCCGACATGATGCTGGAGACTTGTGTGTGGGTAATGAGGTAAGTGGGTGAATCATGAGAAACATCCATGGATGAATGAGATTCGAATCTAAGGCTGCAGGAAACAAAGCCAGCCAGAGTCTCATCTTATCACGGACAAGCGCTCCAACCAACTGCGCTACCAGAGCCGCCGATGTATTAGAAAGAATCTTTAAAAAACAGATATTACGGGTGTTTTTGTTGGTGTGTGTGTGTGTGTGTTTTTGTTTTACGGGTTTCACAAAAACGGCAACGATTTCAAACACTAAATTTGGCACATAGCCTCAAAACTCGATTCAGTGCACATCGTAGCCCGATTTTTTATTTTCCTTTCACTTTTCAAAATTAATATTCAGATTTCACTTATGGGCACTATTACTGTTTTAAAATGTGTTTAGATGCAGAAAGCTCATAGAATAGCTGATACATGCATGGTACGTCACTATGATGCAAAAAAGCTTCAAGTTACAAGCCAATGCAACACATCCGAACAAAATTATCAATAACCTAGCCAAACCATGATACAATATAATAATAATAATAATAATAATATTAATAATAATAATAATAATAATAATAATAATAATAATAATAAAATGCAGAAGTCTGTTCTGTTGGATACATCACGCATAGTGCGCCAAATACTGCAATGTACTCGATAATCCCTTGATGTACAAAATGATAATAGTAGTCATGAGATGGAGGTTGCATGTCAATGCCCCTTCATCCAAAGAACTAACCGCAAATGCGAGATAACAAGGAAATAATAATAATAATAATTATTATTATTATTATTATTATTAGTCATCAATTTCCCATTCAAATTGGAAAACGCTAAGTACATGTTTATGAGGAAGGCTGAACTAATTTATTACATTTAATATTTTTTCGGTTTTCCCAATATTTCTTCATTCTAAGAGACAGCGCCTCTCTTCTTTCCTGTGAGAATTCCACCTTTCTCCTCTTTATAGCCCCGGTGCTATTTCCCATGACTCCACACACTTTCTATATAAATTTCTGTTCATAATTGTTTCTATGTTTTCGATTTTTGCGAGCTTCAGGTCAGTTTGGACATTTTGAATCCATTTTCCATCGTTTTTCAAACTTTGGGTATGTACTAGAATTCGTCTGGAAATTCAATCATTGGGGAGTCTCATAATGTGTCCATAACATTTCAAACGTCTTTTTCGGATTATAACAATAATTACAATAACAATTATTATAACAATAACAATAATAATTACATGATTTCTATTGGAGCTAAATACGCTACCACGAATAAACTACTTTTAACTGGTAACTAGTTTATTAGTTAAGAAATAACTGGCTTCTTCTTCTCCGGCTTGTTAGAAATAACTTCAACCTGATATTTGAATGGAATTACTGGTTCACAAATTATACGCTAATACTGAACCCTAGAATAGAATATTATTTATGCAATATAGTACGGCATAAGGGTATTATCGTAGTATGGCAGGAAACACATCAGTATGAAATGTTGGTTTATCAGGAGAGAGCGTGAAATAGGGAAGAAACATGCGGCAGTACTGCATCATTGATAATCATAAATTTGTGGGCAAACTTAGCTCTCAAGTACACTGGACCACGATAACTTGAGATTAGACAGAATCTCCCTTTGCAAACTTAGTGAATTATTGAATCCTTGCGTGTTATTGAATCTCCACCTCACATTGTTTGACCAATACTGCTCTTCAATAGATTTCCTCTGCTTAATCAATAAGAAGAAAAGGAAAGTTTTAATCCCAGATTATCGTTAGCTTAAGATCTAGTAAGAGGTTTATTGAGTTAATGGGGTTAATTTTGATTATTTGAAAAACGGCCCCTTTCTTCTTTTTTATCCCTTCTCTACCATCTCTACCTTTTCTTCCACCTCCTTCTCTTCCTTCCTCTTCGTCTTCCACTTCCTCTTCTTCATCATCTTCTTCTTCCTCTTCCTTTTCCTCTTCCTCTTCATCATCATCTTCTTCTTACTCTTCCTCATACTTTTCTTCTTCTTCCTCTTCCTCTTCTTTTTCTTCCTCTTCCTCTTAAGCCTTCTTCGTCCTCTTCAGCCTTCTCCTTTCTCACCATTTAATTTTAAGTATTTTTCTCAATTATTTTAAAGTATGAGAAAGCCAAAACTGTATCAAAAGTCCCACTTCTATATAATAGAAAAGAGTAAGGATGTATTTGTGTGTGTCTTACGGATTTCATCAAACGATAACGATTTGAAACACTAAATTTGGCACAAAGCTTCCTCTAAACTCAATTCGGTGAAGCTCAAAGCCCGATATTTTCTTCCTAATGCTTTTCAAAATTAATGTTCTATTTTCACTTATGGATACTATTACTGTTTCAAAATTTGTTTAGATGCAAGAAGCTTATTGACCAGCTGATACATGATATGTCACTATTACGCAAAAAAGCTTCAAGTAACAAGCCAAAGGAAAACATTTGTTCCGTATCAATATTTCAGCTTCTAATTCCCTTTTTGGAACTGTATTGACATTGGCGGTTGAAATCCATACATCACATGTTCAATTTGAAAAATCTCCCCTAAATCCCGTTAAAAAGTACGGGTAAACCACTAGTAGCAAATATTAAGAGCATATTTTTTATGAGGATGAAGCCCACATAGGTATGAGACCTGTGCGTGGGTAATGAATTAGATGATGGTGATTGATGAGTTGTACCTACAGTTTAATGTGGGTTCCGAACCACCGGGAAGTGATTTTACAGCAGAGAACAGAGTCTTTTTTGCTGGTCAATTCAATCGGTCACCCTTACAAAGAGCGCCCAGGAGTTTCGTAGCTTATCTCTGATTGAAAAGATACCTGCTACGGCACTCGGCTATCACTGCCCAATTTAACGAAATTGACTTTATTGGTTCGTAGAGCAACTTACCGAGTGATTACAAAAGAATGCACCAATTTAGAAAGACATTATTGAACTGGGCTTTACCCAGTTAGTAAAAACTAACTTACATTTAGTAAAATCTTGACAATTTCAGGTGAGAATTTAACATGGAAAGAATATAAATGTCAAGTATATTTCGTGCATTGTCTGTCTCAAAAGGTCAATCAGGCAGAGGCGAAACCAGGGGGTGGTATCTATCCCAAAATTCTCAACTGACACTAAAAGAAGCTTTATTTATGCCTTTCATGGGGATGAGGACCTACTAATCTAGGTAATATCAACCCCTCTCGAAATACAAGTATATTTTCTCACTCAATATCCCCTGAAAAAATTCTGAATATGCCCCTCCGTAGGATAATCATTTTGTACAAAGTACAGAATTTGTCGTAAACATGCTGGTAAATTATGTCTATTGTTTTGTCCACGACAAGTTTCAAAATATTTAATTTTTTATTTATTGCAATAAATGATATTGATTTTTTAAAGCCGTCAACCAGTAAAGTTACATCGATTTACAAGACTAGAAGGACACAAATACCAAAAACCCTCTATGAGGAGTTCAATGTGAACTTTGAAACCGACTCCAGTGTGAGAGTGAGCTCAATTTTTTCCGAGGCTTAAAGGTCTGGAAATCCGACAGCTAGCTTGCTCTTTGTCATGCTTTAAACAAACAGTCGACAATTACTTGTGACAGAATTAGAGGCGGAAAGTAAGAATTGTACTAGGATCCCATATCGTAAATGTCACACAAGTGGCTAATCCTTACAGCCTCCGGGATTAACAGTTTTGTCGGAAGTGTATGACGGTTTACAAGTTTTTTCTTCCAAAATAAAAGTGCAAGCTCTGGATTTATTGGTGGAAAGTGGGTTACAAATGTATATTATGGGTTATAAATGTATTTAAGGCTGTGCGCAAGGTTTTTGGTCATAATTTTTTTACTACGTTTCTTGTATTATATATTATTAAGGTATTGAAATGTTATCTATTGCCATAAGAAATTATCTTTCTCATTAATTATTTTATGGAATATTATGGTACAAAGTGAAAATTTTTCTGTTTTTGTGGCAATTGATCTCCCCATCAAGTTTTGATAAATTTTTTATCACTTTAAATTATTCCATAATCAATCATGCAACCTATTAATTTTTTCAAATCCAGGAGCTTCTTTATAGATTTTGTCCGATGTAAATGTAAATTTTGACAGAAATAGGTTTTTATTTTAATAATTACTTTTTCCACATTCATTTTATTCACTAATTTAGTTTTTTCCAGGGATTTTTCTTCATATATGAGAGCAGCATGAATAAAATGTTGCCAATAACTGTCTTGAGTACTTAACTATCTTTGAAAATTTTCGAAGCAACCACGTTTTTTCTGAGTAGAATACTAGAAAACATTTTACAAATAAGGTTAAAGTTTTATACTTCGCAAAATTGCTACAGGTGCAATCCAGTAATTATTTCGTTAATGGGCCCGTTACGCCTAGTCGCTTATTACTAGATAAATATTTTAATTTTTCACCAGCTGAACAACTTAAACAGTTGATATGCTAATACTGTACTATTGTTTGAGTGCTAGGTTAAAAACCGCCTACTCATTGTAAGTATACTATGTGGAAATTGTATCATGTTTATTCATATTGAACTACTTCTGAAACTAATATTGATACTACTACTATCTGGCTACATCCGTTCTCATTAAACTAAATTTGAAACAAAGTTTATGTTCATAAAATAATCAAGCACTAAGTACTTGGGTTAGTTGTGAAGATAAAACATGGAATGGGCAATATCCAATCTTGTTATATTTTACCAAGAACGATTTGGTTGGAATATATTTCAACAAAGTCGATATATTATATTTATATAATTATATTGTAGTAAAGTAAACTATAAAAACTTTTTAAAGTCAATTTAACGACTTGCAGCCAATTTCAACGTCAAAATAATTTAAAATAATTTCCAGTCAAAATAACAACGGAGATCGTTATGGAACAAGAAATCCAAGTATACTATAGTATGTAAGTAATAATATTATAAAGTATTATTGTATAGATAAATTACAATTAAATTAGTAGTATTATAAAAAATATTATTAAAAGTGTTGTGTAGTAAGAATAGTACCTTGCCAAAATGGCTGTGTAGGATTTGGATTCAAGGGGCGCACGGTTGATGAAGGGCCGAAAAAAGTGTTTTTATTCTACTGTTTTGGATTTGGACGCTATTTGACATTCAATATACGGTACCAAAACATGAAAATATTGCTATTTTCGGAGGATGAAGCCCACATATGTCTGAGACCTGTGCATGGGTAATGGTGATAATTGGATGATGGTGATTGATGAGTTCGACCTACAGTTTTAGGTGGGTTCCGAACCACCGGGAAGATGTTTAGATTGGTTCTCCTACATTCAGTTTTCGATTTTCAACTTAGTAATACAATAATTCCACCTATAATAATTCCATTATAGGTGAATAATCTTGAGAAATATGTCGTATAATTATTATCAGGAATTGATAAGTTCAATTTTAATGTAATTTATTTAAATAGTGAGTAAGAAAACTTTCAAGGAAATAATGTTTTTTTTACAATAAATTTAAACCAATTTCCAAATCTGACTTGAAAAATAACGTCGAAAACAGTGAAAAACAAAGAGCATACTTTTTTTATTCATTGGTAATATTCGCCATAACTGACATCACACTGTACTTGACTATTCCCTTTATTATAATAGTCGTGAATATTGAATTAAAAGTGCTAGTTCAGGATATGTTATACATTGTATTCTTTTCTCAATTTGATTGGAAATTGTATCTCTAAAACAGAAAAATAACCAAATTACGACTAACTGCACTATTGTACGATTTTTTTAGATATTAGAAGAAAATGTTTTTGTTGAAGTGGCAAACTCCAAAAAATGTTTTGTTATAAGAGCAAGAACTTAGAGCTTAGATTCTATCATAATAATAATTCTATCTCTCAAGATCTCCATTGAAAGAGGTATGATAAAAGCTTTATCAATCTTTTTAATCGCTTTGCAAGGCAGTATTTTGTTTCACTTTTGGCTTCATTATGTCTTATTTTTTTCTGTATGGTGTTTATTTTATTGAAATTATAAAAAGTTATTTAATTATTTATAGCACTGAATATAATTTTTCATTATTATTGATTTGTATTACAGTAGTTAATTTACTAGTTATTGTTTGTACTATTTTGATTTAAATTCTGTGCTAGCTAGTAATAGTGAGTCATATTCTTATGTTCTAGTTTCTATTCAGTTGATTCTTGTACAGTAATATCTCCTTTACTTTGTTTTTTCTTTTCAAGTGAATCACGAATTTCTATCAAATGCTATACAGGAAATATTGTTACAGTTTCTAATGTCTAAAATAAGGCTGGCAACACTAAAGTTCACACTTGCACTTTATTTACACACACTAATTGTAAGTTCAATTAATAGATAAAAACAGATCAACAAATGACAAGCTAATACTTATTTCTTAGTGATTATTTACAAGAATTAATGAATAATTAAGTACAGGCTGATCAATAACAAAAGAAACTAGAGTCCAATAAACTGTACAATAATGTAGAAAGAAATGATAAAAAGAGCAACTAATCACTTACAAAACACAGTCCAATTCGTTATTTGACAGCCCCAAATAGTACCACTTAGCACAATGTCTTTAAACTATTAGTAAGCTGCACAAACAGTGAACACTTGTCTCTGCACTTGACACTGGAATCAAGCACTGTTTACTCCACTGGCACTGGATTGTCTCTCTCACGAGATATGTAACACAATCTGAAACACAGGTTTGTAAAACTAACTAGCTTGTTCACGTGGACTTGTTTATATAGCTGTTATAGTTGTATAACTCCAAGAATTGGTGGCTTCTCGATGATTCAAGGATGCCGTAGAAGGTCACAAAAAATAGACCTTGATTGTTCAGGAAGTCTGAAGAAATCTCAAGAAATTCAATGGAGTGAGAGAGTTGCATATTTGAAGAATAAGAGTGACAAAGACATGTGAAAAGCAAGAGAATGAAGAGCGGATGTCAAGTCACGTCCGACCATGAAAACAAAGGAACAATCTACGTAGAACAAGTGCGTAAATAACTGCTCCATTCGCTTTTGTAACAATATTTTGCTTGTAAGCCTCTTAATGAAATAAAAATTTATTCTATTCTACCTGGGCGTGTACGTGCATTAACAATTCACATTCCAATAGTTTAGATAGAACTGTAGTAATTTCGTTGATTGGAAACTAATATCTAATGGAAATTTTGCTCTCAAACGTTCACTTTCAAGATTTTTGAGCACTATGAGTTCCAATTATTGAACTCATATCAAAATTATAATATCAATGGAGAGGCGAGGCCTTTGAAACGAAGCTATTCAATTAATTATCATTAAAACACTATTACGCTCGTATGATGAAGTTTATAACAAGATAGATATGAGTTCTCTGTACTCACTCCATAACTCTAATGTACATTATTACGAGCTATTACTATTATGTACAGTATATATATCTGATATGTACTATGATACATACTATGATATTCTGCCTGGATAGTTTACTGATAAATGTTAACTACCATGAACGTCATATAAATTAATATGCCACCTAATTGGGCATTGGAATTGATTCCAGGTTCCAGGTAAGGCTCTTTTGAACGGAGAAAGCTTATTTTAAAGGCTGTTGAAGAGGGGCAGAGCAGAGAGTGATGGGGAGAAATAGGAAGAACGAGAGAGAGAGTGATTGATGGGGGAGAGGGAGAGAGTGCGATGGGGGAGAGAGGGTTTTGAGAGAGAGTTGGGGAGTGAGAGTGGAAGAAAGAAAAAGGAGAGCAAGAGAAACATGGGAGAGAAAAGAGATAGACATGTCAGAGAGACAGACGGAAAGTGAAAGAGAGTGAAAAAGTGGTTAGAGAGACAGACAGTAAGAAAGAAAGACGAGAGAGAAAAGAGAGAGAGAGTTGAAGATTTCAATAGAAAAGAGAAAATATCCAATTAATTAGTCTGAGAAGCTACAAAAAAATCAAATCATTCAATTATCATATTTTACGAAATTATAAAATTAATTAGATTGCTAATTATCATTCACGTGAATGTCATCAATGTTATTAATTGTTCTGTTCTAAAAGCGTGAATTTATTGGTCCAGTACAAACTGAACTCTAAAAATCCTTTCATGGAAAGTTCAAAAAAAACTTGTATATTTTTCTTTATATTCAGTAATTTTAACAAGACAAGACGTACATTGGAATAAGATGAATGATGATGAAATAATGAATGTCACAACCAAATTTAATATGAATAAACGAGATGCCATTCTCAAACTCAAACAAACTAAAACTGAAAGGTGTACAATACCCAACACCCAGGACGGAATCGACATTATTAAAAAACGCAAGAATGTTGAATGTCAACTAATCAATCATGGTACGAGTCTGAAATTAATGACATGAGAATCAATGAAACAGCTAAAAAATTGCCAAATATCACAAAAGAGTAAATAAACTATAAACATGATATTCTGTAACCTAGTATAACGAGTTTACGAATAATAAATTGAGGGGAACTAGAAAAAAACCTATGTTATAGATAGAAATAGAATTTATTAATTTATTAACAGTACTGATAGAAATAGATGAATGCTACTGTACAAAAATATCAGTCACCACCGGGAATTGAATCACGGACCTCCCAATTGCCGGTCGGGCGCCCTAACCACTAGACACTAGACTACGATTCCTGGCGGTGACTGATATTTTTGTACAGTAGCATTCATCAATTTCTATCAATACTTTTGTCAATATCCGCCATTGCAGAAGTCTTCAGCAAAAATTAATAGCACTGAGGAATTTGGAAGAAATTAATAAATTCTGTTTCTGTATATTTGTCAGTTTGTTGAATTGTCAGTTACATTTAAACTAACTTGAGATAGAAAACCTCCAAAAAAGTAAAGTAAAAGCCCCTAAAGTAAGTAGGAAAATTTTTGGCTGCAATATGCTTGATCTCTTGTCATCTTGAAACTAGAAAAAATGTCTTTCCAATAGAACACTTGAATCTCCATTGAATATTTGAAAGGCTCGTTCCTCAACTACAATTTGAACCCAATTTATTTTTATATTTTGCAAACACGATTATATATAATTCCCATTGCTGGTCAGGATCTAAGACATCTAGGTGCTACTGTACAGGACTTAGAAAATAATAAAAGATTTTTGTATCAACTCGTTGCTTGTAACAGGACTTAGTGATCACAGCCTTCATGAAATATTCAAAGTTCAATTTATTCACACATTCCCACTGTCATTTCAATCCGTTAAACAGAACTCTAGTACGCATTGAATTAATCGACATGAGATTACTACCAATGAATTAAATTATTCAATATCTATCACATCTATCTCTCTATATATCACATCCATCTATCTATCTCTTGAAACAATGGTATTACCGTATCATGGGAATAATATCTCCAGCTTAATTTCACATAAAACATAATTATGCTTCTCTACATCCCAACATTAATATTATTAATTCACTAATATTCAAAACTTTAATAATATGATATTCATCATTCATACTTTCATCATTAATATTATCGTGCTACTACGTTATACAATACAACAGTGGCATAACTATTGTCACGGTGCAAATTCACCAACCCCAAATTAACAGTAATATCACAATTAATCTGAGAAAACAAGGTTTAACATTAAATACTCACTCAGAATTATCAATTGTATTATTTAATTTTTACGTAAACTTAGATGCACAATCATTTGCCTAATTTACAAAAACAGCGTCCTACAATGGGCTGGAATACAAAAGTTGTTTACTTTAAGTGAAAGGTTAGCTTGTAGACTGTCCTGATAAAGGCCAACGCACACAGCAACAGACGGACGGATTCAGACAGACGGATGAAAAATCGCTCCCCAGCTTATTAAATGTTGCAACGCACACAGACATCCGTCTGTCTGCGTCTGTTGCAGACGTCTGCTTGCAGACGTTTCAGATTCGCTCCGGGGGCGATTTTCAAAACGTCTGGTGCCAGACGTTTCATATCGCGCATGCGCTAACTAAACTTATCGACAGTCCCGCAAGAGGCGCTATAGTTTTGCCTGCTTTCGGTTACATGTGCGTCATTGTGTTTTCTTAATTAATTAATAGAATAGGTAATTTTGTTTTAACTGACATCATGGAACAACTAATAGAAGCAGTGAGAATTCACCGTGTCCTATGGGACACACGATTGCCAGAGAAAAGGCTTGGAGTGAGATCGCAACCGGCTTAAAAAAAGAAAGTAAGTACGGTACCTGTTACATATGATAGTTCTTTATTTCAATCCTATATTTGCATAAATAACATAAGAAGTAGATAATAAGTAATATAAAACAGAGCAAGTCTTTGACGAGGGTCCCCGTTCCTTTTCTTCCTAGCCTGCACACATAATTTTAATATTGTAATAAGGTGAAAATCATTCTTACAACAGTAAAAATTTATCACAATGAAGGCAATGTCTCATAAAGTCTTATGCATAAATATAAATGTAATTGCCAATAAGTTAATTCCCAGATCTGTTAGGCCTATTTATATGAAGAAATCTAGTTTGTAAATAGAATCACTCATTAATCTTGATTGACACACTTGCTAATTGAAATAAGATATAAAATGACTTTATAATCATGAGTTGTTTGATTGATGTTAAATAAAGAAATATATTTGATAACACTAGTGCCGATGATTGAAAATACTGGTGCTTCATCGCTAAAAATAACAAAGGTAGTATATGTCATTAGCCACGACTTTTAAACACTCTCCCGTTGCCAAGGTACACTCCCTTGTTCTGAGAAAAAGTGTCTACGAATTCTGCTATAATGTTTAAATTTTTCATCGTCTTCTGTCAAATATTGCATAAGGTGATGGTATTCACCATAAATTTTACGTTTTTTATTAATGGGATGAACCCAATGTGACCTGTTAGATAATGAGAATAACAGTAACAAATCGTCATCACTTGAAGAATCATCGTCCTCTAGCCAAGGAATATTTTTTGAAAAGTTTGTGCCACACCACACAACAACATTTGACGCCATCTCACTGAAGACTAGCAGCGGACGATCCCCCATCCGTCTGTGGCTGTGTGCGTTGACCAAAACGTCTGTCTGCATGCAGACGTCTGTCTGAATCCGTCCGTCTGTTGCTGTGTGCATTGGCCTTAAAACCGGCTTATCAAACAGCTGTTACCGGTTAGTAATGTCACTTTCCTTTTCACAAAAAATATTCGTATTGTTATTTATTTCCTGTATTTATGTTATTTGATCGACTTGGGAAATCTGCTTATGCTTGCCCTGCTAATTATTAATTTCTCTAATTTAATTATTATTTTCTCCAATTTTCAACCTATTTAATTTTCTTACGTATGGTACACCGTACTTAAAAACCGGGTGTAAGCTCCTCATTGGAGGAAAATAATTTCCTGCGCTGTTATTGGCGGATTTACCGCATGACGCAGCCTCTTCTTCAAGTACTGTGACCAGAGCTTGAAGAAGGAGACTTCACAAAAATCTAGGCTGGCTGAGGGAGAGGTTCCGTTTTAAACCTCCCCTACTCAATAATTTTTACTTTTAAAGAAATCCAATCTAGTCAAATTTAAATGTTTTTATATCTGTTTTAAAATCCCGCTGTTTGAGTGCAACCCCCGGATTGCCGAATTTGTTAGTGAATCAGTAATAGTATCAAAAATATTCGCGAACGACCACGAGGATCAATCCAAGATGTCTGAGGGTGACGCCAACTAGTGACGAGCCAGAGAAGAAATACAATACTTCGACTAGTGCGCGTAATTTGGGCCCAAATATCTGGTATGTGCGAAATATACTATTCATACAAGGTTTATACAAATAATTGGCATATCCAATTGTAAATTGCAATCAAGCTACTCTCTTGGAACTGAGAAATCCTTAGGCTAAAGACCTAAATGCTCACATGAACAATTTTATTAAATATATCATTTTTAACTTCTGAATATTAGTGGTAGGAATTGAAGGCGAGAGTTGCGTCTCCGCATACGAATTGCTACCTTTCATTGTATTTTAAACTCCATAATATCAATTTACATTTATTAAAAATCCATTGCAATTTCAAAACCTTAGTTCTGATTTACAATCCTTACTCGACCCTGGCTGCAGGTTATGGTTATATATTATTTCAGCGGACCATCAAGCAGTATAGCTGAGAGGGATATATCGCCTCAGTAACTTTCTGGTTTGTCCTTATTGAAGGACCCTTGGCATTCTTTCGATTATTTATTGTAGGATATTTGTATCAGGAGTATTCCTTATAGCTTTTCCACCTCGCTAGCGTGAATTGCGAGGAGAGTGCAACAAGCAAGAGTTGCATGTTCCGCACTCAATCTCCACTCGCGAGAGGGACTTAGCTGAATTACTCCTGATTTTAAGTATATCTCTCTTTGTTGGATTATAGTTGCGTGGGCGTAAATAACAGCTATTCTGTGTATCACCCCGCAACTGTATTCCGCAAGGACAGACATTTTCTCGTATGGGTTTGAGCTGGAGTGGTGTGTCCTCACAATTCTTCGGGAATTTGCCCGACTGCAGCTTCCGGCCATCAAATTTATCTTAAGCGCATATAAGGTACACACCCCCCCAAATCGAATACCATATAAGTGGCGCCCGAACAGGGACTCAGTAGAGAGAGGGGATATTTAGGACATGTGTTGGTAGAATTATTTTCTTATTTTATTTTACAGGAAAATCTACGGCAACCCGGAAGGAGATAATTAGCTTTTCTATTTCAGAATTATACTGCATCTCCGGTGAACGTCCAGCCTACCGTCGAACTTATGTGCCTGTCTGATTTAGTTTATAATCACAGCCAGAGTCGAGTAGTGTATGAGCGTTTAGGACTTAAAAGCCGAGGGATATCCAGTATTAATTTAAGAATTTCCGAATTAAGCAGATTTCTCCGGTTGACCGTTATATGTGCATTTTTCGCAAAAATCTGTGATATTTATCCTGCACTGTTATTAACATTAAGTTTGATTAGAGTCTTTATACAATTTTATTATATTGTCTTAATATCAGCGCCTAACGCGCACAGCCTAGCCGAAATTTCATGTAGTAAATTTTATGTACATTGTAACCGCGGTATTTGTCTCGCCATTTTTCGTGTTGTGGGGGCTTAACTACAAGACTACAGCTACAGACTGACCTGATTTTGATATCCAAATCTTGTTTCTGCACTTCACAACAATTCACCATTTTTATTCTATACTCAGCTGTTCCACTGACTCATCATGCAATATACCATGACTGAAAATGGATCCACCATCAATATATCCACTAATGATGAGCCAACCTTACCAGAGCTTCAGACTAAAGATATATGCCAAAATACCACTGAGGTTGAGGTAGAAACATCTTCACATAGTTCACTTAAGGACACAATGAACAAAGATAGTAGGGAACTAGGCCAGAGGTGTGTGCGGAATAATAATAATGCATTTTTATCAACCTCGGATGCGAACGCCATCCTGGAGGCCATAAGAAAAGCCACAATGGAATCGAAAGCAGATAGAGAAGAATTAAGAGCTAGTTATAAAGAATTAAAAGCTAGTTATAAAGAATTAAAAGCTAGTATCACCCACCAAGCTGAACAGCAAAGTCAACAGCTTGAAGAAACTACAAAAGAATTAAAAGCTAGTTATAAGGAAGTAAGAGAGGTTATGATTCACACGGCTGAGCAAATAAAATCGGAGTTGAAAACGGTGATCATTCAAACGGTTGATAGGTTAGAAGGAACTAGTAATGCAGATAACCACAATCAAAATAATAAACTGAGTTGTCACAGAAACCAACACCGACACCAAAATAGATTCGTTGGAAATAAATTTCGACAAATAAATAGAGATAATAATTTATTTGCTCCATTTCAACTTGTGTTTTCAAAAACTAGGCTAGTGAATAAAGACACAAACAGCGACAACCACAACACTAGCAGCTCAAGACCACCTCGATCATCGTCGACGCTGCCTCTTGAATCACCGTCACCGCCGTTCTCTGCATCAAACAACTGGCAGACCGGTTCACACCAATGCGGCAGACGAAAATCTCCCCACAATCCTTGGATCGGAGATGGCCTACGGAGAAAGAAAGACAAGTGGAAATTGTCAACAGCGGTCTTCGGAAAGAAGGAAAGAAAATATTCTTCGAGAGCGGTCCGGAAAAAGGCAAACAGCTGTTGGAGTGTTCGTCGCGCTAGGCCCGGCTGCTGGGAAGATGCTGCCATCTGGTGGAGAAAAAGCGTACCTCTGCTGTCACACTGGCGCTACCAAACTCGCAGCCACCACACCAGCGCTGCTACACCCAAAGTACAGCATGCAGACAACCGACTCCATCCTCCAGCTCATGCAGCATAGCATACCAAGTCAGACCGGCTTCACCGCTACGGTAACAACTCTTTTAGACCGTACTGTCTGCGATACAACAAACTGGCATAGGATATACCGAGTCAGACCGGCTTCACCGCTACGGTAACAATTCTTTTAGACCGTACTGTCTGCGATACAACACACCAGATTGACAGAAAACCGAGTCAGACCGGCTTCACCGCTACGGTAACAATTCTTTTAGACCATACTGTCTGCGATATAACACACCAGATTGACAAAAATCCGACCTACAAACCAGCATAAATACTCTGTCACCGAGAAAGAGTTCCTGAGCATCGTCCAAGTCTGCTTGAAGTACAGGACTCTCCTCCTCGGTCACAAGATCTACGTCAACACCGACCATCGGGCATTAACTTTCTTGAAGACGGCAAAGATGACCAACAAACTTGAGAAAAAACCAGTCAGACCAGCTTCACTGCTACGGTAACTCAACTATTTTAGACTGTACTGTCTGCGACCTACAAACCAGCTTGACAAAACCAACTTAAGACATCCAGTCAGACCAGCTTCACTGCTACGGTAACTCAATTATTTTAGACCGTACTGTCTGTGACATAACAAACCAACTTGAGAAAAGTCCAGTCAGACCGGCTTCACTGCTACGGTAACTACCATTTTAGACCATACTGTCTGTGACACAACAAATCAGCATTAGACACAACTTGTCAAATGTCTGCAAATCACAAATCGATGTGAAAAACCAGTCAGGTCAGCATCATTGATGACTGCCATGGGATTCCGTAGACCATGCTACCTGCAACGATCTGATTTGCTTCACAAATCCTTTAGTACTGGGACAGACATGATGTTGCCGCAACATAATGCCACACATATGCTGCCAAAGTAAAATTTTAGAAAAGTGCTTGGATGCAACCAACTCCAGAACTTTGAGTTGGGGCATCAACACTTCATTGAGATCTAAGAAGCAGATCAACAAACTTAAGATGTACCCAAGAAACTAATTGCTGGATGCGGAGCGAGCCACCACATTCCTCACCGTATGTATTCGTCCTTGTCAGTGAGCCCGGCATTCGAAGTCATCCCGGCGTATCGTTATGGATCCTGCTGCATCGAGATGTTCCTCTGCGTGCCATCGAACCCTGGAGCTTCACGATGATCATCATCATCCTCAGCCTCGCCACCCCACAATACGAACACGGTTACAATTATGTTTAATGTTTTATTGTGAAATTATGTGTTGTAATAAGATTTACATCATGCACTATTACACATGAGCATAGAGCTAAAGGCTCAATCTACCTTTACATCCTTAAAGGATGAATTTTTGTAAAATATTTTCTTATTAACTTTTATTATTATATAATTTAGAAAATTACCAGACTAAAAAAAAAAAAAAAAAAATCATTAATCACTATAGTCAAAGAAACTGAGAAATGTAATCTCTAAAAAAAATTATATACAAAATTGAATGAAAAAAAAAACAGTCTGTGATAATTTCCAAAATATATTCCAAAGGTGATAGTAAATTATATATTATATTAGTTATTTATTGTTATTATATTATATTAGGTGTCATGTTTTATATTTTTATATTGTTATTTTCTAATTTCTAAGGATAAATCTCTATTACTGTTATTATTTGAGATTTTATACTATTTATATTATATGGAAAATTTATAGAAATTAATTACTAGCTACATTGAAAATAACATTTAGAAGAAAATTATAAGAACAAACAAATCAAATAGAAACAAAAGCAAAACGAAAAGCAAGCAAAGATAAATGAAGAGAGGAAGTAATTGAAGCGGACAAAGCAGAATAAAGTTGAAAGCATAGAATTTATTGAGAAAAGGAAAAGCAAAGCAAACAAAGAAATATATACAGCAAGCAAGCACCTTCATGCACAACTGGCAAACCTGCAACAAAAGAAAAATTTATTATCCTAAGCTAAATAAGCTATTACCAATGGCAATGCCAATTACACCAATAGATGCCACCAACTGACACCGCACTGCAGAAACGTCGATCATGCACCATCACCCAAGCACCTCTGCTATTAGGTCTGTGATGAGGCTCTGGGGGCTTGTATGCTAACCCATCCCATCATCGTAGGGAATTTAGGATTTAGAGTAACCCCATGGCTGTCTAGTGCATGTGGCAGAGATCCACCTCTGCACTAATGTATCCTCCTTTTTTTGTCTGAGTAAAACCTCACGACTCTTAGTTGTGGTCCCGACACCACTGCTGCGGCGATAAGTCGAGAATAGTTGCAATAAGCACTATGCATTCTAATGCAGACTGATGTTATTGGCTGTGATATTTGTGTGTTGTAGATCCTAAGTCGTAGTAGTTGTAAGGTTCATGTTAGGTTAGTGCACCTTAGACGGTGAAAATTAGAAACACTTGCGTTTCAAATATTTCTAATTTGGGGGCTTTATGTCACGGTGCAAATTCACCAACCCCAAATTAACAGTAATATCACAATTAATCTGAGAAAACAAGGTTTAACATTAAATACTCACTCAGAATTATCAATTGTATTATTTAATTTTTACGTAAACTTAGATGCACAATCATTTGCCTAATTTGCTAAAACAGCGTCCTACAATGGGCTGGAATACAAAAGTTGTTTACTTTAAGTGAAAGGTTAGCTTGTAGACTGTCCTGATAAAACCGGCTTATCAAACAGCTGTTACCGGTTAGTAATGTCACTTTCCTTTTCACAAAAAATATTCGTATTGTTATTTATTTCCTGTATTTATGTTATTTGATCGACTTGGGAAATCTGCTTATGCTTGCCCTGCTAATTATTAATTTCTCTAATTTAATTATTATTTTCTCCAATTTTCAACCTATTTAATTTTCTTACGTATGGTACACCGTACTTAAAAACCGGGTGTAAGCTCCTCATTGGAGGAAAATAATTTCCTGCGCTGTTATTGGCGGATTTACCGCATGACGCAGCCTCTTCTTCAAGTACTGTGACCAGAGCTTGAAGAAGGAGACTTCACAAAAATCTAGGCTGGCTGAGGGAGAGGTTCCGTTTTAAACCTCCCCTACTCAATAATTTTTACTTTTAAAGAAATCCAATCTAGTCAAATTTAAATGTTTTTATATCTGTTTTAAAATCCCGCTGTTTGAGTGCAACCCCCGGATTGCCGAATTTGTTAGTGAATCAGTAATAGTATCAAAAATATTCGCGAACGACCACGAGGATCAATCCAAGATGTCTGAGGGTGACGCCAACTAGTGACGAGCCAGAGAAGAAATACAATACTTCGACTAGTACGCGTAATTTGGGCCCAAATATCTGGTATGTGCGAAATATACTATTCATACAAGGTTTATACAAATAATTGGCATATCCAATTGTAAATTGCAATCAAGCTACTCTCTTGGAACTGAGAAATCCTTAGGCTAAAGACCTAAATGCTCACATGAACAATTTTATTAAATATATCATTTTTAACTTCTGAATATTAGTGGTAGGAATTGAAGGCGAGAGTTGCGTCTCCGCATACGAATTGCTACCTTTCATTGTATTTTAAACTCCATAATATCAATTTACATTTATTAAAAATCCATTGCAATTTCAAAACCTTAGTTCTGATTTACAATCCTTACTCGACCCTGGCTGCAGGTTATGGTTATATATTATTTCAGCGGACCATCAAGCAGTATAGCCGAGAGGGATATATCGCCTCAGTAACTTTCTGGTTTGTCCTTATTGAAGGACCCTTGGCATTCTTTCGATTATTTATTGGAAGGATATTTGTATCAGGAGTATTCCTTATAGCTTTTCCACCTCGCTAGCATGAATTGCGAGGAGAGTGCAACAAGCAAGAGTTGCATGTTCCGCACTCAATCTCCGCTCGCGAGAGGGACTTAGCTGAATTACTCCTGATTTTAAGTATATCTCTCTTTGTTGGATTATAGTTGCGTGGGCGTAAATAACAGCTATTCTGTGTATCACCCTGCAACTGTATTCCGCAAGGACAGACATTTTCTCGTATGGGTTTGAGCTGGAGTGGTGTGTCCTCACAATTCTTCGGGAATTTGCCCGACTGCAGCTTCCGGCCATCAAATTTATCTTAAGCGCATATAAGGTACACACCCCCTCAAATCGAATACCATACTATGTAAAAAAATAACTAGTAAATAAAATTAAAAATAAAGGATAACCTAAAAAATAAATCAATTTAAAAATTGTAAATAAAAAATTTAGTTAAATTAAATTTAACAAAAAATATAACTAAATTAAATAACACTAAATATATCAGGGGTATAGATCCCCCCCCCCCCCCACAAAGACCCACAAACAAAATAAGTTTTGGGATTGGAACACTATTCTCTGCTGTTAAATCACTTCCCGGTGGATCGGAATCCACCTAAAACTGTAGGTCCAACTCATCAATCGCCATCATCCAACTCATTACCTACTCACAGGTCACAGACCTATGTGGGCCTCATCCTCAAAAAAAATTAATAAAATTAACAAGCCCTGACTGATAATAAATTTTGATAATAGTCAAAAAAGGCGTTCTGTAAAGCTAAAAATGTAGTTTTAGAGGGATTATTTTCAAAATAATTTGGGGGAAGAACCCCGGACCACCCTTTGAAATGAACAAGCTACATAAAGTATTGAATTGCTGTTAAAAACCCTCATTTTAGAAGACAAATACGGTACTAGACTGTACGCCAATCAGGTGAGGTGGGGGATCAAAAATAGCAGCGAAAATAGTTTAAAGCAGGCCTCTTTTGAAGTTTGGCTGCTTGAACAATAAATTTTCAGCATCAGACTTCGGATCCCCACTGATAATGATGAAAATCTGATACACAATTTGTGTCATAATAATTTAGAATGAATGAATTTGTGTCTACAATCGCGTGTGGTCTCAATGGTTTCAAAATGTGGTATCAAAGGGATTATTTTTCAAACATTTCTCAGGGGAGTACTTCCGAACCCCCCTTTTGAATAAACTATACAAAGATTACAGTCTTGAATTATTTAGTTAGAGACCCCTCCTTCTCCTCTTATGGTGTACTACAATAATATGGTCTGTCACTAAAAGCGGTAAGCCTACCCCTCCAATAACATCATTGGTCATCCACCCCCCTCCCCCCACCGCCAGACAGACCATTTGGTGACGCCAATGCAGCATACATACTCTATCATTATTTTATTCATGCTGCTATACATACAGAGTCATCGAAAAAGAATACCCGTATTTTAAAAATCACTACTCCGACTAGAATCAACATAAATATTTTGAACATCTAGCGTTTTACTAGAATGAACATGTTCTAAAATTATTTTAATCTCTCTTAGATGCTTGTATGAGCAATTCTAAATAATCCAATACTTCCAGTGAATAAAACAACAATGTGAAAGCCAACTATTGAAATCAATATAGGCTAAAACCTACTTTTGGAAACAATATAAAATAGAAGAAATGTTCGTTGCAAGAATCTACTCTCTAAATCTGATTTGGGGAGTAGTTTATAACGGTGTTATCAGGTGGAATGAGAGGGAATCATTTGCACATGAATAAGCAATTCTTTCTGGTGCATTAAGCTTGGACATTTTCTTGCACTACGTTTAATAAAGAATGGCAAATTCGTTTCAATTTATTGAAAAATTCGTACAATTTATTGACGAAGTTGATGCACTTAAATTTAGGACGATGTTCTATGTGGTTAATGTGCGCTATGAAAAAAGATTGATGAATGTTTGGTTGATTTTCACTAAAGTGTAGGCCATTTCTATTGATAAATTCACCTACAAAAAAGTAATCGCTTGTTAGTTTGAAGTAACTGACAATTTAAGAACCTGACAATAACACTTAAAGGAATTCGAAATTAATAATTCTGTTTCAGTAATCACCTATTTATATTTTTGTGCAGATGATGGCCTTATAATTCTGAGACTTGTGCGTAGGTAATGGGTAGATGATATTGAAGGACGGTGTACCTACAGTTTTAGGTTGACTCCAATCCACCGGGTAAGTTATAAAACAACGTCATTCTATTTTTTACCGGTAACTTTTCAAGCACAATCCCGATCGCTCCTGACTGAACATAACGATCGTCGTGACACCGTGACCAATCACACCCCTAATAAATGATCGGCTCCACAATAATTTCAAAAAATTGTTGTTGTCACCTGAATTTCTAATAAAGCACTGGAATGAAGCATACACCGTACTACAGAATCTAGAATGTAACGGCCGGTTGCATGAAAGAAAATTAAATTCAACCACCGTAAGATGACGTCATATTAAGGAGCTCAATAGCGAAGACGTTCCACTGGCTCCGTCAAATGACGTCATCTTACGGTGGTCAAATTTAATTCTCTTTCGTGCAACTGGCCGTTTGTCTTTTTTAATTCTCTGTGATGTTTTCCATGACGAAATACTTGATGAACAATCTAATATCAAAAGTGACTCTGTATTTCTAATTAAATGATGGTTTTTACTCACTTATACTGGAAGGGTGCATTTTGCTTCAGCCTGCCACCGCGGTATTTGTATTATAGGATTACTGGTTTCTATTCTTGATCTATTCCTTTTACTGGTTTGTTAACTTTATTCAATTTGGACAGTTCGGAAAATAGACGAAAAACCAACTGCCTTATACACTTTTTTCAAGTTATTCGTTGCATTTATGATGACGTATCAATAATCCTATCCTGTATAAACTTCAATGTTAGTGGCAGTCGAACAAGATCTAAGGATTTATTTCAATATAAATTATGTCGTACAAACTCTATTTTCTACTCACTTTTACATCAATTTGTTAATTAGCCAGTTCTTTTGCCTCTGATATTGACTTATTCACTTGTACTCCTCAAAACTTCTATAATTATTGTGTTAAGTCCTTGAATTATTCTTAGTAGATGCCTCCTTTTAGATAATATATCATTCTTTTATATTTAATTGTATCATTATTTTTTTCTTCTATATTAACCTCGGTACATTCTTTTTTTTCCCTCTTTGATGTTATGTGAATATGTATTATTTTTTTCAGTTGCAGAGTAATAGGAGTATAAAACTCTGTTCTGCAATTCTTGAAAATAAATAAATAACCATAATTTAAATAGAAATACAGTATCAGCTTTAATATTACCAATGAATACAGAAACTATACTTTGTTTATTATTTTTCATTCATTTCAAATGAATTTGGGAAGTGAATTCACTTAGGGAAGTGATAGCCACGAGCCGTAGCTGGTATCTGTTCAATCAGAGAGATAAGCTGCGTTCTCGTAGGTCCCGTTCGTAACGGTGACCGATTAGATTGGCCAGCAAAAAAGACACTGTTCTCTGCTGTAGAATCACTTCCCGGTGGTTCGGAACCCACCTAAAACTGTAGGTCCAACTCATCAATCACCATCATCCAACTCATTACCCACGCACAGGTGTCAGACCTATGTGGGCTTCATCCTCAAAAAAAAAAAAAAAAATGGAAAATTAGCCTAGAAATATAGTAAACTCGTATTGAGTCATTTATCAATAAATGAAACAGTAGGCATTGTATGTCTAAAGGAGGAATTCAAATTCCAATGATTGAGTAACAATGAAAATTAAAGAAAATGTTGTTAAATTAACAAGATTAGAATCCCTATCAACATGTTACCATCATTTTTTTTTAGATTACGTCCTGGAGACTCCAGTTAAGGAGTATAAGACAAGTCAGATCAACAATTATTATATACTAGATATCTTAATATTACTATATCAATTAGTTGAGGTGAGGCTTAATTTTGATGTGAAAGGAACTCTTGTACACTATAAAAAGCTTTATCACCCTTAGTTGAGTGACATTATAAGGGAAGTGATAGCCGCGAGCCGTAGCAGGTATCTGTTCAATCAAATAGAGATAAGCTGCGTTCTCGTTGGTCCTGTTTATAACGGTGACCGATTAGATTGGCCAGCAAAAAAGACACGTTCTCTGCTGTAAAATCATTTCCCGGTGTTTCGGTACCCACCTAAAATTGTAGGTCCAACTCATCAATCACCATCATCCAACTCATTACCCACGCACAGGTCTCAGACCTATGTGGGCTTCATCCTCCAAAAAAAATTATTTTATCATTACGGAGTAACCAAGTACCTGACCTAGTGAAAGACCAAGTAACAAAATACCTCTTTTGAAAACGCGAACCTCCACTTTACAGAGTACGTAAAGTTGAAGTTGTCCTATTCTCACGAACAGTATTCAAATTGAATGTAATAAAAGCTGGCATAATTCAACTACTGGAAACTTACTTTGGCTGTAATAATACTGGCAACAACAGAACTCGAGTTTTGCAATAGCGAAATTGTCTGTCTAACTTTAAGGGTGGTAGTGTCTTATCTTAGACCTGAAAGACGGAGACAGTGAGAGTATTATTTATGATTCTGTCAGTTATCCAGCTGAGTTATGAGCCCACTTCTGATAGACGTGCTTTGGGAGGGAAGTGTGAGCTTAGGGAAGTTGTTGACTCCATAACCTGACTGATAGAAATGGCTTGTTGAAGCTTTTAAAGCAATTGCTTTGTTGATGTCTTGATATTTTGAAATCCAGAAAAAATATTAGCTTACTATATAAACTATATGTATACTATAATTATTTACTTTATGCATATCCTTATCATTGTTGCATAAAAATTTACAATATTGAATTATTAGTATTTGTCTTTGTAGCTGCTGCAAGTTTTTAAAGGAATTACTTCGTTGATGACTTGTTATTTTAAAATTTAGAAATACGAACTCACCACACCATAGTTTGAGATCTAGTGCTTTTTGTATACCGATTTATTGAAATCAAATCGAATCGAATCGAATCAAATCAAATCAAATTGAGTTTTATTAGTAGTTGTAGTTACTGCAAAAAAGGAATTGCTTTGTTGGTGTTTTTTAATTTAAAAATTCAAAAATATTAGATTACCATAAAGTTATTTGAGACCTAAGGCCTGTTGCATGGCAATTTAAAAACCAGTTTTATTAGTACTTGTAGTTACTTTAAGCTTTTAAAGAGATTGCTATGTTCGTGTTTTGCAATTTCGAAATTAAAAACTATTAGCCACCTGTATAAAATTCATAACAATTAATTTACATAAATTGTATCATTAATACTTCATTTTCTCTGCAAAATCTCTGTAAATTCTCTGCAAAATCTTAAAACAGCGTTTTACTTTAAGATTGTGGTCGTAACTTTTTAATTTGTAAATCGCTATGCAACAGATGCTTCAATAGATGTGAAACAAAAGACTAATAATTACAGTCAAGTGCAAAGGAAATTTATGACTGAGGAATAATCCCCAACCAAGGGTTCAATATCTTACTATAAACTTGATAATATCTTTCCTATTTCTCTTTCTATCTACTATTTTCTTCTCTATTTACCTTTTATATATATCTTTTTATGTAATATTTTTTCTCTATTTATCTTTTATAAATCTTTTAATCTATTCATTTATTCATTTCATCTTCAACTCTATCAAAAATTTAGAAAAGTTAATAAAGGTGGAAAATACCAAAATGCGAGAATGTACAAATAATTGGGAATTAAATATTCAATTACATTAAATTATGTGGATAGATGAATAGCTAAAATTATTTATTATTTATATGTATACATTATGCCTACATTACAATTATGCATGCACCCTTGATTTATGCTTTGAAGGAGTGATGTTGCAAGACATGGGAAAGTTGAAAGATAACTGAAAGTTGAAAGTTAAATTAATAATGGAGTATATAAAATGACACAGATATAACCTCCCCAGTGTAGAAGTAATGAGATTATTGAAAATTGGGTATAAAACTTCAACTGAATTAGTTTAATAGCATGGTATTTGTAAGAGGTTTCAGCAGAAGTCCAAAAACATTTTACCCGGTCAAGGATTTTTTCAGTCCTTATATCCTAGAAAAACTATTTAATATATCCACAGAAGAAAAATATTATTACTTTTAACAAGGTAAAGTACATACACCCCGATTCAATATGCTTCAAAAAGGAATGTTGCAGGGGGAGAGACAAGAGAAGAAAGAAAGTCGAAGGAATATGACTAATGAGTGATAAAGCTTGTATGTAACAATATGGTGAGATTTCCTATATTACAGTGATTATTCAACTATTCAATTACAAACTTATTCCTCTTGATAGACAACTATTCAATCAATTATTTACTCAATAGTGAATAGGATAAGCCATATTCAACCAAAATTAGAAGCTAAATTAACCTTTTAACCTCGTATTCAACTATTTAACACTCTAGCTATAGCTATCCCATTAATAATGATCTACCTAATCAGTTACTAACTGCATAGAAGAATAGACAATAATGGACAATATTGAACAAATATGGACAATAATGAACAATATGTACAAATACAATAAAAAATGGACACAATCCACAAGCTCTCCAATCAATTATTATTAGCTATCCAATGAACAAGAGGACTGGAAAACCTCATATCACACCTCTCCGGTCACCTCTCTATCACAATACGCGATAGGCAGGATTTTCCTCAATTCTCCATTCAGTGAAAGCGTCACTAGGCCTGTGACAATATCGTAATCCCTTCCTCTACCGACGAGAAAATTCCTTCCATCACAGATGAATGCTTTAATAAACGCTCAACCATTTTCCTGATACTGGAATTTCCAATATTGCCATTGGACGAACAAACGTATCCAATAAGGTAATGGAGTCACATCGACATTTCAGAATATTTTCTCTTCTAACAAACTTGGAAAAACGTCCGGGAAACTCTCTTATAAGTTGTTACGTTCTGTAAATAAATGAACCACGTCTAATTTTTATTATAATTTCTTTCCACAAGCATTTCCTGGAAGTTTTCTCTAGGGAAAAAGAGTTATCTCATCACTTTTTTCAAGTTAGTGAGTTATTACGATTCCAATTATAAAATTAATTATGCTTGAAACAGCAGATTCCGGTTTTGATGTTTGTACATGAGTTTAAATAAACAGAAAATGAGCCCCATTTCCAACTAACAAGCATCCTCTTAAAACTTAAATCGCATCTCAAAACTTGGACATCCAGGTGGGCCTCGAGTTCAAAAGTTAACTTTCCACCACTTTCCAATCGGAACGGTCAACTATAGAGAAAGGAAGTGTTTTACGCGTACACTTACAATAAAAGTTTTATAAGAGCCTTAAAATTTCCCTTTCCAATGATTATGATGATCATGTTATGATGATTATGTTTATTATTATGTTCCCTATTCCTCACAGCTATACTGCAATCTGGGGTTTTCTATTACTAATTATTGGTCTGTGATGTTTTCCATGATGAAATACCGTACTTGATGAACAATCTAATATCAAAACTGTGTAATTTAATTTTGCAATTAAAATAATGTTAATATTAAAAATTGTTAATTTACAATTATTTGTCTTTAAAATTTCAGGCGCTTCTCAAAAAGTCATTTTATGAACTATTAAAAAATAATTGTACATTTTAAATAATAATAGACTAGCTATTCTAAAAACTATATATAAAATATACAAAATCGTTGACAATCTTCATGGCAAAGATAATTAGAATAGATTTTTATGAATTTGAAAAAATAGATAACTTGTTTTTTCTTCATCAATTATGAAAAAAAAAATCAGTTTTTCTTCATTCATTTCAAAAGCCTTTTTAAATTGCCCTACTCATTATCACGAATAAGGATATTCAATTTTAAAATACAATTTATATTTTCTATCAGTTTAACTACGATAAATTTAATTTAAAAAAAAAATGTTATAACCAGTTTTTCAAGTTGTAAGTAAAAAATATCCTACACAAATTACAAACAATAAGTAATAATTGCCAAAGTAACATTTTTAGAACGAACCAGATTCCTTGTAAGATTACTGTTTGAGATAGGGTGCTTGCACAGTGAAGCAACCAATACTCTCAACGTCGCAAAATAAAACACGTGCTATATAATGGTGGTATTCACGCCAATCACTGAATCGGCACATTTGAAAAATACTAGAACAGCTATTCCAAAATAATTGACAGTCTTCATTATATCGCTACTAGAAAAGCTATTCCAAAAATTTACAAAATCGTTGACAGTCTTCATTATATCGCCTAACTTCTTATATCAAGTGTAAATATCACGTTTTTTCCTGTCACCGCGCTCGGAAAGCAACTAATCACTTAATTTTTCATGCTGTTGATTTAAGTACAGCCATAAACTTCATAATTTATTAATTTCGAATTCCTCGAAGTGCTATTTATTTGATAAATTGTCAGTTCCTTCAGAAATTTTTGTCTTGAACTTTCTTCGAAATTATATGGCAGAATCCAGCAGTAAAGCATTGGCGATGACGTAAAGCCGTAGCATAAAGCTATTCCACGTTACAGAAACGTGACCAACCCACCAGTAGCTAAGCTCACTCATAAACTTCCATTAGTTCATAACCAAAAGATGGCTTCCTGTATTATTTTTACCGCTATTTCGCTCCAGTCCCATCTTTTCCTATCAGCCCCTCATTTGACTGCAAAGGGTTTGACTTTTCCTTTTGATGGAAATTCGTATTCACTTTTAGTTCGAGTGAGTTTCACGGAACTTAGATCAGAAAACTTTCATCCTTCTTTCTATGGCTTCAATATCCAACTTTAAAATGAAATGACGTCAATCAGTTAACATACAAAAATTAAGTTACTTCAATCAAACTTGATCTGTATAAAGATAATGTAGTCTAAATTTCAGTGATTCGATTTAAAAAATCAGTATTAAATAGAACCAAGTGCTTCATTATTTAAATTGAACTTGGTAATAGTGTTATCGAGAAGATTCAAGTTATAATTCATTCGAAACGAAAACATAACATGTACTTACAAATTTTTGGACTCTTTTAAAAATTTAGTAATAGACAGAATGGGCTAAATGCTTGTTGTTTCTTTACAATAAGTTGTTTTTTGGCTGTATCAATAAAATTGGATTTTATAATTTGCTACTGTATTTAGTTAAAAAAATAAATACATGTACATTAATTTGATACTTACTTACTTTCCGTGTCCATGATCACCATTATGCTATATTCTAAATATTTCCCTCCCAAAATTTGGCCACCTGAAGGGCTTTGTCATTGCATTTGAGGAGGTCGTCATGAGAGCAGCCTGTGTCAAGCAACTCGCACTGCAATAAGTGAGTGTAATTTTGTTCTAAGCCGCAGTCACAGGCAGCATTGTCCTGAATGTAGCCCCAGCGTAGCAGGTTTGATTTACATCTTGTGACTCCTGTGCGTAGTCGATTTAAAGACTTCCAAGTTGTGAAGGGGAGTACACTACCACAGCTTACACTTTCTTTCAGTTCCAAGAGCGGATTTTGCAGTTTCTCCTGCCATAGATTCAACCTTCGTTGTTCAGGTGTGGTAGTAAGAGGTACTGTTGACTGGATAAAACTCCTTCTTGACTTGAGCCTTGTTGCTATTGGCTGATGGTGAAACAGAGGGTGCCTTGGGTCACTGATTTGCTTTTTCCGTTCTACTTCCGCTGCAACGGTTCTACGAATGGGTGGTGGCGCTATTCCTATGATCGGGAAAATTTTTTCAACAGGTGTGGGCTTGAGGCAGCCTGAAATTATTCTCCCAGTCTCATTGACTGCCGTATCAACATGTCTGGCATGTACAGAGTTTGCCCAAACTGGGGCAGCATATTCTGCCGTGGAAAGGCAGAGTGCAATAGCTGATGTACGTAGAACCCCAGGTTTAGCCCCCCATGTTGTGCTTGTCAATTTGCGTATTATGTTGTTTCTAGCAGCCACCTTCATCTTCGTATCCTGACAGTGTGTTCTATATGACAGCGTTCGGTCCAGCTTGACACCAAGGTACTTAGGCCAGTCGCAATGCTCAAGTTCTTGTTGCATCCAGTTTATTTTAAGTTTTCTTTTGGCTTCTTTATTTCTGAGATGGAAAGCACACACCTGAGTCTTAGATGGATTGGGCTTAAGGTTATTCTGTTCATAGTACAGACCAAGATTCCCAAGGTACTGGCTAAGCTCTTCCTCCACCTTGTCAAAGGTTTTCCCTTGTACAGCCACTGCTGTGTCATCAGCATAGATGAATCGTCTCACCTTGGGACTGTTTGGTTGATCATTTGTGTAGATGTTATATAATAGGGGTGCAAGAACGCTTCCTTGTGCCAAACCATTTTTCTGTTGTCTCCAGCGGCTATTTTTTCCCTGCAGCGTTACATAGAATCTTCTATTCTGCAGAGTACATTCAATAAACCTTGTCAGCCTGTAATCTTTAGTGAGATTATACAACTTATGGGTCAGTTTTCTATGATTGATGGTATCATAAGCTGCACTTAAATCAATGAATGCAACTCCTGTCACCTGACCCCTCTCATACCCATCCTCTATGTGCTGTGTCAGATTGAGGATTTGCCCACAGCATGATCTGCCAGGTCTAAAGCCAGCCTGCTCAGGAATCAAGGACTGGTCGATTTTTTCAGAGATCCTGTTGAATATCATCCTCTCCATGCACTTAAAAAGATGACAAAGTAGCGAGACAGGCCTATAGCTTTTGCAGCTATTTGGCTCTTTCCCAGGTTTTAAGAGTGCTATCACTCGTGCTCTTCTCCACTCTTTTGGAATTTGCAAAGTGTTGACACAGTTATTGATAAGGTTGAGCAGCCATGCTCTTGTCACTGGACCAAACTGTTTGATTTGCTCAGTTCTCAAGTCATCAACACCTGCCGCCTTGTGCTCCTTCATCTGTTTGATAGCCACTTGCAGCTCTTGCAATGTGAATGGGGTATCTAAGGAGTGGTTTTCACTTTCCTGTTCTCGCTCAATCTCTGTTCTCCTATTCCTTCCTGCAGTTTTGCCATTCAAGAGGAGCTGATGGGCAATTTGGTTAGCTGTGACATCACCCATGTTTGATTTATTTTTGGTTGGATCATTGCTCAGATTCTTCAGTAGCTTCCAGGCTCGGCGACTGTTTCTCTTCATATCCAGTTGTTCAAGGAGGTTGCACCATCTCTCCCTTCTAGATTCTGCTATGAGAGACAGCAGCCGTTCGCCAGTGTTTATAGTCTCATCTGAGAAGGGGTCCTCATCAAACAGTTTTCCATAGCTATTGAGGGTAGCCAGAGAGTCATGATCAAGGCCAGCAATGTAGTTTACCTGACACCCTCTTGGAATGTGTTTTCTGGATATCCACTTCACCATATTCATAAAAGCTTCATAGGATTTAGGCATTGGTTCTAACTTTGTGATCTCTCTGTCCAAATCTTGAGCAAACATGTCCCATTTCGCTTTTTTGAAGTTAAATCTTCTCTTGAAAGGAACAGTTTCTGCCTTTAAAACAGCCTCTATACTGCAAGTTATTGCTCTATGCTGTGTTCTGGGAAGGGGACTTTCGACATATTTGACAGATTGTTGTGCTATTGCCTCACTTACAAAGAGGTTGTCTGGATTGTAGCCTTGTCTCCATCTAGCACTGTTGAAGGAAGATGGAAGTTTGGGATCATGGATTAGCTTCAGATCATTCTGTTCTGCCCATAGCTCAAGGGCTTCGCCATTGACATCTGTTGTTGGATAACCCCATGTGACACTGTGACAGTTGAAATCTCCAATGACTAGCTTGGCTTTTTGATTTTCGAAATTTCCAGGCTTGACAAATTCAAAGGTTGTGTTTGGTGGCTTGTACACTGAGGTTACTGTACATGATTCAAGCTCTATGGTTAAAATCTCCACATCATTGTTGCAGGTGCAGGCAGTAGACCGAATGACAAGGTCAGGCCTTGCAAAAATGGCGCTTCCATATTGACTGTGGGGTCTTTCAAGGACTAGCTCCATTCCGGCTATCTTTGGTCTAAGACTAGTAGGACCTCTATGGGTCTCTTGTAGGACTAAAATATCACAGTTTCGTTGCTTGCACATGTCTGCTATTAAAATTTCTTTATTTACAGAGAGTCCCTCAATATTCAGTGAGGTAGTCACAAGTGCTGGCCTTGACAAAGGCCGATTGATTTGTCTCTTTTCTCTATTTCTTCTCATTTCTTTGGTGATCTGGTGGTGAAAGAATTAAGAGGGAGGACGCTGACTGGTAGGTGGGAACCAGACAGCTTCTTTCTTGTCCTTGGAACTTTTATGCAGATAACTGTTCGGAATCTCAAAATATGTGCGTCATTGCCAACCTCAAACCAATACCAACACCCCTGAAAGTTGGAAACCCAATGGCAGTTGTTGTTGCCAGTCCACTATGGCATGAGGGGTCATGAATTAATTTGATAAATAGTTTGCTATTTAGTTAGAAAAGTTGGCTACTAAAAATAATTAGTGATAACAACTAATAAGCTAGTAAAATAATAAGTAATAAAAACTAATTAGCTAGTAAAAAATAAGTCCAGTTAATTATTGCTATTCTAAGTCAACGATGACTTTCTACGTGTTCATATACCGATTCCATACATAGTGCGATAGCGATAAATGATCTATAGTAAATTCTATAAACCTGGGACCAATGGCGCTAAGGAAAGTTCTGCAAAGAATCGCGTCAATACATAAATCTAACATTATTTTAAATTGAACTCAGAATAATAATTGTGGTGATCATTGTTAAAAATTGCAACTTGAGGGATTAAAATGAGCTTTGAACAAGTGAACATGCTTATTGATATTATTTGTGAACCATGTGTCTAGATTGCTCTAGGAGAGCAATAAATGGTTTCGAGACATGGACAGTTACACGATCACTCGTTAGATTTAATCTAGCAAAATGGAAATCGACTGGAATGACTATTTAAGCTAGATTCAACCTAACAATTGCCGAAATCCATCACTTCCCTTGATCCTGGTGGTCTTCCTCCACCACACCGGATCAAAGTTATGATTTTGAACATTGTAATGTATATGTGGATGTTATTGTATCATTTGGTAAATAAAAATATATTATATTTTTTTAAAAAGTCACAAGTGTAAAGGGTGGTGGAAATACTCAAGAAAGCCTCTCTAGAAGATCAATGATATGCAAAGAAAACACAAAAAAATTCTCAACAAGAACTAAAAATGTTAAATTCAATCTAATACGGTAGCGCGAGTGATCGCGGGTTAACACAGGCTTCCCCCCCCCCCTTATTTATGCCAAAACTACGCATATTGATACAAATATTAATGTATGAAACAAATTTTCTTTATTGGAATAAAATATTAGTGAGGAACATAATTGAGCCAAAATACAAGCAATTTAGATGTATTTTTTGTCAATTTTTGACCGATTTTTGCCGCTGGATCGGCAAGCAAAAAAGACTTCTTTGTTGTGAAATTACTTCCCGGTGGTTTGGAACCCACCTAAAACTGTAGGTCCAACTCATCAATCACTATCATCTAATTCATTACCCACGCACAGACCTATGTAGGCTTCATCCTCAAAACAGGTGGTCCAATACAAACCTACTACCCACTTCACTACCGCTGAAAAAAAAAACTAAAATATTGGTGGGAAGATTTAAATTTCAAATTTTGCAACCCCGGTCGGTCATAATCAAAACCAAATCTGTCAGCTTCCATCATTCCTCAATTATTTCCCTCCCAAATTCTCATCTGTTCCGATACAGACGTGTCTTCGCATTGATTCTACATTTCCCCAAATCTGTGACAGGGTTGTCACAAAACGGTTAGGTTAGGTCACCTGATGACGTCATCATTGTCCACGTGACCCTTTGTCCTCCGGACACAAGACGCTCTTGTTTGACTGTTTTGATAATCCTCGTTGACCAGACAACAAAAGCATGCTTATATACCCTGTGGGAGCGGCATTGAACAATCACCTGATCTCATCATGCACCGTTACATTGAGCCTCGGTTAAACACAAGGTAAAGCAACGTAAAGCCTCATAATACAATGTAAAGCTTTATAAAGTGTGAAACAATGCAACGTAAAGCTTTATAAAGCCTGATAATGCAACGCAAAGCTTCATAGACACAAGGTGAAGCTTTTCGAAGCTTCAATACACATTACAGGGCAGCATGAGCTGATCAATACCTTCTAGATGGCATTGGTTTAATACGATAATACTGGGTTTAATATAAGGGTTCTAATATATATATATATAATCATATTCATGATTAAATCACGGTTGTATGCATAGGATATAACCCACCTCCCCCAATATTTCAGAAATATATATTCATGATCAAATCACGTAGCCATAGGCTTAAACAGGGAGGAATTGGGGATATAACCCCCCCCCCCCACCACCCCCAGCACCAATTGCCGATGACCAAGCAGTAGATAAGATTCACTTGGATCCTTAATGTGCGTTAAAATAGATAGATTCATGTCAAGAGTAGCTTAAAATTATGTTTTAGAGTTTATTTTTCAAAAAAAATCCCAAGAGAAACCCCGGTACGTGAGAATGAGTTCAATTGAAGATAGATTATCTGAAAAGTTGAATTTTCCAGTTGAACAGTTAATCAACCTTCCTTTGTATTGCGATATAAACAAGAGTTTTTACTGCACATTTAAAATTATATTCTATCAAATTCATGATAAACTCCACATTTTAAAATATATTTCATCAAATTCATGATAAACTCCATATATAAAAATATATTTTATCAAATTCATGATACCATGTTGCACTCATCAGGGAAATTTGGACTTGTATTCGGGAATTCTGGATACATCTACGGGTCTAATACAATAGCCTACCGTGTTTTTGGCTCTACGATTACGTACCATAATCAGATCACAGATGTAAGTAAATTCTGAAGACTGAGTATGGCGACTTTTAAAAGTTAGTTATCATACAAAAAATAATTCGACGGTTTTTTATACAAAATTTGCAGTAAATTGCGGGTGGGTAATAGTAGCGGAAGTGTTACTAAACTTACAAAAGAAGAGCCGGGATATTATGAGGTTGATAATTATATATTCATTATCAAATTTGATCAGATTCTTCACGAAATAATTAGAACAAAAACAAAACTAGAAACCATTTTGCCTGCAAACGAAATTCCTGTGCGTATGTGTTAATTGTAAAAAATTGAAAACATAAAGGTTACATCAATTTTTAAATGTGTCTAGTAAGAAGGGGAATTGAAGATCCGTTTTTTATATGTAAAATTTTATTGTCTTTATGTGGCTCCAAAAAATCAATTAAACATTTACTAACTGTCCCATTCAGTTGATTGAGATGTCTAGAGCATGACATATAATTTGAAACCCAGTTACTAATTCAATTTATTAGTAGGCCTATCTTTTACCTCATCCTTCCCCTTCTCTTCCTCCTCCTCCTTCTGCCTCTTCATCAACCTCTCCCACTCCCTCTTCCCCTTGATCTTAAGTGCTCGAATGGACGAATTTTTGTCCAAACTTCGCCTTTTCATGTAAATGCATCACTTAGAATTTCATTTCATTAGCTCTAACCATTAGATCACTTTTAATATTTCCAACAAAAAGGAGACAGTATCAAAATAGTAGTTTATCTACGACCATATGTCATAATGTATACATTACAGTTTCACAATTGATGCCAAAACAGCTGTCTTTTCGAAATGCTTTTTGAGACTCGTTGCATAAAGAGCTCATTATAGTACAGGTTCTACATTATAACACGGTTTCTGGACCAATCAGAAGCATTTTTGATGGAATCAATATCGTAATTCAATATTGTGAAACTATCAGCTGATTTCATCAAACTGCTACACCAGCTACTTTAACCTAACAATCTACTATAACTTCTCATATTTGAGATGAGAGGTTAGGTATCTCTGACCATCACAGGTAATATGAAATTGTTTTAATTAAATGTATACTAGTGGTCGTAGATAAAATAGTGTATGCAACGATTTTATTTGGCCATTAAGGCACTCGTAAGATATTTATAACACTCGCATTCGCTCGTGTTATAACTTACATCTAACTCGTGCCTTAATAAGGGTCAAAATAAAATCGTTGCATACACTATTTTATCTACGACCACTAGTATACATTTAATTAAAACAATTTCATTTCACCTGTGACTGTCAGAGATACCTAACCTCTCATCTCAAATACGAGAAGTTATAGTAGATTGTTAGGTTAGCAGCTTAGTTAGCAGTTTGATCAAATCAGCTGATAGTTTCACAATATTGAATTACGATATTGATTCCATCAAAAATGCTTCTGATTGGTCCAGAACCCGTGTTATAATGTAGAACCTCATAATGCAACCTCATGAGCTCATTATACAACAGGTTCCAAAAAGCATTTCGAAAAGACAGCTGTTTTGGCATCAATTGTGAAACTGTAATGATTATGACATGGTCGTAGATAAAAAAATGTAAATAGTATCAACCAGGTCTACTTTCTATGTGATGTTAAAATATTGTATGTGAGCACACATTTGAAGAAAAAATTGTAAATTTATCACTAATAAAGTAATTTAATCCAATCTTTTTCTTCTTTTCCAATTCTGATTATTCTTCTCTTCTCTTCTTTTTATTCTCCTCCAAATCTTAAATCTTTTACTCTCCAGCATTAGAATTTCAACGACAGAGAACAACATCTAGACTTTTATATTAATTGATCTCTTATTAATTTATTAGTTAACTAATCTCTTATCAAACTACTCTGTTAGAAATGAACAAAAATTATAATTATTAGAGGCTGTAATATATGACTTAATACACAGCCTAGAGCTTATAACTCAACGCAAAGATTAAAATATTAACAAACTTAATACGAAACACAAAACCAAAGAAAACAACAAACTTAGTAAGACATAAATCCATTGTCCTGCGGATTTAATTAGATTTTCAGGCTTTGTAAGCTTTGGAGAAGAGCTGTTTCATTAGAGCTTTTGAAAAGAACTCTGCTTGATAATAAGAATACATTTCTCGTAAACTTTTCTCTACTCAAAGCATCGCTAGAAGACTAGTAATTAAATTTTCCACTAGGTTGATAAACTTAGTTGATTCTCGTCTAGACGCAACGGAAACTGTTAAGTACCGGAGGCCCTACAACTGACTTGTCAAGTTTAAGTGAACTCGCATGTGAAGTAAGATCTCTATTGACTTCGGGACTTTGCTATTACTATGTGTGAGCAGTCACAGCTAAGCTGCAAGCCATTTCACGCTACATAAACAAATAGAAAGTATAACAAGTAACTTCTGAAACTTTGTTGTTGAGCTATGAGCAACAGATCACTCATACATCATACATAGATTCAAGTTTTAGTTCAAGTTTGACAATGTCGGATTTCAATCAAGCTGGAAGCGCTCATCTCTCATAGTCAAAAGGCGGATATATTCTAGACGTACACGGAATATAAAGGATTAACAATTAATATTGATTATTTAAATTGAAAACTTAGACAGGAAATAAACCTATCCAAACCACATCCATGCATCCAAAACCACACTGAACTCAAACAAATACGATCTCCCACGGATCTACAAACTGAACTGCTCTGATTGTAACAACTTTTACATAGGACAAACTGGCCGCACATTCAAACAACGATACAAAGAGTATTTACAGGAATTAAATAAAAAACCGAATCGACCTTCGCTAACCACACCATTCAAACTGGACACACTTTCACTGACATCGCTACCAACTGACACATTCTACATATAAAACTTAAAGGACATGAACTCAACACCTTGGAACAATAATAACACAGATATTGTCAATTTCTACTAGTTTTTAATATGCAAAACCAGGTTTCAATGCTCATGGCATCATCATCAGTTGCATGTTGAGTTAAAACTATTGTTTCATGAGCATTGAAACCTGGTTTTGCATATTAAAAACTAGTAGAAATTGACAATATCTGTATTATTATTCAATCATGAAACAGTTCTACAATATCTCTGAAAGCAGTGTTAAATTTACCTTGGAACAATTTGAAATATACAAAGACACCACACACAATAAGCAAAGCATCCTCAATGAGAAATTAAATTAAACTTTTCGATCAGGTTCTACTAACCACAATAATTCTTCTAACCAAAACTGACAATGAAGACAGGTTGCTATTGAAAATGAATGGTCACGATTCGAAAATGTTTCAGCCTACGCGAGTAAAAATTTATTTATTCTCAATTAAAATTGACGGCAAGTTGTTAAATTTATCATAAAAAGTTTAAATTGACCTGTTATCGATTAGGCTATTTTTTATAGTGGGTTTAAATCTATTCTCTTATGTTAATTCCTCAATATTCCTTTTTGAACTACAAAAACAATGTTACATTTTTACGAACTGCGAGTAGAATTTATTTCAAATAGTTCTGCATGTCGTCTAAGTGAATCCCTAGTAAAAATATCTTATATTCTTATTCAATCCTACATTCTTATGCGAGTGTACTTCCAATAAATGCTTTTCTTACTCTTACTAATTTTCCGGCAAAAGATGACAATTACAATATTCCAAGAACTGCCAACAAATACGAGCAAGAATTTCATTATTAGACCATTTATTCTTTCTTAAATATATACAGTAATATATGAATAATTGTTGAGAATACTTTACTGATGAATTTAAAACTATGATAGCTATTTCGCATTGTTGTGATCAGTGCTTAATTTCTAAAATTTCTGGTGTGGGAACGCTCATTTATTCTTATAAACCACCCTCTCTATTTTCTACTAAGGCCTAGTTAAACATTCCCTCCCCCCTCGCCACAACCCGTTAATATCTCGGTTAATTTCCTATAAACCTGTTTAGATTTGCACCAACCATCTTGTATGAAGCTTACATTAACCAAAATACTTTTTTCAATGAAATAAAAACAAATAAAGCCATCTTCACATTTTTATTTATATACAGTACACAGATCTCGCTTCACCCTACGTTACAGGACTTTATTATTATTCGCAATATTTAGCATGATTATCTGAATAAATAGCGAGATGAGACACCTTCAGAATCAGATTGGTGCAAACTTCACGTACCCTTGCGTTCCGGCTTTCTTGGGAGGTAAGAGAACGCCGTTCCCTTGCGTTCCCACTGAAATTAACCCCTGGTTGTGATGCTTCCTCAGACACGGTTGAAGGTCTACTTGGAGTAGTTTTTGTTGGAGTGGACCTTTCAAGTGGACCTTCAATCGTGTCTGAGGAGGCATTTCAACAATGTGAAGCAGCGAATATTTGAAGCATACGAATTAGTGTTAAAATCACCAGTAAAGTATTTTCAACAACTATTTATGTTTCAAATAGAAATTTAAAAATCAAATGTCTTACTACGTAATCAACTGAAATTGAGTACCAGAAAAGAAAGCATTGTCTGACGATGTCAGGATGTGAATAATATTAAGAAATAGCATCTAGAATGTGCAGTTGATCAATTGCATAAAAATTGTTATTTGGATTTTTTGTCGCATGATGCCAAAACGGGTCTTGTGACTTGAGCAATGAGGTGAATGATGTCATGAGGTGAAAACATCCAAGCCTGTACGATATTCGAACTCGAGAATTTGAGGAACCGCAGCCAGCCAGAGTCTTATCTAATCAGAGACAAGCGCCTCAACACACAGCCACAGAGGCCGATTTTCGTTGCCCCGCAGAAACCTCAATGACACAGATTACTTAAGAAACCCCAAATACTATTTATGTGGACATATTTTAGTATGTTCAGTTGAGACAGCATATTAGGTTTAATAGTCCCTTCAAAATGAATATGGTGGTGTTTTTTTATCAACAATCTTTTTTTATTTATGATGTGTTTATTCTTATCTATAATACAGACACGCATAAAACGATCGTAAAGTCTAATCTACCATGTGATTGGAAAAAATCTCATAAAAAATCATACTATGCACATCCATTTTTAAAAAATTCTAGTATTCTAATTAAAAAATCAGTTGGACTATTGTGAGAAAACAAGGAATGGATCAACAATAATTCTCGATATTCAAAAATTAATATCATAAAAAACTGTAAATAACAACGGACCTGAAATTTGTTTGCAAATCATACTATCGTGTACAACATTGTCTTAAAACTTGATCAAGTCCTTTTTTTTATTTTTCAAATATTAGCTATACGCCAATAATTTTGAGTTTTTAATCTGTAACTTACTTTAAATCTTAAAATAATCAATGTCATGATTGACGTACGTGACACATTAATCTACACCAAATTGTGAGTTGTCAATTCAATTCAATTTAAACCAAATTATGAGTTGCCAAGCTTGGAACATGTTCATTATCATTGGAATTGTTCAAAGAGATATGAATTGATGGAAGTAATGATTAGAGTAGAATATAAAAATTTGAAGGTGATAATTACCTAGAGATGAGAAGATATCTTGCGACTTTCCACAATCACTTTGAGGAAAAAATTAAATCTATTCGAAATATATCCGACGATAAATTTCCCTTGAAAGTTTCAATGAAAACCTCCTATTAGATTCAAGCTAGATCGACGTCAATAAATCTATAAATACACTTTTGAATTCACTTTCAGTTTTTGTCGATAATTTTTAAGATTCACTGATATTTTCACTGTTCAAAGTACTGAATTTCCGATACATTAGATAGATTATCTAGTTTGTGTATGAGAACTGATTATTATTCAATGTAAGATTTGTATCTTCAGAACGTCAATCAGATTCGATATTTACGCATAGATTGGGCTGCATTTACCTGAATGAATATTGAAACACGCCCGAACGTATTGTTATTCTATTCAAAAATTTCACCCCGATATTCGTTTAGTTTTAAACTGTCTAAATTGAAATAAACGTTCACAGCTTCCCACCTAGAACCTCCGATTTTTTTATTGCAAATATTATCGCAATATTTCGTACAAATGTATATGTGAAAATCTACACTCTTTCGAGTTACAGTTCTACAATAATATTGTATGGATAGTTTTTAAAACACTCAACTACTGTAATTATAAAGTCAAAAACGTTCAACGTTCAGAGTTTTTTTTTCAAATTTTATCGACGATTAATTTAAATATTGTCTAAAATATTCACACAACAATAAATTCGACTTGGCTAAATTTTCACAAATATTGTTCAATTTGACAGAATTGGACCACTACAGTTTATTAAAGTCCGGTAAATTAATGTCAAACTAATGTGAATCCAGAACAAATTCAATGGTAAAGATTTCAACAAAGCAAAATATTTGTTGATTGTGTATTCGATTTATTGTGATAAATTTTCGAAATAAATGTTCACGCCAACAAAATTTACACAAATAACGTTAACATTGATAGATTTTAACACTTACTTGTTTCAACTATTTTATCGTGACCGCACAGAATGTTTACAACGGCAAAATTCACAAGAAAGCTGTTGAAATTGACAGATTTTAATATATTTTCACTAACCATCCATTTTATTGTGATAACCTTTGCACAAAATGTTTACGTGGGCAAAATTTACACAAATTTAAAATTGTTTGATCTTACCTTCTACTTATTTCCCATTTTATTCAATTTTATCGTCAAAAATTCTCGCACAAAATGTCTACGTTGGCAAAGCCTACATAACTTTAAAATTGACAGATTTGACCATCGATTTAAAATCTATTTCATTCTATTTTATCGTGACAAATTTCCGCACGAAATGTTTACGTAGGCAAATTTTACACAAATAACGTTAAAATTGACAGATTCGAAATCAGATTCCCACTATCTATGTAGCTCGTAGTCCTGGGGACAGTCACTTCCCGTGAAAAATGGACCTACAACGCGTGCTTACTCGAGGAACAGTGGACGATTGATACATGTAGCGTCGAGACGCTTCAGCAACCAACTAAGGGCATCCGCGTTGTTACAAATAACACGTAACAGCGCGCATGCGTAGAACGAGAGACGCGCTAGCAACAGGTTGCTTATGGAGGAGAGGACGATTTCTAGAGGGGGATTAGAGCATTGATGAAGGGGGAAAATAAGTGAAGAAGCAGGAGTGAAACAGAAATGGTAAATAGGCCAACGCATTATTTGTATTCTAATACACTATAAATTGTAATGTTATAATCCAATATATAAATGTTTTCATGCTGTCCTCTGTCAACGAAAATCAGAAAAGCTGGAGATAAAGGGATTTGAAGGAGAAGAAGGAGGAGGGGAAGAAGAGTGAGAAGGAGAAGACGAAGTAGAAGGGAAAGGAGGAGGAGGAGAAGGAGGAGATGGAGGAGGAGGATTGAGAGGATGAGGAGGAGTGAAAGGAAGAGAAAGTGAGAAAGTTGGCGATGAAGGAGGAGGAAGAGAAGAAGAGAAAGAAGAAGAGGAAAAAGAAAACCAATTCAATAATTGAGGATAATCACTAGAAAAAAGAGAAGAAGAAGCATCCAACTCGAGGATAATCACCAGGAAAAAATAAAAAAGTAGAAAAAGAAAGAGGAGAAGAAGAGAAAGAAGAAACACAAGAAGAGGATGGAAAAAGAGGAAGAAAAAGAAGAAGATTGGGAAGAAAAATAAGGGAGAGATGTAGAAGAAGATCAAATATGTCACGTTCACAAAATCCAGATTCAATTGAATCAGGCAACCAGCTGGTACATATATATTTTTCACACAAGCCCCGTAATGAAGGGTTAGTGACGTGACGCTGTGTGACATTTTGTTAAACCCAGAAACGAATTAGACTGTAGAAATAAGGTGAGGGTGAGGGTGAGGGTAAAGTCAAATAAGGCACAACGCAAAAAGCTAGCTTGATGACGTTAAGAATAATGCCGATTCGTCGAACACGGGAATTAATTAGACTACGAAAATTAAATCGAGGTGAAGTATGATTCGTTTCAGTATTTTACAATTTCACACTGCATAACGTCAACAAGCCAGCGTTTATGTTAGCACGTTATGCACGTTTATGTTAGTGTATTCGGCCTTGGAAGCCTTTTACAGGACCTTCAAGCTTAAAGCCAAGACCTTAGGTCTAAAGCGTAAGGTTTGGGCTTTTATTATAAAAATCTAGAGCTTAAACTTACTTACTTACTTACTTACGAAGCGCTACAGCCCTGTGTGGACCTTGCCCCCCTCACCAATTCGCCTCCAGTCGTCTCTCTGGCTCGCCCGCCTCTTCCAGTTCCTCACACCCAAGCAAGTCAGATCTCTCTCTACATCCTGCAACCAACGTGTTCCAGGACGACCCTCTTCCTTGTTCCTTCCATTCTTCCAACAAGCATCTGTCTCTGCATCCTATTCTGCTCCATTCTTTGCACATGTCCCAGCCAGCTGATCCTTCTAGACTTGATGTAACGTACTATATCCTTCCCTTGTAGAATGTTGCTTATTTCAGCATTGCTTCCGATTCTCCACTCCCCATTCTCATATACTGGACCATGAATTCTTCTCACAACTTTCCTTTTAAAGACTCTCAGTGCATTCATGTTTTGGGAGCTGAGAACCCATGCTTCACAACCATATGTCACTACCGGTCTTATTAGTGTTCGATTTAGTTTCATCTTTGTACATCTCAATATGAGTCTAGACTTGATTAAATTTCTGTTGGCAAAGTATGCTCTATTACCTTGATCAATTCTCTTCCTTATTTCATGACTGAGGTTGTTGTCTACATTCAGCTCAGTTCCAAGGTAAGTAAATCTCGCCACACTTTCAAATTTATAACCTCCAACTTCAAAATCTTCCACTGCTCTCCTTGCTAGCGTTGTGATTACTTTCATATACTTGGTTTTATTATTATTAATTCCAAGTCCAATATCTTTTCCTTCATTTTCCAGTGTGAGAAACATTTCTTTCAGAGCCACTGCATTTCGAGCCACCAATACAATGTCACACTGCTAAACCTTGTTTAGATTTGAAGATTATGTTTCCTGAGAGACTTAGTTTTTCAACAACTTTGTGCAGAGCCAGGTTGAAAAGTAGTGCAGACAATGCGTGGCCTTGCCTCACACCTTGCTCTATATGAAAAGCTCTGCTCATTTTCCCGCCTACTAGTACTTCTATAGCTTAAAGCCAGTGTAGATTCTAGCAAGATGTAATACAAGAAGTGCACCAATTAAAAAAAGTATTAAATCATATATGCATACCCAATCTTGTTTCCTATAAGGGGTGTGAGAGGTTCATTTTTTTGGAAATTTTTAGGTTGTTATTTGGTGATGGAAGGAGGGGCGGGTATCTCTGTTAACACACATATTTCCAATTGAATTACAAGCTATAATATATCATGAGATGGATTAGAGGTATATTAATTTTTGATTGATATGTCCATATCATGATCAATATAACACAGCATTTATTGTGTTCCAGATGTTTCCAATTTGATAGTACTTAAAAACAGTAGTTCAGGTCTATAATTATAGTTTATTTGTATTTGTGAGTTTATTTACATTTTGTAGAAGACAAATGCATAGTTTGTTAAGTTATTTCAAATTGTAGTTCATTTTTATAGTTCTTAATAACTTTTATAAAAATGGGAAGAATATGTTTTACAATCATAAAATAGTCTAGTTTATAATTAATTGTGTTGAATAAATAATAAAGGTAAATTTACACACGTCAAATCAGCAGATAAAAAGATTTGGTATTGGATTTATGACTGATTCTATAAAAACGTTAGTTCATAGTATGTATTCCATGCTAAAATATATTCAACTTCTCTCCAAATATTCGTACAAACACAAATACCTTCGCAATGTATTTTTCTGATAACACGATACTCAATTGAATATTCGTTCAAATAAAAGCCTCTGTTTAGCCTAATATCCTCCTAAAAATACACATGTACTGTATTTACTTTCAATGTGTCAACTTAAAATCGATCTGCAAACAAATTATTGGAATTCAACATTTTTTAAAAGTTAAAAATCCAAGTTCTTATTAAATTATGCAAAATTGTATTGGCATAAATATTGAATCTCTTTCTAAGAATTTTCGTTGAAGCTCCAAATATCTAAATAAATAACTTTTTAAAACACAACTTTTATAGAAGTAAATTACATTTTTTTTAATTTTCATTGAATTGTCCATGAAATTTATTCTTAAAGCATTGGTATCAATATTTGATCTTTAGCTAAGATATTAAATGGTTTTTTCAAGGATGAAGCCCACATAGGTCTGAGACCTGTGCATGAGTAATGAGTTGGATGATGGTTATTGATGAGTTGAACCTACAGTTTTAGGTGGGTTACGAACCACATAGTTTAAAAATTAGTTGTTAAATGAAGCTCAATCCTTAAAGAATTGGTGTCAATACAAAAAAAAAATATTCAAAAACAGTCTGAACATGTGATTGAATTGACTTCTATATTTTAGGCTCTAAAATCTCGAATAAAATTCATAATTATATTCACTCTCTTTGGACTATTGGCACGTTTTAGTGCTTCGTTAACATCTTATTTAATATTCATGTTTTGGAAAGAATCAGGAATTTGTACTTCAAAGTGAAATTTCTAGTTGAACTTAAACTTAACCTAAAATTGGGAATTTGTTATTGAAAATTTGTAAATAAATCAGTAGTGGGCTGTGCCTGTTGTATCTTTACTTGATTGTGTTTTTATATAAAATGAAAATCAATAAATATTAAATCTTTAGCTAAAACGTTTCATTAGATTTCTAAATGAAACTCAATATATTAGAGGTTCAAGCAATTCGTTAAATTAATATTGAATATAAAGCTGTTTTTCAAAACATTATTGTAGTGAAAATAGAGAGAGAGAGAGAGAGAGAGAGAGAGAGAGAGAGAGAGAGAGAGAGAGAGAGAGAGAGAGAGAGAGAAAGAAAGAAGGAACAGTGGTTCTCGGTGTTATCTGCTATGTAAATGTTCACTTCTAAGAAATTAATTACTCTTCTTTTGACACTTTTATGGTGTTTACTTGGTACTTTGTAGAATGTTCTAGTTGTTTGATTAGAAATTAATGGAATCTTATCGAATATTTTGGAAGGTGCGAGGGTCCTTGATTGTTTATTTTACAATTCGGTAGAAGTTGATAGAAAAATTCGAGAGATATCTCGATTATGGAAAATTATATAAATAGAGGGAGACTTTTGTAGATTAGTTCGGTCGTCTATGAAATTTGTCAATATAACGTGTCAGTAGTGATAATTATTTTTTTTAAATTACTAATTAATTAATAGTAGTGATAATTAAAATATATGACTGCAAGTCGTTAAATTTACATAACAAGTTAAAATTAATTACCATTTTCTGTGCTTATAGTGATAATTCTTTTTCCTATTACTTATATGTGTAAATAAAGTGCAAGTGATAAATTTAAGTGTTGCCAGCGTTATTTTGGACATAGAAACTGTAACATTATGATCTTTATTCGATAATTTTGAAACTGTACTTCAACGCCCCTTTAAAAACATTTTTCTGTAAAGTGGACTTGGTAAAATATTTTCCAACAAGTTTTTCGATATTGAATCATGTTTATGGAATACTTCCTCTCTTGAATATCTATCTTCTGTCCCAAAATAATAAAAATCTGCACTGGATAAATTCAGGAAGTCAAGAAAAAGGACTCTGAACAGGTTACCACTCATAGGAGGAGATGGTGAGATTATTATAAATTTCAGACGCATCAATCTTGTTACACCTTCGCCATAGAAAAACCATACTGTCAAATTTTCCCGGAATGTTCTTCCCTGAAAAGCTGTTACCGGAGGAAGGACTCCCCTTTAGAAGGGAAAATGATAAATTGAACTTTTTCCCACATCATTGGTTCATGTGCCATATTAATGGAAGTCTATCCAAGGACTCGCATACAGTGCTCAATCTTTTGCTTCCCCCTGAGTAAGAATTTTTTCCAGGATATTCCTTCTCAAAAAGTTGGAATATAATATGACTGACCAACAGATAATAAAAAGATCATTTTTCATATCGAATAAATCTAAAAATTCAAAAAGTTTTTTGCTTCCTCTTCTGTAAGAATTTCTTTAAAGATATTCTTCTTCTACTATGATTGGATTCATAATAGAATGGATAGAATACATGAATTGACATAAATTAGTTATGCTATCTTAGTATGGGGTAATTCATCAAAACAAACCCTTAATAGGATGTTTATGATCCAAAAGTGAGCTGTTCGGTGTATGGGAAGAGTAAATAGATTAGATTCATGTAGGCCGTTGTTCAAGAGACTTGGTCTCCTAAATATACACTGCTTATATGTGTATGAAGAAACTTTATTTGTAAAAAAGAGTGATATTAACCAAAATCTTGACATACACGGTTATAATACAAGAAGCCGAGGAGATTATCACTTGGTGAGTCACAATAGTAGCTTATTCAAAAAAACCTAGTTATATTGGTAGGAAACTCTACAACAAGCTACGACAGTTCTTAAATGGTCTTGGAAATATCAAAACGTTTAAAGAACAGCTAAAAAAAATTTAAGTTCATAAAGCTTTTCATAGTGTACAAGAGTTTCTTTCACATCAAAATTAAGCCTCACCTCAACTAACTGATATGTAATAAATTATGGTAACTAGTGTATAAGATTGTATAATTGTTAATCTGACTTGTCTTATACTCCTTAAATGAAGTCTCCAAGACGTAATCAACAAAAAAATATGACTGTCAACGACCTCTTACAGAGAATAAAAAGATTATTCATACCAAATAAACCTGATAATGCACAGTTTCACATTTATTTCACCTAGAATAGAATTTAAATGCATTTTTCATTGCTACTTAAATTACTTGAAACAATTTTTAACAATAAATAAATACCTAACCGGTGATTCCGATCCCATCTAAATAATAGGTTCCTCATAACAGCTCAAACGGCGAGGTTAAACTACCCATAAGAGGGTACTCCTACTAATAAAAGCCATACGCTTTATTTTTTGAGGATGAAGCCCACATAAGTCTGAAACCTGAATACAAATAACAACGCAGTTCGTCATGGAACAAGAAATCCAGGAATTCAATATCAATATCTAGTCATATCTTAAATAGACATTCTGAATCTAATATTCAAATACTATAGGCCTATATAGAATACTATACAATGTGTACCGGTATATGATTATAATGTATTTTCTATGATGTTATATTACACATAAAAGGAGAAGATTTTAAACATATATAAAGTAGAAATTTTTGAGAGAAATAAATACAGAGGATGTTGTTCACTAACTATCCTTACCATGGCCTTTGTTGACTACAAACTGATGATATTCACTGCCCTTCTTGTAACATCAGTACTGACAATGTCACTATTATTATTTTATGATTTGTTATTCTGTTATTAAGTGCAAATCGATTACAAATACAGTCTTCATACTATAATAATAGATAATATTAAGGCAAGTCAACATAAGTTCTTGAAATATTTATTTAACCAAACAACTGTTAGTTCTTCAGTCATTCATGATGCTGATTTATGGAAAAAAGGCGAAACGTTTCTTGCAATGAAGCTTCATTTGATAGAAAATACATAAGACTGTTTCCAGTACAATATCATCGATTTATTCTTTTAAAAATAAATAAATAATTTATTTGTTTCAGGAAACCATACAGAGTTGAGCTGACACCATTTTTTTATGGGATGAAGCCCACATAGGTATGAGACCTGTGCGTGGGTAATGAGTTGGATGATGGTGATTAATGGGTTGGACCTACAGTTTTAGGTGGGTTCCGAACCACTGGGAAGTGATTTTACAGCAGAGAACAATGTCTTCTTTGCTGGCCAATCTAATCGGTCACCGTAACAAAGAGGATCCAGGAGAACGCAGCTTATCTCTATCTGATGGAACAGATACCTGCTAAGCCTCACGGCTATTTATATTATAATAAATATTTCTAATAATTGCTAAAGAAATACAAATGGATATGAATAGAATAAGAAAGAAAATGTCCTTACTTGAAGTGATTGCATTAAAATGAGTAACTTATGTGCGGAATTTCACTCTTTTTAAATTTATACTTGTGGTGAAAAAAGTAGTAAGTGGTGGATCAAGTCATTTTTTTATATTTCTTTTTTTATGATGAAGCCCACACAGGTCTGAGACATGTGGGTAATGAGTTGGATGATGGCGATTGATGAGTTGGACCTACAGTTTTGGGTGGGTTCCGAACCACCAGGAAGTGATTTAAATTAAATATTCTAATAAGTAAATCTTTAATATTACTTAGCCCGCAAATCGTGAAAGATCATCTCCAATACAAGCTAAAACTTGGTCTAACATTGAAAATAATACAGTCATTCAATCACCTTAGTTAGTTTGAAGTAACTGACAAATTAATAAATTCTGTTTCACTCACCTTCTTTACATATTTTTAATTTTTGAAAGATTTTGGGATTTTTAGAAAATTATACTATTGATTGAGATGGGAAATATCGTAAATTATTCTAATGTCTCCAATGAAAGTTTGAATTATACAAATTATCAAGAGCTCAAATCAACGCCTAAGGTAGGTAACCTGTTCAAGAAAAGGAGGAGAATTCTAACTAAACCTTGAGCGTTCATATTTTACAAATAACAGATGAAAACACATCTCACGGCAATATATGGCATTTTCATGTCTTAATAAACGTCAACCTGAAGAAAACTTATGCAAAATTTTATAACTTATGTTTCTATTATATTTTTTAAACTGAAGAAAATATCATGACAAACAGCTTAGTGTACAGACTTTTGAGCGGTTAATTTCCACTTTCCAGACAAGAGATACATCAGATGTAATTCAAATGTACGTCAGATGACGTTTGCAAATGCAATTGTAAATTGTTTGAACGCAATAAAAGATTGAATTGAATTAACAGGAAAATCACTAGTCTGAACGTTAACAGTTATTCAACGCTACAGTTATTCAATGATTGAATAACAATAGGCCAACTAAGGAGAAATACAAATAATTTTCTGAACAGTATCTACTAAGAGCTCCTTCACTAAGCTCGTCAACTCCATTATAATAATGGAACAATTGAATTTATTTTCGACAAAACGAAGGAAGCAGAACTCCAGTTCAAAGCTGGTTTAATAAAGGCGCCAATATCCATCAAAACTTATTTCCGATAAGAGAACACAAGCAAAGACCTTGCTGCATGAATACAACAGGGAAAAATTGTTATGTCAACGATATTGTACCAATTCATTTTTTGTCGCTATAAAGCATAGAACGAAAAATAAATGTTTGTTCTTTGTCTTTGCTGGAAGCTGGTTGCTTGTGACATAACAGATTCCAGTAATTTACTGCTAGAAAATGGCTTCAAGGAAAACAAACACGTAAAATTATTTCCTTTGTTATGAGTTCTTCCATTTTTTAACAAAGAAGGTTGAAAGTCAACTGAAAGACGTAATTCAAATTGAATTGTTAGGTGAAAGAAGGAAATTTTAAATCCAATTGTGGAGAATCATTAAAATAGGGTTAGGTGATGGTGAGAAGTTCTTATCCTATCAATGTCAAACTTCCACTGTAACTCTGGAAGCTTGTTTTGTAAGTTCTGTGCTCGACTCTACAACTTTTCTAACTAAATTTCAGTTTTCAGAATGTTTTAATCAAATTTTTTGAGAACCTATATATTGATTTTTTGTGATTGGAACCATTATTATGTAGACTTAAACTGTAATTATTTCTAGGAGATGCTACAATTTCGTGATACAATATAATTTATTTAGAATTCTCTTTTAAAATGCTATAAATCATGCCGAAGACATCTACTACTGCGGGCATTGACAAATAATGCTTAGAAATCTATGGAAATCTTTAAAAAGCAATGGAAATCTATGGATGACAATTTGACAATACACAAATATTAGTATGTCATTTTTTTCATGACCACATTCCAGTTTTATGAAATACTAGTAGGCTACGGTATTAACTAAATAGTAATACTAATATTATTATTAATACTATAGATAATATTAATACTGATATTATTACTAAGTAATACCAGCAGTACTAGCAGTACTGTATTTAAATAATACTATTCTGGTTAATATAATAATTCTGTTACAATTGCAAAGTACTGATATAGGCACCATACAATAAATTTTCAAAATACAAAAAAATATTATTGATAAATATAATTTATATGTTTTTAGGAAGCAAAGACAACGAAGCGCTGAAGATGAACGACACATAGTTCAAAAAGCGACCGCAACTCATAAAAAAACATTGATTCTGCGTAGAAAATTATTTACACTGCCCTTCACGATAATGGATAATAAAAACTATCTCCATAATATAAACTAACAAATACGATCTCCCAGGGATCTACAAACTGAACTGCTCTGATTGTAACAAATTCTACATAGGACAAACAGGCCGCACATTCAAACAACGTTACAAGGAACATTTTCAAGCCCTGACATCAAAAGCTGAATCGAATTTTGCCGACCATATCATTCAAACTGGACACACTTTTACTGACATCAGTACCAACCTACACATTCTACATATAAAATCTAAAGGACACGAACTCAACACCTTGGAAAAATTTGAAATATACAAACACACCACACAATAAACGAAACATTCTCAATGAACAACTAAATTTTAAATCTCACAAACTTTTTGATCACATTTTACAAAAACCACAACACTTCTAACCAAAAAACTGACATGATGATCTAGGAACCCACGCCTCTGAAGATGGATCTCATAGATTCGAAAGCGCTCGGCCTACAGATTAAGTGAGTTATACTTATTCTTAACAAATATTTGACTGCAAGTCGTTAAATTTCACATGAAAAGTTAATAAAAACTATCATTTAACAACAATAGGCATTTTATGTAAAAAAATAACGTCGAATTATTAGAAAGATAATAAACAGCTTTGGGCAATTGCCTGTTGTATTCGCATTTATTGTTAGTTACATCAATAAATAAATAAATAAGATGTTGCAATTTGATTAAATTGGAGAAGAAAGCATAATAAAGAGATTAGGGATCTATACAACAATCCAGATATCATAAGTGAAATAAAAGGCAGAAGAATCCGGTGGACTGGACATGTACTGAGAAGAGGAGAGGAGTGTAGGCTGAAGAAAGTGATGAAATCAAAACCAGAAGGAAGGCGACCCCGTGGAAGACCAAGGCAGAGGTGGTGGAACCAAGTTAAGATCGACATGGAGAGACTTGGAGCTACCGAAAGAGATGCAGAGGACCGAAGTAACTGGAGGCGGTTTGTTGGTGCGGCTAAATATCAACTTCGATATAGATGGCCCTTTGAGTAAGAGTAAGTAATTTGATTAAATTGCTAACTACCAACAAGATAAGTTAATGCTCCAAGTTACATCAGAAACTCTAATCTACATAGAGACCTGAAAGTGGAGACAGTCATGGAAATGGTTGAAAAAAGTTCTATGAAGAGGCTCTGCATCACCACCAAAATGTTGAAGCAATCCAGCTCTTGGACATTTCCAAGCACTACTGATCATTTTAAGTTATAAATGTATTTGAATTTTAAGTTATAAATGTATTCCAAATTTGTAAGCTAGAATTAAGATATATTACCTAAGGTTAAGTTAAGAATGGACGAATTTTTTCCAGACTTCGCCATTCTATGTAAATACGTCACTAGGATTTTCTTCAGTTAAAATTAATATCATTTGCTGTACATTTGCTACCTATGCGACGGTAATATTGCTACATTTAAAGTCATTTGAGAAATTTTGTAAATTTACATAAATAAAGTGTTGTAATCTAATCTAATCACCGATAAATTCAATATGAGTGAGGAGACTGAGAAGAAAGAAGGCAATAGACCTGGTGTGACAGTGTTCAGTAGTGCTCAGTGGAAGTTTTCATTGAATTTATTAGTTGATATGTAAAATATGTAAATTTACCAGAAGAATCTATCTAGGATCTTCCGGTAATAACTTCAAATTTAATAATTTAGGCTAGAAAATAACTGATTGTTAGTCCTAGTCCTAGTACCAGTTATATTGAATAAATAAAAAGATATTTGGAATATCGAAATTACTATCTTGAAAAAAAAAGTTTTTTCCGATAGTATAAATTGTAACATGAGTAGGTGAAGAGATGAAATCCTTATAAGAAAATTCAAGTTGTTGAAAGGATATTGTAAGTTCGGTTTGAAATAATATAACACTCATCCCTATGTAGCACCTTTAAAGCCTGCTGCATCTATGTGATGATGAAGCTTGCAAGATTCCAATTAGAATCACAGATTCCATAATAGTGAGATTTCAAGAATAGGCATGCATTCCTTCAGAATTCTAACACAAACCATTAAGAATTACAATTCATCTATATTGAATTTAATTGTATGTCAGAAACTGTTTATGGAATGTATACTCTTATTAAAATAGCTTTATCAATCAATTTTATCAGATATTATAGTTATGATACTGTAAATGAAAAATTCACAACTTAAGCTGTAGGCTACTCACCTCCAGTGAAGTAATCAACTTTGACCACAGATGAGTAACAGTAATAAGATAATTTATACATTAAGAGAATATTTTGTAGAAAACGTACCTGTTTAACTGGAAAATTTAACAGCTGTTCATGCATATAAAAAGTCATATCGGCTTATTGTCAACAATAAGTAGAACAATGACAATAAATCATGTAAAGAAAATTTTAGAAGCTGAGAATGATGGTAATTGATGTATTTTTGAATTTCCAATATCTTAAATTTCTACAATATTCATTATCATTTATCCATTCCTAGGATAAATCCGAAACCAAATTTGGTTTTTAATAGTTTTATGAAAGCGTGAAGTTTATTGCAATCATCTACTCTTTAAGAATAGATTTTAGGACAAGAGAGGAATTTTACTCTTTTTTTTTTTTAATAAAGTATTATATAAGTTAGCAAATAGCACCTTTCAAGTAAACCTGTACCTTAATATAGAACAATTTTAAAGCAAGCTGTTACAATCAAAACGTTAGGTAAAGCAATGTTCACACTAATTTAGTATGCAATAGTTTACATACAGTATGAAGCACAACCTTAACAAAAGACTACATAGAATAATTTTAGTATTTTATAGTAGTATTTTATGTAAACTACACAATTGTAGTATTTTATCAATACATTTTATGCATTATGAGATCATCAAATAGTTATACATTAATAAATAAAACTAGACACAAGGCTGTCAATTTTTCATCTTGCTTTTGTTTAATAAAATATCAAGTAAAACAACTACTGTAAAGCCTTTTTGTTCTAATGAAAATAACACAAAAAACTTTATGTAACTTTGTGAAACACATCGAGATACATATTTCCACCACTTTCAACTTCTTTTCATGCATGAGGAGTTTCAAAAGAAGTAATAAAAGATAAGTTTTCAAACTGAGCAATCACTCACCGTAAACCCGATACCAACGGTTGCAGAAAATGTCCCTGACTGAAATTTTCCAGTGTCGAATTGCACCAGTAGAGACGTTTTACCCACTCCGCTATCACCGAGAAGGATTGTCTGGAAAGTTTCAAATCACTATTATTACTAAATAATTGATATTTGGGGTAAGTGGTCTGTTTATTTAATTCAATATTAACTTGTTATGTGAATTTAACGACTTGCAGTCAAATACAAATAACAACGCAGTTCGTCATGGAACAAGAAATCCAGGAATTCAATATCAATATCTAGTCATATCTTAAATAGACATTCTGAATCTAATATTCAAATACTATAGGCCTATATAGAATACTATACAATGTGTACCGGTATATGATTATAATGTATTTTCTATGATGTTATATTACACATAAAAGGAGAAGATTTTAAACATATATAAAGTAGAAATTTTTGAGAGAAATAAATACAGAGGATGTTGTTCACTAACTATCCTTACCATGGCCTTTGTTGACTACAAACTGATGATATTCACTGCCCTTCTTGTAACATCAGTACTGACAATGTCATTATTATTATTTTATGATTTGTTATTCTGTTATTAAGTGCAAATCGATTACAAATACAGTCTTCATACTATAATAATAGATAATATTAAGGCAAGTCAACATAAGTTCTTGAAATATTTATTTAACCAAACAACTGTTAGTTCTTCAGTCATTCATGATGCTGATTTATGGAAAAAAGGCGAAACGTTTCTTGCAATGAAGCTTCATTTGATAGAAAATACATAAGACTGTTTCCAGTACAATATCATCGATTTATTCTTTTAAAAATAAATAAATAATTTATTTGATTCAGGAAACCATACAGAGTTGAGCTGACACCATTTTTTTATGGGATGAAGCCCACATAGGTATGAGACCTGTGCGTGGGTAATGAGTTGGATGATAGTGATTGATGAGCTGGACCTACAGTTTTAGGTGGGTTCCGAACCACCGGGAAGTGATTTTACAGCAGAGAACATTGTCTTTTTTTCTGGCCAATCTAATCGGTCACCCTTACAAAGAGCGTCTAGGAGAATCCAGCTTATCTCTATCTGATTGAACAGATACCTGCTACGGCTCACGGCTATCACTTCCCTAATCACATTAATGTATTAGTGGAATAAATATGCACAAAATTATGTATAGGCTCGTTCTTTTAGAGATTGTGTAGCAATTCAATATATAGTTTTTAAATCTGGAGAATAGTATGCTATAATTAAAAAAACTTGAGACTAATCAATGAACTACAAAATGCCCTTATTTTCTAGGGTCAATAAAAGAACTTTCAGGAACATACTCTAGACGTCTAGACCTTTATTTTTCCCTTCGCCAGATTGGACAACTGGCCCAACACAGTATCATATAAATTTGTGAAAAGAAACAAATATAAGACACAATTTTTTTTTTTTAATTTGGTTATTTGCTTGATTATTTCATGAGCTCATGTGGAATCTAACCTTTTAATTTTCAATCGAAAAGCTTGAAACTTAGAGAAAAAATGGCTTAAAGCTGCAATATCATCAAATATCATTGCGCTAAAATAGAAATACATATTTTCATGATGATGTGCGCACAAGTATTGAGACTTTCGTGCGGTAATTAGTGTAAACATGTGGTAAACTTGTGAGAGGTGATTTCACATCAAAATCAAGCCTCACCTCGACTAATTGATATAGTAATTAACTAGTATATAAGACTGTAAATATAATATAATAATATAATTATTATTGTTGTATGATACTCCTTAACCGGAGTCTCTGAGAAGTAAACTACCAAAAAAAAAGGTGAACTATTAAACAAAATATCAAAAACTGAACGAGATTCGAACTTGAGACCGCAGGAGTAGCAGCAGCAACCAGTTAGAGTCGTATCCAATCAGATACAAGTGCTACAATTGACTGCGCAACCACAGCCGCCTAAAACTTTGAACTGGAATTGAGCTAATAGCGGTGAGCCGTAGCAGTTAGCTGTTCAGTCAGATGAGATAAGCTTAGAACTTCTGTGCCCTTTTAGTAAGAGTGACTGATTGGATTGGTCAAATTTCAAAATCAAATTCTAATTTATTGTTTACATCGAAAAATAAAACACATTACATCACACCACACAATCATCATATCAAAACACGATGAAAAATGTTTCTAGTACTTTTAAAATAATAATAATAATAATAATAATAATAATAATAATAATAATAATTAATATTTAATAATTAATAATTAATAATTAATAATTAATAATTAATAATTAATAATTAATAATTAATAATTAATAATTAATAATTAATAATTAATAATTAATAATTAATAATTAATAATTAATAATTAATAATTAATAATTAATAATTAATAATTAATAATTAATAATTAATAATTAATAATTAATAATTAATAATTAATAATTAATAATTAATAATTAATAATTAATAATTAATAATTAATAATTAATAATTAATAATTAATAATTAATAATTAATAATTAATAATTAATAATTAATAATTAATAATTAATAATTAATAATTAATAATTAATAATTAATAATTAATAATTAATAATTAATAATTAATAATTAATAATTAATAATTAATAATTAATAATTAATAATTAATAATTAATAATTAATAATTAATAATTAATAATTAATAATTAATAATTAATAATTAATAATTAATAATAATATTAATGTACTTCATGATATGTACGTTTAATTAATAATGTAACTTAAATAATAATGTTTTTCTTTTGTATAAATCACAATTTTGATGTAATGAAATTGATGATGAAGATGGACAGCAAAAAAGACTTCTCTGCTGTAAAATCACTTCCCAGTGGTTCAAAACCCTCCTAAAACTGTAGTCCCATCTCAGAAATCACAATCATCCAAATAATTATCTACGCACAGGTCTCAAACCTATGTGGGCATCATCCTCCGAAAAAACATATGCAAGTGTTGATTTTGCTTGGCTCTTTTTTGCTCCCAGATTAAATAATAGAAACTGGGAAGTGATAGCCGAGTGCCGTAGCAGGTATCTGTTCAATCAGAGATAAGCTACGAAACTCCTGGACGCTCTTTGTAAGGGTGGCCGATTGGATTGGCCATCAAAAAAGACTGTTTTTTGCTGTAAAATCACTTTCCGGTGGTTCACCTAAAACTGTTGGGTCAATTCATCAATCACAATCATCCAACTCATTACCTACGCACAGGTATCAGACCTATGTGGGAATTATCCTCCAAAAACATATACTCGTGTTGGTTTGCTTGGCTCTTTTTTGCTCCCAGATTAAATACTGTGTTAGTTACTGGGAATCACACCACAATACCTTGTGAGCTATCTCGATTTCCGGTTCAACGATGGACCTGTACAGATCTACCGGTGGTTTATAGTCCCTGTAGCCAGTTGGAGAGGGTGTTGTGCCTGTGGTTTGATTGCTCGGCGCATGCAGTGAACTTATTTCTTGAGGCGATTCAAACACATCATCACTCATACTGTCATCTGTTGCCATAACCTGCAAAAAAGAGGGGAAAAATTGTTAGAAAATATTGAATAATATTATAATTATTCAAAAAATATTGTTGGCTGAGAAGATATTTCTTATACAAAATTATTTTTATTATTATAAGAGAAATATACGAATACATATACCTTATTATTATGTCTTATTATTATATAAGCACTCTACTGTATTCCAAGGATCACTACATCTTATTTTACACCTACATTTATTAAATACATTACATCAACACAGTGGTAGAGCCTTCTAAACCCCAATTTTATATAATAAACAGCTAATTGTTGCTATCTGTCAACGATACTCTGATGAATAAGGGGAGGAAGAGAAGGAGAGGATGAATTATGATGAGAAAATGAACAAAAGGGGAAAGAAAAAAGAAAGTGAAAATGAGGAAGAAGAAAAAGGAGTATAGGAAGCAGAAGAAGAAGAGAGATAAGGAGTTAAAAAGAATTAAATTTATAAATTCCTGGATTTCTTGTTCCATGACGAACTGCGTTGTTAATATTAACTTTTCATGTGAAAAGTTAATAAATTTATAAATTGATTATTACACATTCTAGACATTCAGATTTAATTAAATCGGGTATCCTGCTAGTAGGAAATAAATGTTTTAAAAATCACTATTACTGTTCCATATATATAGTGGAGATAGATATGGTATTTTATTCAACATGGTTCGAATAATAATTATTAATAATCATTATTATATATAATGGGGTAATGAGATCTGAATAAACAAAAGTTTAATCTTAATTTGGCTAACTGTAAGTTATTTTTCAAACATGGCAGATATTAAGTCAATTTTATGATGAATTTTAAGATGAATTCTATTCATCTCTATTAGAGATATTGAAGAGTACGGTACCGTAATTAAATGATTAGTGCTTTCCAAACGTATTTCCAAAATAAATTAATAAATAAATACATCTGAGATGTTTTACATGACGAAATATTTGATGAACAATCTAATATCAATGCTGACACTGTATTTTTATTTAATGTATCATTTTCACTAACTTATACTGGAGATACTTACACTGGATTGAAATTTCAATTTTATATAATGGTCGCTCATCCTAACCTCAACAAAACATGACCCCTGGCGGCAGGCTGATGAAGCTTCTCTTTAGAAGTGAAATGCATCCCTCCAGTATCTCTAGTATAAAGGTATGACTCCGTGGGTGACCGCAGCGACAGACCGCAACTGCAGACTGCAACCACAGATGGAAGTGTCGCTGTCGTCTGCAGTCGGATCAATGTCGAACACGGCGGCAGCTTGGTGTTGCAGTCACTTCCAAGTAGTGTTGTAGAAAGGTGGTAATATGTCCGCAAATAATAATAGTCTGTGTCCATTTTTGGAAGAGGAAGAAGACGATGATGACAGCTTTTTTATTCTAGGTGGAAAAGGGATCCTATCAAGCTTTTATTTATTTATATAAGGGTAGTTATACTTTACTAATTTAAAAAAAAATTAGAGACCGATGGGAGAATTTCGAAGCTACTGTCAAATTTATAGTTCAAATTTATACTCAGTTTTATTAGTGACGATATGAAACCAAAAACTACAAAGGATTAAAAATTAAAATTTACTAAGCTTAGTGATGCTAGAATAAACGCCATCCTATTATTCCATTTAAAATGAAGATTTTACATGTTCTAATGAAGTCTAGGTCTATTAATTTTTCCTATAGTTTCCCAATACTGGAAGGGGCCTAGTCCTAATGGCATTGAAATGATAAAAAGCTGCTAATGATAAGCTCAAAATAAAACTTGGTTTTAATTACTATAAATTATCTATTAAGCTGTTGTAAGCTATACTTCAAAGAATGAATTTTTATGTGAAAATGAGCATTCCCGTTTTTGCATGGCCTTTCCAGTCTGTTGTAAGAGAATCTTCAGACAGCTTACAGAGTCCTGGATCAAGGTATCATATGAGCTTATGGTCCTGCTAAAACGTGAGTGCTTTTTTCCATGTCAAAAGTAATTCAAAATATAGTTTATACCAGTGCAAACAAAATGGAACTACTTAGCATTTTTCATTTCTACCTTATTTTGACTCAAAATTTAAATAAAACAATTCGAAAACAACGTAGAAACTCGCTTTAAAACTAAAGTTCTCAAATGTTCACGAAGTGAATAGAACAACATAACCTCACAAAGGACAGCGACAGAGCGACACTACACTACTGGTTTTTGTTTTTGACCGGTCGGTAGTGCGGTTTGCGGTGGCGGCATTTCTCGACTGCAGGCTACACTGGCGCTGCGTTCGGAATGAATCTCATATGAAAACAGGTAAACCAGTACTGTCGCTGCAGTGGTGCAGTCTGCGGTGACCCACGGAATCATACCTTACGAGTGTAAATCATATAATTGTATTAAATAGAAATACAGTAATATAAACTTAAAAAAAAAACACTTTTAAGTGTAAATTAACTCACGTTATGGCGTGACGGCCGTTTCACTCTGTTGTCTAGAGCATCGTCAGACGACCCACAGTACACTGTACTGTGGGTCGTCTGACGATGTTCAAGACAACAGAATGAAACGGCCGTCACACCATAACGTGAGTTAATTTCCACTTAAAAGTGTTTTTTTAAGTTTATATTACATATTAGTGGAAACAACATGGATCTTCAACATCATAGAAATTCAATGTCAGTTTTGATATTAGAATAAATATATATTGCATTTAAACAGTGTTATAGCCTACTGGAAGCTTGTTAAAGAATAAATAAGACAGGAAAAATTAATTTCCATTTTATAATATAAAATCATAATATCGTAATATCTTATTATGATATACCCTATAGATTCTTGAAAATATAAAGCAATTTTACAAATTTCCTACTCAAAAAAAAAGAATGTTGTGAAAATAGATATTTGCTTGGAAAAAGTGAGTTTCTTCTATAATATTTTCAATGGGACTGATGCAATCAACAGAGTATTACAAGAAATTCTAGTTGAAAAGTACGGTAAGTTTCTTCTTAAATATTTTTTAATGAAATTGATGTAATCAATAGACCAATTGGGTATTTCAAGGAATTCCCTTGAAATAAAGGTGATAAAATGATAGAACACGATTCCATATTCCCTTACAGGCAACCAACAGTCGTTAAAATCTATTTGCTGATTCGATTTGTGAACAATACTGAGAAGAATATGTGAACAGAATATCGATTTGTAAAACATGCTGGATGCTTGTTCCGTTTTTTATCTACAACGTTTAGAAGAATGAGCTCAATCAAGCTACAACAAAACTTCATTCAAATGGAAATGCGTTCACAGCTTACACTGATACATTCAATCAAGCCAGGCCGCTGTAACAATGCTTGCAACGTTACAAATTATATTTTTCATACCCACTCCAATGTTGGAATTACTGATATACAAATCTGAGTTCTTCGGGGAAAAAATTATATCTATACCCCTCAACTAATAATTTAATTAATAATTGTAATGAGTAGTACCCCACTGGTGTATTTCAGCAGATGGTTAATGATTTCTGATAGCTGCAATAATAATCTTCACTGAAATTTTTGTTAAATTCTAATTCTAGGGATAGATTCTAAATTCTAGGGATACAAAATACTTTCTTTGTAGTGGTGAAGGTGATATTGCGGAAGATATCCATAATGAGTAATAAGACGAGGTTGTCACAAACACATTTATTAAAAATAGTGAGATACTAGTTTCGGTTGTTACTCCATTATCATTCTCAAACAACTGTACTTTAGTTTGAGATTGATAATGGAGTAACAACCGAAACTATTATCTCACTATTTTTTAATAAATGTAGTTGTGACAACTTCGTCTTATTATACATGATACAAAATCTTTATAACTTATAAGTTTAATAGGGATAAGCAGCAGTACTACACACTAATAATCCGATAAATTCTAAATTCTAGAGATACATAATACAAAATAATCTTTATAACTGATGAGTTTAATAGGGATACGCAGTACTAAACACTAATGAAGATATTTTTGTACAGTAGCGTGCATAGATTTCCATCAGCTATTCAATGCCGCGAGCCGTAGCAGGTATCTGTTCAATCAGATAGATAAGCTGCGTTCTCGTAAGTCCTGTTCGTAACGGTGACCGATTAGATTGGCCAGCAAAAAAGACAATGTTCTCTGCTGAAAATCACTTCCCGGTGGTTCGGAACCCACCTAAAACTGTAGGTCCAACTCATCAATCACCATCATCCAACTCATTACCCACGCACAGGTCTCAGACCCATGTGGGCTTCATCCTCAAAAAAAAAAAAAAAAAAAAAAAAAAATGATGTCAATATCCGCCATTGCAGAAATCTTCAGTATAAATTATTAGCATTTAAAGGAATCCGAAATCTATAAATTCTGTTGCTAATAAAGACTAATAATCTATAAACACTTGAATTTTAGTACTTGGTCAGTAATGTTTATGTTTCCAATGGCTAAGATATCTAAATTGAGAATCTAAATATGGCTGTATTCTTCCATGATGGTGGCAAATGGCAATGATAAAAAATCAAATTTCAGGAATAAATTTCTCCATAACACAGTAAACTCTTCATTACAATAATATTAAAAAAACATTATATTTGGATAGGTCTATTACCCTTGAAGATTCAGCTTATGTAGGTAAATAAGTTACATTCAAAATTATTCCTGTTTTAGAGTATTGTAACGTCAGGAAAACCATTGCTTGTCTATAATATTAGCATAATAGAATAAGCATCACAATATTAAGTGTTAATTCAGATAAATCTCCAATAAATCATTCAATCTACTACTCTTGATATAAATTAGTTTGAAGTAACTGAAAATATACAGAAACTCTAGGAATTCGAAATTAATAAACTCTTGATACTCTTCTCCTTATGATAATGCTTTCTCATAGGGTATGTTCAACACGGTGCCTAAATTATTTGTTTGGATAGTACAAAAATCTACAGAAATATATTAAAGCCTCTAGTTTTTCCTGAATTAATCGAACTGTTTAACTTCTAGTTAAAGCTGAATTATTTAAACACAAATGTTTAGATAATTCCAAAACCTACAGAAATATTTGAAAGCATGTAGTTTTTCTTCTGTTATTCTTCTCGTGCTCTTCCTCTTCCATTAGGATTTTAATCAATATTCTAATTGAGGGCTCCTAATAAATACTCTAATTGAGTGGAACTAACTCTCTTTATCAATTCTCAAAGGTGAAAATTAAAAGCGTGTCCATTACATAATTTGTAGATCTACGATAGAGAAACTGAATTTAATAATAAAAATGCAGATATAGCATGCTAAGGAAGGAAAAGTAGGGCCACTGCAGTGGTCTATTTATTTTGCCATGCGATTTACAATGTCATGCGATTATATCAGCACAAATTTCATATTATCAAAATATTTTGCTGTACAGAATGTTTCACGAGAAACCTGTCATACTGCAACAATTCATTGAAATTAAGAAAAATGTTCATAAAAGCTTAGGTCCAAAAACGCTTTGTTACAGAAATAAAGGTGGCGAAAGTAATCATCTGCATCAATTTATTCCTTAAAAGATCTCCAACGTCTTTCTAAAGGATGGAATTTAATCAGATATCATATATAAATTCAGCTGCAAAATCGATAACATGTTATACAGATCTGTAACTAAAGTAATTAATTAACCATTGAAATATTCAAATAAATATGAAAAAACCATAAAAATGAGTTCTCAAGTTTAAAGTTAACTATTTATTTATTGACAGAATAACAATGAAGTGAAAATGTAACAAAGTCCAAAATTTTGACTGCACTATTCTGTCCAAAACATTATCTTGGTTAATTGCCAATTATGTTTCTTCCTACAAGTCTTGAAAAGAATTCTATTCTGAAAATAAAATATAGAATAACTTATACCGGTACGGTACGTCAAAAACTCACTCAAAAATCATAATATTGGGTAATATTTCTTCAAAATATGGAAGTGATAGCCGCGAGCCGTAGCAGGTATCTGTTCATTCAAAGAGATAAGCTGCGTTCTCGTAGGTCCTGTTCGTAACGGTGACCGATTAGATTGGCCAGCAAAAAAGACACTGTTCTCTGCTGTAAAATCACTTCCCGGTGGTTCGGAACCCACCTAAAACTGTAGGTCCAACTCATCAATCACCATCATCCAACTCATTACCCACGCACAGGTCTCAGACCTATGTGGGCTTCATCCTAAAAAAAAACCTGGTTTTATGAATTTTGGGTGTATTTTTTGCTATTGAATTATTTCACACTCTTATTTCCGGGATTGGATTCCCTAGAAGTTTTATTATAAAAAATGGTCTTTTGATTGGCACTTCACTTGAATCACTCCACTCTGCCACTTTGATTAACATCAAACTTCATAAAAAACTTGTCTAGTTTTTGCATATTTTTAGAATATTAAAAAATACTGTAGTAAAACCGTCATTTGGCCTACTTTATTCGAGTTTTCAGACCATTTCACTTGAAACCTGACCATCTTAGAAGTTGAATGAATGCACTACAAATTTCTTTAATTAGTAGAACAGAGTAGACTGGTGGTAGCTTATTTAAACTTCCCTATCTTAAAATAAAATGAATAAAATCTGATATAAAAAATAACACTGTATTTCTATTGAAATTATAATTTTTACTCTCTTATACTGGTGATACTGGAGGGGTGCATTTCGCTTCTAAACAAAAGCTTCATCAACCTCTGAGAAGGCCTCTTTAGAATATACTGGAGAAAGCATCCAGTATAAGTGAGTAAAACCATAATTTAAATAGAAATGCAGTGTCAGTTTTGATATTAGATTGTTCATCAAGTTTTTCGTCATGGAAAACGTCTCAGTTGTATTTATTTTGGAAAAATTTTTTATTAGGCGGCGTTAAGCCAATAAAGTCTCTTCTAATGATCAACCTTAGTCAAATATAAATAATATAAAATTCACATAGTACGGTACACTAGTAACCACATCAATGAAGAACTTCAATTATGTGATGAGGCATTTCCGGACCTATGCTTATATGAACTTTTTCCTTTATTTTGAAAAGCAGAATCAGTTGGTGCAGTATGTCAGATTCCTCCTGAAACACTCTATATATCAGCACATATTTGATATCAGCGAAATATATTTTGCAATATAGAATATCGTGCAATAATATCAACGTCCTAGATATCAGACAGGAAATTGGATCAAAATATCGAAGCGTTCTATCATGCAAGTGGTATGGAGAGTTTCGCATACACACAGAAAAAGACTCACACTAAAAGAAGAAGAGTTTGGTATAGTCTCCAACATTTTTTGACTATCTGGAACACCGCAGATTTCAATGCAACGACACGTTGATAGAAAGTTCTACTTCATTCACAGTAAAATCAACACACTGCTGCGATTTTGGATACATAGAAAAAGTAACATCAAATAGTTGACTAACATTGAGAAGATTTGTTATGACAGTAAGCAGAATGGGTTGACTAGCTAGCTCAGCATAGCAGGAGCAGGATTATAAAATGGTAAATAGGGTTTCAAATGAGTTGAAGTTTTAGATTTTTGTAGTCAAAAAGAATATTTGTGAATGTAAAATTTATTGTATGCATAGCATAAACTGGATTGTTAAATAGTAACTAGTGTTGAGAATGAATCAGTGAATTTTTTTTTTTAAATTTAAGATTGTGAGATTGTTAAGACTGTGAGTGCCAAAATATTATATAACATAGCATAAGCAGGGTTATAATATAGTGAATAGCGTTTGGAATGAGTCATTATGTTTTTAGATTTTCGTGGTACCGGTACTGACTTATTACAATCCTCCTCATGTTATGCATACAAAAACATAAGAAGGATTGTAAAATAGAAAATATTGTTTGGAGTAAGCCAATATAGTCTTAGATTTTTGTAGTCAAAACTACTTTGAATGTAAAACTATTATAAGCATTACAGATACAGGATTGTAAGATAGTAAACAGGGTTTGTTATGAGTAAGTTATAGTCTTAGGTGTTTGTATTCAGTACTTATGAATGTAATTTATGTAATTTTGAACAGATCTAATTTGAAACAGATTATTTATGGTTTTAGGACATACATAGTCATTTTTGAACAGAAGAAGGATGCTTCTTGATCAAAGCTCTCAAATTTTGTGGATCTTGAATTTAAAACAAAAATGCAGAATATTGAAATCCTATATCCTAATATAAACTTAAAAAAACACTTTTAAATGGAAATTAACTCACGTTATGGCGTGACGGCCGTTTCGCTCTGTTGTCTAGAGCATCGTCAGACGCCTATATCCTATTTTCAACTAAACCTCCTTTTCCCTCTACTAACACCTACTCAAGAACATGGCATGCCATAGTAGGGTAGGATGATTTCCAAAATATATGTTTCATTAATTAATATATATCTTATTATTACTTGAATATAATTATTGAACCGCTCGGTTGAAATTCTTTGTATTGTATATTGAAAAGGAAATAAAATTATTTATTTATTGGTATAGTAGTGTAAGATAAAATATATTATGAAAAGATTATTCATTATTCTATGGATAATTTCAGAAGTACAAATTGAAAAATTTGATAGAACTGGTAGGCCTAAAATTCATTTTATATTTTACATAATATTAAGTAGTATAAGGGGTCTCTCACGGAATGATTATTGGGAATTCATTGAGAAATGTTTAAATATAAAATCATTACAAAATTATTTGACACTTACCATGAGAAAAAATTGATATTTTACATAATTAACGTCAACATGAGCTTTCACATTGGAGCATTCATAACTCGAGGATAATCACCATTACAAAATCAAGCTTATGCAGAACAAAGATGCATGATAGATTGCATGATGATTGAGCAGTGTGAATACCACCATTCCACAACATGTGTTTGATTCTGCATCTATGATGATCTTCAAGTATTGAATGTTGCACCCTGAGAATTCATTAAGTGGAATTAAAATCTGAGAACTATTATTTCCCAAGTTCATCCATATACGTTCCTACAAACTTTCACACAAACTTATACGTAATAAACGGTATAACAATAACAAATAGACCTATGCTATTTCCAATTGGTTTTGAAGGAACTTGCAATTTACCAAACTGCCACATACGTACAACATAATGAAAGTGTACAAGGCAGTGTTTTTGAAACTATATGTCAATTCGCAATTAATGAATTATCATAAGTTGGTTTTGGAGGAACTAACAATTACTAAACTGGCAAACTACTAAATATACAAAACATAATGTAATCATTTCGAATTCATCAAAGTACTATCACTTTGATAGGAATTGAAAGCAAAGTGAGAGCACTTTAAGGAACTCAATATTTATTTATAGACAAAATAACTTTGGAGTGAAGATGTAACAAAGTTGAAAACTCTCTTCACAAATTTGAAATATGTTATATTGTCCAAAACATTGAGGTTAATTTTAACACTGAAAATTTAGATTTACCACAATACTCCACTCGAAAAATAATAAAATGATTTATTTTCACTTGAAGGCAACCAATTTGAAAGTATACTAAAAAAAAGCACTGAATGCAGTAAATAATAGTATATAATATCAAAATTTGATATAAACCTTCAAGCCAAAATATGATAAATTATATTTAACATTTTACTTTGGGTTCATGATAAGAATAACAAGTGTTCCAATTACGGTGAAGTGAACCATATTTTTGTACACCACAAAGCCTGCTATCATTATTCCTGTATGTTATGCTGGAAAGTCAACCCAATTCTTATCATATGTTCGAATTAGTCTAACAGTTGTAACCAATAGCATGTGCAAACTAAACCTGTCAATGGTTGAAGGGTTTAAGACGTTCCATGCTCTCAATTCAACGGACGCGTTTCACACTATCGATGTTTCTGATAACAGATAACGCCTTTATAACCTTAAAACCTCACAAGCAGTGAAACTGTAATGTAGCTCGAGAAGGAACTAAGCCAGTAGTGAACCTGGAAATTGGAAAACCTCAACCCACTGTCTCCTTTCAGCCTGCTACGTCAGAGGATCAATTGAGTGGAGGGAAAGAGAAAGCAAATGAGGGTGAGAGTGAGTGAGAACACATGATTGAGAAAAAGAGAACGAGGGAAAGAGATTCACATTGGTTATGCGCATGCGCAGAACAAGCTTTTCCAGTGGTGGTGTTGGTGAATGACTTCAGACTCCAGAGACCTGTCCTCAAATTTCACACTGCTACAGATGGAGTGATAAATCTGTTGATTTTGCGACCCCCCACTAATATCGATTGAGTGAATTATGAACTCTTATGAGATATTGATTGATTGGATTTGTAAAAATATTATTTTTATAAGCAGTCAATTTTATTGGAAATAAAAATTCATTATGCAAGCATCATATATTAAATTATGCACTGAATTATATCTCTTGATGGCATATATTTGTTCAATAAATTCGATTAGATATCATTTGACAATATTGGAAATACTATTTTATCGTGTAAAATGTTAATATTGATTTATTAAATTACTAGCATTTTACCCGGTCTTGTCCGGGAATCCAGTTTAGAGTTTTTCTGTCTAAGACAAAAAAAACCCACACACCCTCCTACTCTGTCTTGTTATATAGAGGGAAGTGATAGCCTCTGTTCAATATTATATAAGGGAAGTGATAGCCGAGTGCCGTAGCAGGTACATGTCCAATCAGAGATAAGCTACAAAACTCCTGGGCGCTCTTTGTAAGGGTGACTGATTGATCGGACGAAGCTTTAAATTGATCATTTATCATCTTATCTCACTGATTGCTCTTTTAGTGTATTTTTATTTCTGACAATAAATTCATTTATTATTGAGATTCATTTTATGTTTACTGGAAATTTATCAAATTTCACTGAACTAAAAATATTTTTGACTCACCAGCGTTGCGGGTTAGTCTCTGATTGAGATGGGTATTATTCAAATGATTCATGGTGTCTGCATCTTCTTAGTAATAGTATTCGTTAAGCGTCTTCAAGTTGAGTCTGAAAAAAGGATAATCAATTCAATTCACAAAAACAAAATTTAAAATGATTACTTCAAGCCATGAAGATTCAAATACGACAGTTACTATAAAAATAAATAGAATAATATCGATAGAAAATCAGTAGAAAAACACATTACATTTAAAAAAAGGCAATACGAGCGTGATTAAAAATGAATGTTTCTGGAATAAAAAAATAATACAAAATTGGTTAAGAATCATTACTAATTATTAGTAATGAACCATCACTAATTATTAGAAATGAATCATTACTAATTCGTAATTATGAGAATCAAGAATCATTACTAATTTATTAGTAATGATTCTTAACAAATTTTTTATTTTATTCATTGAATGAACAATATTTGTGTCATGTTTCCATGCTAATAGAGAATTTGGGTATTTTATACTTTTCGCTGTAAATTTCATCACTGAATTATTAAATAGTACATCCTGCAATATATTGTAATTTAGTCTGTATATATGTCTGCAATCACGAAGGTCTTCAGCAAGTTTTGTGTAGCATTAAAAGGAGATTCAAAATTGATTATGTTGTATTAATGAAGTTGACTGAATCAAAAAAGATAGGAAGAAATCAAAGTTATTAAAATGTTTCTATTAACCTTGGGAAGAAATAAGATAGTAGTACATTGTCTTTTACTGAACGAACTCATTTATATCAAGAATTAAGTCATAATGCATTGAAATTTACCACCTGATGGTGAAATCAGGGACGAATCAGGGGGGCGGGGAGTATCCCACCCCAAAATATTTTTCTACTTCATCTATTCACTATCAAATGGTTAAATTAAGTTCTGAAGTCAAGATAAGAAAACAGTTTTCAAATTTTCCCAAACCGATTCAGAAATTATAATAAAGATGAAAATTACGAGTAATGGTGAGAATTTGGTGTTAGATAAAGAAGGATGGAGCGTTTGATACAGTAGGTTGAAGAGTTCTTGAGACAAAATTGAGGATGCTCTCATGTGCAGCAGCGGTGAGCACTCTTGGAAGTCAGAGTGAATAATAGAGACAACAGGGAGGCTTTGTATACTAACAATGCAACAATGCCAATGCCACCCTCTATTTTATGGCTGCAAGAATTAAATTGAAACAGTGGTGCCGCCACAAAAGGCGAGGTAGCTAAAAGCTAATGAGTCAAGAAGGTAGTCACTGCCGCAATTTGAAATTAATTACTTTAAGTTTACCGTAATTGGAATAAAATAACGTTCTACTAAATACATTATGTTTTTGATGCATTTCTAGTTTCAACATTTGAAGAATCTGTGATGTTTTCCATGACGAAATACTTGATGAACAATCTAATATCAAAACTGACAATGTATTTCTATTTAAATTATGATAGGAGGTTTCCCCGTATACTCCCGTATGTTTTTATGTAAATAAATACATGAACAAATAAATAGGACTTCAGGAAGAAACTCTTAAATGGATCCACACCAGTCCAAGTTTAAATAGATTCTAATAACAATAATAATAAATACGAAAATTAACAACGTGAGAGTGACGAGAATGTATAATTAGTGAGAAAGAAAGAAAAATAGTGAGTTAATTCGTGAATAATGAGAAACAAAAGTACAAGAGAGTGAGAGAGAGTGAAAGAATGAGGAAGTTATTATCTGAAAAAGAGTGAGAAAAAAAAAGAGTAATTGTGAGAGCAAGATGGTGATTGAGAGAGATTTAGTGAGAGAGAGCGAGAAATATATTGTGTGAGAGAGAGAGAGAGAGAGAGAATGTGTGTGTACGTATGTGTGTTTGTATGAGAGAGTGAGAGTGATTGAGGGAGAGTGAGTGAGAAAGGGGGTGTGAGAGAAATTGAGAGATCAAGAGAGTGATAGAAAGAGAGAGAATAGAATGAATGCCTCTATTTTGCCTGGAAGGGCGAAGTTAGGGCGCAGCCCTCTCTTTCACTTATAACCCTTTAATACAATACCAACTTACCAACTACGAATTTAAAAAATCGTAATGAATTAAGAAGAAAGAGAAAGAGAGGAGAGAGAGAGAGATAAATGAGACAGATAAAGATGGTGATTATTTTCCAGACAGCTGATTGCTTAAATCAGATCAGATTTAACTTTCTTTGTAGTGGCGGAGGTGATAATGTGGAAGGTATCCAGTAATAAAACGAAATTGTCATATATATATATATATATAGATATAAATATAGATATAGATAGATAGATAGATAGATAGATAGATAGATAGATAGATAAAATAAAAAATATATATACTGAGCTTCTAATTTTTTAGTTTTAATTTGATTCAATTCTAGCCTTATTACGTATTTTTCTTCTTTGTTGCTTTCTTGATGTTCACAGTGTTTAGTTATTGATGTGACTCATATTTTTGCTTTTTACTCCTCCCACCAGGGGGCGTGACTTGACAGCCAATAACAACTTTCGATGAAGGTCAGCCTCTTTCTCGCTTAGCCAATAGTATCATTCCATATTCAGTATATATTAAGCTTCTCTGTACTTTAGTTTTAGTTTGATTGAGATTGATAATGGTGTAGCAACCGAAACTAGTTTCTCAAAGTTTTAATAAGTGTGGTTGTGACAATTTATTCTTATTATTCAAGATCATATTAAAAATAATATGATATGAGAGGGATTTAGTGAGTGTGATAGATGGATAGATATTTATTTGTTAATGGCGACAGATACCAGATACATATATATATATTTTTTGGAGGATGAAGCCCACATAGGTCTGAGACCTGAGCGTGGGTAATGAGTTGGATGATTGTGATTGATGAGCTGGACCTACAGTTTTAGGTGGGTTCCGAACCATCGGGAAGTGATTTTACAGCAGAGAACAGTGTCTTTTTTGCTGGCCAATCTAATCGGTCACCCTTACAAAGAGTGCCTAGGAGAACGCAGCTTATCTCTATCTGATTGAACAGATACCTGCTACGGCTCACGGCTATCACTAAATATACAGATGCGAATGTGCATTTGCAAATAAAAATAAAAGCAGATACATACATAAAAAACAAAATAATAACTAAAACCCTGTTATATACATAAACTATCGCTGCAAAATTGAATTAGCCTTGAAAAAATTATATCACCTCATTCAAAAAATTGAAAAGTCTATATTTAATTAATTAATTTAAATCATCTGTATTAAAAGAGAGAGAGAAGATAGAGAGAGCGAGAAAGATATTGTGTGTGAGAAAGAGAAATAGATTGTGAATCTATGAGAGAGAGGTTGAGGAAAGGTGAGTGAGACAAAGGTAGAGAGAAAAATTGAGTGACCAAGAGAGTGATGGAAAGAGAGAGAGGGAGAAATTGAGTGATCAAGAGAGTGATAGAAAGAGAGAGAGAAAAGTAAAAGAGAGAGAGATCTAGTGAGTGAGAGAGAGCGAGAAAGAGATTGTGTATGTGTGAGAGAGAGAGTTAGATAGAGGGTGATGGTGAGAAAGAGCGAGTGAAAGAAATTGAGAGAGCAAGAGAGTGACTGAGAAAGATTGAGACTGACAAAGAGAAAGAGAGAGTAAAGAGAGAGAGAGAGAGAGTGTGAGAGTGATAAATACACCACAGGTGAACGCAGCTGCCTCTAGCTCCAGCCCAAATCTTCAGGTGAAGCCCGAAAAACCCTTCAGATCTGTTTCAGCTGTCCACCTTTGTTATGGCATCTACAAGCACATAATATATATATATATACAATGGTAAATACATATAGCAGTCACGTGCCAATCCCTTATTACAGGACGAGAAAGGCATATGGTGAATGCTGGCCTCCTTTCTATTGAGCTTCTTCCAGCAGCAAAAAAATGGATCCTTTGATCATCTCAGCACCCCGAATGATTCTTATTAGCAGTTGAGAGCAAAAAATAATAATTAGCTCCTGTTAGAGGTACTGTGAAACACAAGGTGGGGTTTTTCGAGGCCGTTGTATAATGTAACGAAATTAAATTCTTGGATTTCTTGTTCCATAACGATCTGCGTTGTTTTTATTAATTTTTTATTGTAAATATATGTCGTAGAATTTACAATAAAACGTAACGAAATTCTTGAGATGAAACTGATGTAACACCAACATTTAATATTTAGTTGATAAAGCTTTTTATAGTATACAAGACTTCCTTTCATATAAAAATTAAGCCTCACCTTAACTAATTGATATAGTAATAATTATGGCAACTAGTGTATAAGATTGTATAATTGTTAATCTGACTTGTCTTATACTCCTTAACTGGAGCCTCCAAGAAGTAATCTAAAAAAAAAAACGGAATATTTTTAACAAGGTCAACGATTGATCTCACATCTAACAATAAATTATTAGATAGGCCTGAAGAGATTTTTCAATAAATAAATTAATTAAAATCTAACATAACTGTTGCATAATAGTTCAAAGAGGACTTTTATTAGCGCTGGTATTTTTAGTAACCGTACTGCAGCAACTTATAATGTAAGTTTTCATTAATTTGTAGATTTCTATTTTGTAAATTACTCTCCTGCAACAAGTCTCGATAGCTAAATTGACTTAATCTATCTTCATATATATTTGGTTTTTTTAGGATAAAAACATCTGAGACCTGTGCGTGGGTAATGAGTTGGATGGTGGTGATTGATGAGTTGGACCTACAGTTTTAGGTGGGTTCCGAGCCAAATATCACTCACTCACTTATTCATCACCGTTTCTCGAAAAACACTCGGCCAAAAAGTTGAAATTCGGTCACATGTTCAGTCGAGACCCTAGACGCGTACTAAGAACGGGTTTTGAGAACTTCCTAAAATTAACGTTTTACTAGCGTTTTTCCAGCGTTTTCAAGAACTACTCGGCCAAAAAAGTTGAAATTTAGAATATATTATGTTAAATTTTGAATTTAAAAGTTGGATTTCAAAGGTTTTTGAAACTTTCCGACAAATGTTCCCGAGTTTAGCGTTTTCCTAGCATATTTATAGCGTTCTGAATAACCACGTGGCCGATAAAGTTGAAATTTGCTTGGTAGACATGTTCAGTGTTAGAGGTAGACGGAAGAACGGATTTTAACATTTTCTTCAGAATACGCCTAAATTAGACGATTTCCTAGCGTCTTTTAGAGTTCTCATGTATTGCGTGGCCGAAAAAGTAGAATTTTTAGCGAAAATTTTCCCCTCTCCCTGGCAGGCGAGCGAAGCGAACTTGCTGGTTTTTTAAATGAATTTTTTCCCCCTGTGAAGACGGTGAAGACGGTTAAGACGAGCGCAGCGAGTCCGCCGGCTATTATATTAAATATCATAGCATTTGAGGCATTTATAAGTCTTTCTTTTTCTGTGAAAAGAAATTAGATCTCTAATAATAATTAATTGTAGTTGGCAATTTTTCAAAGAAGGGATTCATGCTATCAATTGAACAATAGCCAACAACTTATCCCAATACCTAAATAATGTCAAATACATAATCATAATAATGTTCAAATTCAGGAATTAAAATATAAACTGACATAATCGGTTCGATCAAAAGTCTATTAAATAAGTAGGTCATTTTTATCTACAATTTAATAATATTGAAATAATCTTAGTAGGACTATTCTTTTATTTATTCATTTTGTTTATGATCCCTTTATTTGAAATTGGGCCAATATTCAATGCTTCTTTCATTCATCTTAGCCATATTAATCATCATAACATCATGACAAAAATAAAAATTAATTACCACGGTGATGATAATGATAATAATAGTAATAATAATAATAATAATAAATAATGTTTATAGGACTTCCTTAGTAGCCATCAAGAGCAACCATAGAAAAATGAATAAATTTTCAAAAAGATACAGTAACCAACTCTTCTAAAACTCAATTCCAACTGTGGTAAGTACCACCACTACCACAGACAACATACAGTACTCTAATGTAATCGCTTTTTTGTTTACGGTACCTCATTATAATACGATAATAACAGGAAAAATCGACTTGTACACACCAGTCTCGACAAATTCATTGTCGTATAAAGACCGCTGAGTATTAGAATATATATTTATGCTAATATATAGATATACTGAATGTGATACGAACGGGACCAAAGGTAGCAGCTGCCGGCTCCTCCCTCTCCCCTCCCACCACGCCCCTCTCCACACTCCATCAAAACCATCCCATTTCAGGTCTGTTGCAACACTCCAGCACCGCTCAGCATCAACAATAATCCATGATAATGTTGTCCTTCCTTCAGCAGCTGATCAGCTGCTTCTTTCTCACTTCCAACACCTGCTCTCTTCTTGGCTGTCGCTCGAATGAGTTGTTCGAAACACGGGCCAAATAACTATACGACTTTTTTCTGAGGCCCTAGAAGAAGATCAATTTTACCAACTGCCCTTAACCGAGTTGGGATGGATTTACTTGTTTTTTATTAGGATAGGTTGATGAAGTAGGTAGGATATAGTTAGGCTACTTGAACAGTTCTGTAAATATCAAGTATCTTGTACTTTTTTATCAAATTTTGGATTGAATTTTTGTTAAATTACTTCGCTATGCTACTTACATTGCTGGTGACAATCATGATAATGTCTGAATTGGTTTTTGGATTTAATACTGAGTTAAGATATTTTAATTTTTCTTACATTTTTTGTCGGAATATATAAATATAATTTTTATGAGATTTTTAGTAAGCATTGTGTTTTTGGGAGGGGATTTTATAAGAGTATTTCTTTTAAATTACATGATTTGAGTTCAAACCGGTGTAAGTCAGGTTTATTTCTATTTAAATTTCATTTAATTAGTACGAAAGGACTTTTTTAATTGGGAAATTTCTACTAATTTGGCAGAAAAATGCTTTAAACTTAGAATTTAAATTGTAGGTTTGTTCTGAAGACTAACTGTGACTGCAAGTTTAAAGGTATTTATTTAAAAAATAATAATTGGTACTGTCGGCCACCAGTCCAAGCACCCCGCTGACAAACAAAACGAAATTACAATTGAAGATTCGAAAAAACATAACATAAAAAACCGTGAAAAAGTAAAAATAAACAGTAAAGCATGTAAAACAGTTTAGAACTGGTGAACAGTAAAACTATAAACAATAATAAATAAATATTAGACAATTTAACGTGGTTAAAAATTTAAAAAAATCCAGGAGGATGAGAAAGATGGGAGAATTTGGTAGACTATAGGTGCTAGCAATTTTTATGCATTCTTCTAATAAACAGGAAGAGCTAGGAATATAATAAGAGAGCCTTCAAATGAAGTAATAAATTCTCTCTGTCCTTGGTCTCTCTCGTACCTTTTGTAATACTATTTAATAACTTAATATCCATGTAATCAGGTCCCTTTCTGAACACATCTTAGCTAATGGCTGTATGGCTATAGGTCATAGGCTATATTTATAGGCTCATGTCTATTATGAGCAAGATATTTTAATATGCGTCCACAGCCGTATAACGTTGTAGCAGCGTATCTGGAGAGGGGGGTGGCTTCAAACAGCAAGTAAAAATGTGAAAAAACCGCTAACATAATAGTTGTTGCAATGTTTATTGTTTAGAGGTGTATTTTTAACCGATAATAATCTGTGATGTTTTCCATGACGAAATACTTAATGAACAATCTAATATTAAAACTGACACTGTATTTCACTTTTATATAATGTTTTACTCACATATATTGGAGATGTTTGAGGAATGCATTTCACTTCTGAAAAGAAGCTTCGTCAGCTTGATAATAATCACTCAATATTTAATTTTAGAGTTATTTGTATGGTATGGTGTTTGTGTAAGTGTTTTTTTGTATAAAATGGTATTTTAGACCTGACTTTTTTAAATATTGACCACTCGCTCGCAGACACTCTCGCAACGTGTGAAGCATTGTTATAATTTGAACACCTTTTAAAAAATCTGTTTATCTTGAATAAATTATCACATTAAAGGAGATGGTACCCAAATCTTCATTTGATAATAATTGTCTGCTTCAATCGTTATTCTTATAAAGTACTATTTTTTTTTTTTATTGCTGTTCAGTATATTACAATAAAAAAATACAAAGAAGATTGTGAAGACCATAATATTATGTGAACTTGTCTATAGGGAAAGCTTCAGACCATACTTTGGGAAAAACTAAATAACTCCTTACTGTTTAGATTCTTGTTTTTTAAATTGCTCATCTTCTATATTATTAAACTTTCTTTGTAGTGGCGAAGAAATCATTATCATTATTCTATATTATGCCTTGATATGTCACACATAGGTGTATCTGTGCTCAGGATGTGGTTCAGCATCTATATTCAACGTTACAGGGGGCCCACCTCTTAGTGGAGGGTGTAGGGGTGCCTCTCGGAGGACTCCCCCAGCCTAAAAATTTAGAAATTTTAGTATCTGGAAGTCACATTTCAACCCCAAATTTGGCTTGAAATGCCAACCCCTTTCCAGTGTGAAATAGTTGCAATTTACATACTTTTTCTTAGTTATAGCTTATTTTTAAAAATAATGTTAAAAACATCAGATCGTATTTTATTTAATCATTATCGTACAAAGTTTTCGGATACCGATATTTCATCCCTGTAACGTAGTCAATACACTATCAGTAATACTGCAGTACATAAATGAATAAGGCTGTAAGAGAATATCGAATAGTTTTTCTCATTTTTATAACAAATAATAAGTATAATGTGGTTTTGACAGCACCGACAGTACTGAATTTCCAATGCGCCTCTCATTTAAATCGTCTATTTATTTTATGGTTTGTTACAATATTAAAAATTAAAAATATTTCAAACCTAACATTGATACACTATATAGGACGTTCTCCATCATATTCATTATTAATATTCACCACCTCACAAACACTAATTCAAAGATATTTCTAAAATAAAAAGTTGATCAATATCAGAACATACCAGTTACTTTGGAATCAACATTCAAATAGTAACTCAATATTTCAAGAAACCCCCTCAATGATTTAAAATGATTCAAGCTCTCACCACTGTTCCCTTTGTTCTTCCAGCTATTTTTCTTCCGTGAATTTACATTGAATTTCCTATTCTTCCTCTAGATATTGTTTGATTATTTTCATATCTATTTGCAAATTTCTCATGCACTGTCATTTCAATGTTGGTTGATTATTTGTTCGAATTCTGCAACATAAATACACAAAGTTCAAAAATGCTTTTGAAATATGATTACCATATTGTTTAAAAATACAGATAATTATAACTTGTAAAATCATCAAATTTCATTAGCTTCATACAGATAAATTTAAAAAGATAAAAATATCAAAGAATTCGCATAAATGCGAAAACAAAACTAGGAAAAAGCTGTCATTGTTATAAGGTGGGACATTCTAATCTTGAAGAAATACAATCAAGCTTGATTTCATGATATCATCTTGGTAGAGCTAATATGATTGCCATATTATTTAAAAATTACAGATATAGCTTGTAAATCATTAAATTTCCATAGCTTCAGACAGATGAATTTAAAAAGATAAAATCAGATCTATCATGCTTGAATTCTGGTAACGTTTGAATCTCCCGCTGTCAATAGGAGACCACCAATAGGAACCGAGTATTTGAACTCGTCCATGGCTGTGAAAGCGCGAGAAAGACAAAAATGTGGAGGGAGACACCCCACCAGAACAACTTCGAAATTAGATGAAGCGAATGGTTTGGAGTGTGGAGGGAAACACAGAGAATACAGAGAAACAGTGCGTGAGGAACGAAGGACAACCAATGTCTGGATTCGAAAAGCTGATGAATGAAAATGATCTTGTGGTACAAATTGTCTAATTATGTTACATCGGTGTAATCAATAGTGCTTTCAAAAATGTAAATTCAAGTGCAAGTGGTAGCAAAATGCTGCTGAACTTTACAAGTGAGTGACTTTATGTTTGAACATTGTTGTCTACAAGGCGGTTCAACTCAACTTACTCGTTGTGACTGTGAACTAAATAGAAATGGGGGACAGAGTATATGCAGCCGAAAGGATTATCAAAAAGAGGAATAGAAAGGTAAATTATCGATATTCCTATTTAAATATTCATCTATAATTGGGTTTTTCAGCCAAAAACATGTTCTTGAACTATTTAGGTGACTCCACACCGTAATCGAGTGTGATTGGATGCTTTGTTTACATCGTCTCCAAACAGGTTTTTTGAAAGTTTTTGTCTTAAATTTTCATATTGAACAAGAAAAATCATACTAAGATTATTTTGCTTCAATTCATGAATAAGGAACGTTTTAAATACGTTTTTTGAGCTCATGTTATTCCTAACAATCTTACGATCTAAATCCTAACCTAATTTTCAGTCTAAGGAATTGTGTGGAGTCTTTCTCATTACAGATATTATGTATGATGAATATTTTGAATTGAAATTACAAATGAATAAAATGAAACTTATTTTAATTTCATGAATTCCTATTATAAGATGATGGAAATACGAAACCTTCAGTGAAGTCAAGATGTTAAAAACACGACAACATGCCTATTAGTTGTGTCGGTTCTGTTGAAACGAGCAAAATTCTTCCCCAAAATTATTATAATATGAACTTCTGATTGCGATTTATTGAATTGTAATTTATAACAGTTTAAACTTATAATAACTTACCGTACCTAACCTACACACCCGTGTAGCATTCACAAATGGCACTGTGACCGGGCGAACATGGGTTGTTGGAGAGTCTGATCTCACTAGGCGTCAAATTTGCAAGAAAGTAAAAACCAATCTGTCAAAAAAAAACAATTTTTTGTACATAAGTTCGTTGCAACAGTCAACGCCCGGGTGCAAAAAATAAGAATTCCTTCGGTAAGATCTATAATTCTATGATTTATTACAGCCGAAATAAAATTATTGTAACATAGATCAATTAAAATATTAATACCTTATATTATTCGCGCCCGGGCCTTGACACTAAAAAAAGGTTTAACTTACACTAAAAATTGCTTGTGTTCTTGAGCTCATGATTTTCGATTAGATTAAGCAAAATATAGAAAGTTGAGATTTTTAGTTGATGAGTCATTAGTTAGGAAAATTATGTACGGTACATCGCTTATATTTTACCTCAACAGAAACAATTTACTTTATATGAATCAAGCTTATCGTTTTCTGTAACCATTATTTCTGTGAATAGAAGAACTCATGCCAGAGAATAAGGCTTCTGTTATTTTATAGCAATAAAGTTTCTATAATTTTAATTGCCCATCAATTTATGACTTAATTTTATCTTTCAGGGCCGTGTGGAATATTTTGTTAAGTGGAAAGGCTGGAGCAACAAGTAAGTTGATTTCATTTCATGCAATGATTTAATTTAATTTTAATTCAATTTTGAAAGGAACTCGATTTTAATTTTATTGATTTACTTTTGTTGTAAGTTACAGTATTTCTGTTTATTCTGGTAGGACAACCTCTCTAGAAGTATTGTACAATGTACAAACTATCCTGGTTTTCTTTTGCTGATTTTTCCCACATGAGTCTGAAACTGGTGCGTGGTTGATAGATAAACAATTACAGAAAATATGCCAGGCTGAACGGGGTTCCAACCCGTAACCACAGGAGTAGCAGTTAGTTTTCATCAGAGCTTAAAATTATAAGGTTTAGCTCTTAGAGCCTTTGATTCATTTTTTTAGGTAGGTTGTTATTTTGCTCAATATAACAGACGCCACCGACTACACCACAACGGGTCTCTGCAAAAATATCCATCACGAAAGACGAATCATGCTTCTCGTAACTTCCAATCTACTTGTGATGATGAATATTTATTTATGTATTCATTATTACAAAAACACAAGCAAAGATGCAACATACATCTTCCAGATAAACACTGTGTTTGTAGTATTGACCAGCTTAAGACTGACTTTCTTATATTGAACAGCTAAAGGCAGACTTTTAAGATTCAACTTTTCTGGTAGAAGAAGAAGTCTACTGTCTAACAAGATTGTTGTAATATGTGCATTTTTTGAATTAAGAATAATATTAGTGAACATGAATATAATTGAATGTGTTCAATTTTTTATTAGTTTTTATGGGAATGGAATGAATTTCCACCAATTGAAAGTCTCATATTAATTCTGAACACGAATTTAGAGTTTCTTATCACCATCTTGTATAGAATTTTTCATAAAGATGACAATCATTTTATTTTTTTCAGACACAGTACGTGGGAACCTGAAGAGAATATCCTAGATGGAAGACTGATTGATATATTCGAACAAAAGTAAGTTCAGTTATTGTTTGCAAAAATTAATTTAATTCTCTCAAAAAATATTCTTTTACAGAATTTCTATGGCTCTTCTCATGTAAAATATTCAAGTTAGTTCTGTATAGCAAGTTTATTTAAAGTTTTCAATCGACAATAGTTTACAGATCACAACATTCATTATTCTTATTATTCATAGAAATATATGATTCTATTCACATGAGAGGCCTGTTTCATAATAATTTACTAAATAGTTTTATTAGTGGATACTGCAAAATCTTATGGAAATTTTTACTATGTCTATATTATGATTTAAATTTTTAAATTGTTATGCAATATGTTCCAGACTGTGGTTGTATCATAGTGTAATAATTATTACTTGAAATATTTAAATTTGAGGTGAAACAACAAACATGTCAGTTTGTGAATGAAGTGCCAACAAATTCAGACACGATTTTGTTTTGAGTAACTTTTGGAGCAGTAGGGATGACAACCACGATGATTTAGAAAATAATGACCATTGAGACCATTAACTTAGATATAATAATAATTAAGAACTGGCAGGCTCAGGTCTGGTGTCTGAGTTATCAGTTCACACTTGAACAAGTTCAGGGCTTCTAACGTGACTTAACGATTGCTTTTTGACAGCCGGAAACGACAGGCTCAACTGTCCTCCGAAACACGGATTAGCGATAGGGCTCAAGTGACATGACTCATAACTTAACTAAAAAAATTAGCAATTTAAATTCTTATCTTGGATTTTTAAGACTTTTTCTTTTTAATTTTATTGAATTTAACCTAGATTTATAGATGAAAATAGACGTATAATTACAATAAATTATTGTAATCTCTTATGTTTTCTTTTTATTTTCTAGGGAAACTACCTATACATCTCACAAGAGAGGACCAAAGAAAAAGACTGTAAGTTTCATTACAAGAAATTGCTCCATAATTACTATTTTGAAGCTGAAGTCCCAAAAATTGCTCCATAATTACTATTTTGAAACTGAATTCCCAAAAGTTTCTTGATGATTCAATACCAATTTTATTCCAAAACTTAAATGTGTAGACTTTTTTATTGCTGTATGCATCGAAATACATTGTTCTTTATTAAAATGCAATTATTATAAATTCATCCACTATTCCACTATAAATTTTATAGAAAATTTATCAATTGCTTAAAATAACTTGTAGAAAAGATCAATTGCCCTCCAAAAACCGAAAATGTTCAACTTTTATCCCCCATATTTCACAAAATAATTGAAGAAAAAAATTTTCCTCACAGCAATAGATAACGTTTCAAAGCCCTAATAATATCCAATACAAGAAACTTTGAAAAACAAATCATGACCAAAAACCCTACGCACAGTCTTAATTATCAAGGCAATCTTCTGTTTCCATCTGCCGCAAGACATATTCCACAAAGTGGAGACTTTCCATTTTCCAGCAGATAGCAGCATCTTACTTTCATTTAGCCTAGATGAATAAATAAATGACTTGCAATAAAACGCCCAAGTGCTGGTTTAATGTGTGCATAACACAATTTATCAACATAGCACAGATTTAAATTAATTTTTTCAAACTGAAAGTAATGAAAAATCTTTAATTTTGCAACAAGCCGCTGTCGAAGCAGCAAAAGCCGCTGTCGAAGCAGCAAAAGCCGCTGACACCAGGGAAGTAACAGAAACAGAAGGTGATAGCAGTTAAGATGAGAGTGATCCTGGTTTAATTTGTGCATAACACAATTTGTTTATCAACTTAGCACAGATTTTAAATTAATTTTTTCAAACTGAAATTAATGAAAAATCTTTAATTTAGCAACAAGCCGCTGTCGAAGCAGCAAAAGCCGCTGATACTAGGGAAGTAACAGAAACAGAAGGTGACAGCAGTCAAGATGAGAGCGAACCAGCTGAGAAGCCAGCGCCCAAAGTGGATGCCACAGAGGAAACCACTGAGGAAGAAGAAACTCCTGCAGGTAATTTTACGAAATGATAGTAACAAGTAGAATAGGTAGAATAGACTAAAAAGTGTAGATTATTAATCTTGAAAACATGAAAACATTTTTAATGGTTTCATAAGACTACTGGCCGGTTGCACCAACGCCAGTCACATTCTGTCCCTAATAACTGGTCAAACTGATCTTAGATCAGGAGAATTTTGTTGCACAAACGACAATCAAGAGATAAAACTGATCTCCGGTAAATTCTTGATGGGTAAAAGATTGGTTCAGTTGACTTTGAGTTTAAACTCTAGTGAATGTTTGCATGTGATGTAATTCTCATAACGATTTTATTGTTTTGAGTTCATTGGCATTTTCTCTATTTAAATACTTTCAATACTTCTGTAAGAGATTCATATACTGTAGGGTGGATGAATTCCTTTTTTTCAAAACCTAATAAAGCCCATTGTATGAATCGGACTTTTTTGTTTCTTATAATGTGTTCACGGATCTAAAGTTTTGTTCTACTTAGTTTTGAGGATCAAATAAGGTAGGTGACGTCACACTCTCTCCTTACTCTGAGTAAACCGACTTTTAACGTTTGTCGAGACTCCTGCCAGCATATCAGGCGCTATGTTGGCAATTTCTCATTGGATGTTGACTTTAAATTTTGAAGAGTCTTTAGACGGCTCACATAAACATGGTGATTTAGAAAAAAAAAACATGGAAAAATACAGGTAACAAATCGGGCCATCCAATTGAAATTACACATTTCACTTAGTGTAAGGAGAATGGAGAACCATTTTCGCCTACCTGATTTTCTCTTCTAAGCTAAGTGAAACAATAAAACTTTAGGTACATGCCTACTCTGTAAAAATCCAAATAAACATTTTCTGACCCATACAATAGGTTCTATTATTTTTGAATAATGACGTTATTCTGCCACATCCTTTATTTATATAATTATTACATTTTTTAAATGTCTGATTTTACAACAGTTGTATTCACGTTTCTGTGTTATAAGAGTGCAATAATGGGATTATTCTAGTGCTTATCATTTCTAATTAAATTAGGTTGACTAGTTTAATTTCTAGATCTAATTGTTCTAGTTGCTTATAATATCAATAAATAATTCTGGTAACCGGATATAAATTTGGTTTGGTTGACTTGAAGTTGATTTAATTGAGAATTCTATCCGTGGTATTATAATAATAATAATAATAATAATATCGTGTGACCTGTAAATAACCAAATAAGCATTGTCTGACCCATGCAATAGAATTTATTAAGTTTTGGAATAATGAAGTTATTCTGCCACACCCTATATTTTTATAATAATTACATTTATCAAAATGTCTGATTTTACAACAGTTGTATTCAAGTTTATGTGTTATAAGTGCAATAATGGGATTATTCTAGTGCTTATAATTTCTAGTTTGATTAGCTGATCAGTTTGACTAGTTTCATTTCTAGATCTAGTTCTAATTGTTAGATCTAATTATTCTAGATGCTTATAATATCATTAAATAATTCTGGTAACCGGATATAAATTTGGTTTGCTTGACTTGATGTTGAACTTTAGTGAGAATTTTACTTATAATAATAATAATAATAATAATAATATCGTGTGACCTGGTGTCAGGTCACACCTGATCAAAGTTTAGGGCCTTCTGACATGACTTGTTTTTAAGCAGTCGGGACCGATGGGCTTAACGTGTTCTCCGAAACACGGGAGTGGCCTTGAAATAAATATTTTGGTCAGTCGAGGAACGAAACTGAGACCTTTGGGTTAGCACGCCAGCGCTTAACCCACTAGGCTATGACCACACCTGTGATATACTTCTTATATGTGTTTTATTAAGTTAATTGGCAATAAATTCATTTTCCCCTTTGTATAGGCCTTCTAACGACCGCATTCATTCACCTTTTAAGTCATGTAGGTCTCCTTTTTTTCTCCTTCATTACTGCTTCATCCTAATGCTTTGATTAATACTTCTTTATTCAGATCGTTTCAATTTTTAATTCATTTATTTAAATTGATTTCTAGTTTTATTTCTAGTAGTATTTAAATTCAAATTCTATTTTCATCCTGTTTCCAGTTGCTGATGACCCTAAACCCTCATCCACAGTGTCAGCGCCCACATCAGCGACCCAGCCAGCTGACAGCTCAGAGCAGCAGAGGGTGGGTGGCGATGGTGGGGAAGGGGGAAAAGAGGTGGAAAGCAGTGCCAGCGGAGAGGATAAAGTGGATAGCAAAGTGCAGCAGAGGAAGGAGACGGCCGGAACTAAACGCAAAGCGGAAGTGCTGTCCAAGGAATCGGGAAAGATTGGAGTCACTATCACAACTAGCAGTCCGCCGCATACTGCTAGCAAAATGCCCAGGCTCGGGTCACCAGCTCCTGTGAGTAGTGGTTCATTATGTAACTAGGCCCAAACGCAAAATATTGTAAAATCTTTTAAGCATTCAATTTTTATTGGTGGGTAGACCTGGATTGAGTAATGGTTCACTGAGATATTAATTGAATAAACTAACTCGGCCAAGACGCTATATAGTGTTAAATATTTAAAAGCATTTAATTTTTAACAAACCCATATTTTATTACACCCGGATTGAGTAGTGGTTCACTGGCATATTGATGCAATAAACTAACTCGGCTCAAACGCAATATATTATTAAATTTTTTTAAGCGTTAAATTGGTATTGGTGGGGAGACAGACTCACCGTTTGAGCCATGGTAGTTGTAAAAATGTTTTCGAACAGAAAATAGTAGCATAAGCTTAACTAAAACTCTTAAACAAAGTCTTTTAAAAAGCCAGCACATTCTTATTCGTTGATCAACTGTTATGTCTACAGACACTGTAATTGATCAATTATTCACATCTCATATCTAATTTTTAAAAATCCTTCATTTAATATTCTTCAATTGTAAAAGAATCGGTATCTCATCAGAGTGAAATTTTCCAGTTGAACTTAGACCTTACCTTACATTTGGATTATTCAGTAAATATTTTGTATAGAAAGTAGTTGTTGAGAAAATCAAACACATGCAATGGAATAGAGCAGCTTGAATACCACGATTTTTCATGCAAGTTTGATTTTCGAATTATGGGTTAATAAAATGTTGTGTCTACACATTCAATTGTATTTTTGACTTCATAAATAAATGAATTCTGTCTGTTTGGGGGAAAATTTTCAAAACTTTTCTTAGTAGCCTGCACTTCAGAGTTTCAACTGTACATACATACATACATACATACATACATACATACATACATACATATCCTGGTCCCGTTCCAGCTAGTGCCGGGTCCGGGTGTTAACAACGCCTCTCCATCTTCCCACCATCTCTCATGTTCGACCTGCTGCCATCTGAATCCCCTCCTCACCACTCCATCGACAATTCCATCTATTCCTGGTAATTTTCCTTCCATTCTCCTTGTTAGTCGATCTTCTCCCATTCTCTTCTCGTGACCAAACCAATGCAGTCTCATACCTTAAACCATTTCTCTCATTCTCTTCTTATATCCTCATTCCTAATCCTGTCTCTTCGGGTCTTTCCCTTTATTGCCCCGAGGAACCTCATTTCTCCTGCTTGGAGCCTACTTCACTTTCTCATTCATTGTCCATGTATGTACCATACAAAACGATATGAGATATGAACATAGTACATTTTCTACATAAAAATATTCGCTTTTTCTGTCATTTTCTTATTCCAGACCAAGTTTTTCACTACTAAATCTCCTTTTTGAACCCTTTTTTATATTTCCTCGTTCATCCTTCCATCTGCTTGGATTTCACTTCCCAGGTACTACCCGAAGCTCTGAACTCTTCTTTGATTTCTTGTTCCATAACGATCTGCGTTGTTAATATATATTAACTTTTTATGATAAATTCAACGACTTCGAATATGAATCTCCGCGATTCGAAAACGTTTGGCCTACGTGAGTAAAAATATTATTTATTCTCAATTAAAATTGACTGCTAGTTGTTGAATTTATCTGAATATTCTTCAGAGGGTCAAGTGTAAGAGAGGCCCTGCGCGTCCTAACTTCGCTCAAATAAAGACATTCTATCTATTATTCTCCATTCACTCCAAAAGCCATCTCTCACTCTTTTCTTGCTAATATTCAGACCGTATTCCTTCAAGGCACTATTCCACCCATCCAACTGTATTTGTACTTCCTTTTCAACTGCAAAAGTGTACCAAATCTATATTTCATGTGGTTTTCAAGGAACTGTGATTAGCAAATTAGTAGCATTTGGCTTTTATGTGTACCGTATTGATGGACTTTCTTGGTACAGGGGATTATAATGAATAATTGAAATCATTTCATTTTGTTTGTAGGTGGGCGTGGCCAGTAAGGTTCCCAACCGCCGTGTCTCGGCCTCCAGTCCGCGTCACACCTCTAGCGACGACACTCCACTATCTGCCATGAGCACCGCACCCTCGACGACAACCTCGCCGTCACCGGGTCACTCCCCTCGGCCGCTACCCTCACCCACGGCCGCCGCCTCCTCATCGACGCCATGCTCGTCGACCAACAAGGCCGATGTCAAAGCGTCGCCAACGTGTACGTCGACCCCCGCACCCAGGAAGTCCGCTGCCATGCAGACGGCGGCGAGCTTTGATAAGAAAATGTCACCTATATTGTCGCCGGTCAATTCCACGCACCAAACTGCACAGGTGAGATGTTTGAATTGTAGTTTTGCGCTTGCAAGTTTTCATGCATTGAGCTCATTAAAATTTGATATGATCTGTACAGTGCTTTGCTTGAAACAATACTTACTTTTCGTCGTATTTTCCTCGCAAATATAGTGAAAAACGTTCGTTTTGTGTTCAATGAACAAAAAGATGCTGGAGGTACAATCCAATATGACATGACACCGATTCAAAAATAACGTAGCAGTAACCCTATCTCAAGTGATATGCTTCGTTTCAAAAATATCTGTGGCGAAAGGGGAATAGTTGAGGAGGAAGAGTGAAGAACAATATTAATTGATCATTTAACTTGGTAAATTAAAAAAAAAGAAAAACAATCTCATTTATTTTTATAAATATACGAATATTATTTCGATCAAGTTATTCTTAATTGGAAGTGATTAGCCATGAGCCGTACATACATTTATCATTCAATTTACTAAATTACAAATATTGTATACTATATTATATTTAAAAAAATATTATTACGATTAAGTTAATATTATTTGGAAGTGATTAGCCATGAGCCGTGCCAGGTATCTGTTCAGTCAGATAATAAAGTACACATGGGCTTTTTTTTTAAGGTTGGCCGCTTTGGTTTGGCCAGCAAAAAAGGCCTGTGTAGTAAAATAACTTTCCACTGGTTCGGAACCCACCTAAAGCTGTAGGTCTGGCTCAATCATCATCCAACCCATTAGCACAGGTCTCAAACCTTTTTGGACTTCAACCAAAAAAGTCAATTTGTGAAATGAATTCAAGCGAATTCTGCTAATTTTTGAATGAGAAATAACTGGTTGTCACACTCAGGCCATTTGCTCAAGTCTTTGCTCAAACGAAGTCGGAGTACACACTGTCTACAGCCAGGGTGGTTGTTTATTGCACATTATGTAAATTTTATGAATTAAATATTATTTAAAAACGCGTCCTGTACCGGTTCATTTTATCGACAAGCTAATTTCACTTATACATTCACAAGTTGATTCTGCATTAAAGCACTGTAGTTGCTTGCGCTTAAATTAGCTTGGCTGCATGTAGTATGCAATTGATTATTTCTCTAGAAGTTTTTGAAAACGAAATGAATTAGCTTCACAATAATGGCTGATTTACTGTTTCATCAACACAAAATACGATGAAAACAATGCTGGAGGAATAACAATTAAATAGATTTAAAAAAAACGTGGGAGTAGGCCTATATCAATTAATACAAATATTGCAAACCTTGTGATTTATTACGAATTATAGGGAATTACGGATTTATCGATAATGATGAAAATTTCAAATAAATTTTATTTATTGGTTTGGTTTTCTTTTCCCTTGACGTTCGAAAAGTATGGATTGAAATTTTTGCATGGAAATTTAAATTATTAATTGGTATAGCTAGATAATTTTTACACGCATTTACTAGCTTGAGCATGAACCTATCTCTTGTCTGGACCCGAGTATCCTCTATGGTTATTTTAAATACTCTAAATATTTTTTATTTATTGATTCTTCTTTCATAAACAAAAAAGTGCAATCACAAAGGATAAATTACTCTAATATTTATTTATTTGTCATGTGTTATAATAAACATAACATCGACAATTGTCATACAACATTAAAATAAGCAATACATTGATTAACATAAAACTACATTAAATGATCGCAGTCAATACTAAAGTCACTACAAGTCACTAAAACAAAAAAAATCAATATTACATTACACAGGTGTCAATAGCAACAAACTTGAATGTTCAAAAAGGCTTTGCCAAATATAAAAGTAGTTTTCTATCAGTTATTCCTTTATTCTACTCTTGAACAAATTGAGTGATTGAGCATTTCTAACATGACACGGCAATTAATTAAATACATTTTTACTGATGTAATTGGGATTCAGTTCATAAAAAATTGTCCTGTGCTGTTCCACTCTAATTAAATTAAGTTTAATACAAGTTTTCATCAATGAAAGCTTCAAGCTAACTTTTTCAAGGATTGGGAACGCATGAGTCTCTTACATTTCGCTTAGGGTACTTGCACAGTGGATTACCCAATATGCGATAATAATCACCATCGCAAAATCAAACACATGGTGTGAAATGGGGATATTCAAGCTGCTTCAATCTGTCAACCACCATTCCACAGCATTTGTTTGATTTTGCGACGGTGATAATCATCTCGTTTTGGATGCTCCACTGTGCAAGCACCTTAAAACGTGTCACCTTGAGTCACTTGCATGACGTTTAAAACCAAATTGTGTCACATTATTAGATCTTAATTTATCATAGTTATTACCATCATCAATTTTTTATTTCTATTAAGTGTGAGAAAGAAATGTAGGTTCTTCTATCTAGTATAAGACATGAAATCATGATGAAACAAGGATGAAAGGCTACAATAAATTTCTACTAGCGAAACTACAATACTATCTTCCCATTGATTATACGTCCAATATATTAAAATAATAGTATATAATATCAAAATCCCCTAATACTGTACTAAGACTAGGATCGATAAGTGGTAATTTACGTCGAAGTACACCCTGATTAACACATGTAAGCTCTAAATTATTAAATCATTTTTGTTTATTTAGGGAAGTGATAGCCGTGAGCCGTAGCAGGTCAATCAGATTAGATAAGCAACGCTCTCCTGGGTTCTTTCTGTAAGGGTGACCGAATGGATTGGCCATGTTATCTGCTGTAAAATCACTTCCCGGTGGTTCGGAACCCACCTAAAATTGTAGTTCCACCATTTTTCCAATAACATGGCACAAGCGGCGAGGTGGACCCGTAAGGGTCTCCCCACCAATAAAAGCCATACGCATTTACTTTATTTTAGTTTAGGCTTTCATAGTTAGGCACAGTTTAGGTCTTAATTGATACTTTAAATAGGATTTCAAGCTGAAATTTGAGTTTTATTTTCTGGTCTGGTCCAATTTTTATAATCGTAACAACATAACTTTTAAAATTTAATCTTTTAGGGTTTTGTCTGGTCTCTTCCAATATTATGTTCGTGAAAACAGATAATTTTGGATTTTTTGTTATAATTTTGTAAAGGTCTGAGCTGGGGCTGTAAAGTCTGTTATTTCCTTATCATTACGTGTGTAGAGTTTAGGTGAATAAATAAATTGCATCACTGATAGGTTTTCAAACTTGTTCAGTGCCAAATATCAATCTGACAACGATGTGGAAATCTTTCAAATTCAAATTAGGGAGTGTTTCTTCAAAGTCACTATATTGAGTGTGAATTTTCAATGTAGCCTGAACATAACCAAAAACATTAGGTGTAAAGCTATTTCGTTTTCTTTGTGCACTCTGTGTAACTTGATGCTAAATGAGCTAGCAAATACGGCGGTCAGACAAGCCAATGGCTCTCCTGACCAGAATGTTTTACCAAACGATTAATAATCGCTGAAGAATTTTTAGACTTTAACAACATTAATGGCAAGAAATATTTTTTATAAATAAGTAAATGTAAATCTTTTTCGATTTAAATTCGAAAGCATCTCGATTTTAGTCGTTTTTTAAATTTTTTGTTTGTAGGGCCCGTCACTGGTTAGGCGTCCGTACAGAGAGCAGGCGCGAGTGTGTGCGGAATCCGATAAAAAATTAACAAATCTAAAACAAGAACAGACATCGTTGAGGCAAAATTCTGAAAATTTACAGAAGAAACTGCAAAGTTCGCCACTGCATAGTTTGGAAACTGAGGAGACTATCAACTTATCCAATGAGGAACTACACAGACTCACTCTGCTTAAACAGCTGAAAGTATTGTGCTTACAAGAACAGAAATTAGAGTTAGAAATCGCCGAACAAAAGTATCGTGAAGCTAAAGCTCTGCAAGAATAGGAATATTTGTTTTATACACATTCAAAATTATACCTAATGTTCTACCTATACATCCATAACTAACTTCACTGGATATCTCATGTAATTGGACCTTAAAAAGGTTGAAAATTTGTACTAATACATTCAACATTTATATCTGAAAAAATGGAAAAAAGACTTTAGTCGTATACCTAAATGTTTTCTATATATATTTATTACACCTGTAAGTATCAACACTCTATGATTGGGCATATATTAAATGTCTATATTTTCTGCCCATTAAAAAAAGACTGTACTTTTCACCTAAATGTTCTCCCCTTATACTTATTATACCCACAAGTACTACCGAATATCTCAGTAATTGATCCTTGAAAAGGTTGAGAATTTGTACCAATACATTTCAATATTTTCTGCACATTAAAAACATAATACTTCTTTACCTAAATGTTCTCTCTACACATTTATTACATCTATAAGAACTTCACTCACTATTTTATATAATTAGGCCTTGAAAAGGTTGAGAATTTGTATCAAGAATTTTGTACTAATACATATAAATATTTTTGTTCATAATCAATACATAAAGTACTATCCGTCTATTTATAGCTTTATATTTCGTGTTTGAATCTTGAAAAGAATCAATAGGTTTTCCGTTACCGTACTACTAGAGTTACCAGATGGTCCGAGTTTAAAAAGCGGACATTCCACAACAATCCCCCCCCCTAGACTTTGACCAAAATATTTGGAAAAAGAAAATGGAAAAAAGGTAGATATTTCGATATTTGCCGTTACATAAATATATCGATTAAGTAACAGCAGATCTGCAGATAATTTCCCTATTTCGCGATTCTTTCACTATATTTTTCAAGTGCCTGCCAACTGTCAGGCAGAAAATATGCATAAATACATACATAAATATATGAAAATATGTATTAAATTGTAGTTGATCGGTTTAATCGAGAAAAAAGCGGACACCGGACATAAAAAGCGAACATCTGGTAACCCTAGATATTACAGCAAAAGACTGTCGCATATCTCTTTTTTTATTTTATGCGTAAGAGCCAAAAAGTATAATCTTGTTACTTACTGGAGCTGCTATAACGATGAGTAATAAGAAGTTATGATTTTTAGTTTAAAATTAAATTACTGTTGGAAATGTTTTAAACGTTTTCTACAAAACAATTTCTTCATATAATTATTTCGTTATTGGGTGTACATTTCAAGTTATATCTTGGTGTTTTTTATACTTAAGGGTGGATTTGTGTATCTTGGTACTACTTGAGCGATGAAAGGTGATCAATTTTAGTTTGAAATTGAAGAATTGAACTTCTAGTATTGTTTTGAACGTTTTCTACCTAACAATTGACTAAGCAATTCATGAATAATGAAAATACTCTTAAAAACACACATCAAAACTGAAATTCACTTACTTCGAAATAAAGTAAGAATAAAATTCTTCTATTGCATAAAAATCAAGAACTGATTCTCACAGTGACCTGTAGCCTTCCGTGTTTATTGGTATTCATTTTTTTTAGGTAACTAAGGGAGAGTACATTTTGGTTTTGAAAAAAATATTTTAGGATTAATGGAGTTTAGATAGTATTTTCATTAAAAAATCATTAAATGACTGATATATTTCAAATATTTATCGGAATGCAATTAATTATATAAGAAGAAGAAATGATTAAATGACTGAACTTATATTTTGGAGTATATAATACACTATTTTCTCGAATTACTTGTACTTGGACTATTTAAAAATAAAATTGAGATTTTTGTGCGTCAAAAATTACTAAATGATAGTTTTATAGGAGATAAATTTTTGGGGTTAACATGACTTGAAAATAGGAGATACATTTTTGGGGTTGAAATGAAGTCTAATAAATTTAATTACTCCAGTTACAGCTATTTATGTTACATTAAATTATTGTAGTACTGAACTAAATGTATGTCATTCAATGTTAGTTATATTGGAATAAATGTGGTTTAGGAATTTAGTTGGTGGCACATTATTGTTCTATTTTCTACAGTAGTTCAATTATTAGTGTAAAACAGATGTGTAATAATTTTTAGTCAACTTGTAGGTTTATATTGTTAGAAGTTCTCAGTGAATATTGTTTCTTTATTCAACTGCTTGTTGCGTCAACGTATTTTTTAAAAGGTAGCTTTTTGTTAATCAGATTATTCAATGCATAGTTCCCACCTTTTCTGCAATAAAATTAATTGTCCGTAACTTGTGAGTTTCTACTGAACATTTCCCTAATACGATGGTTAATAGTTGATGGCTGATGCTATTAGAAGTAACATTTTTCAGTACTATTTTCCAGTTAATTTTTATTCTTTTAGATAGGAACTCAACTGGTTTCTAATATATATATTTCGAAATGGTTTTGTGGTTTGTCTTAGGAAGCCACGAAGTTAATACGACAAGATTTAGAGTTACTGCTTTATATTTGAGATGCCAATTAAAATGTTTCATATAGGAAATAAGATTTTTCACACTTGAATTTTTTCCAATATTAACAATGGAAGCTTGCATTTTCTTATTACAATGAAAGCTTTAGGCTGGAATAAGCCTTGGCTTGATTAAGAGCACTTGGAACGCATGAATCTCTTGCATGACCTCCTACAAGGAAATTTTCAATGAAATAATGTGTGAAGTTCTTGCATGTAAATTTGATTAATGCTAGTTTTCTTAACTAATGCTAGTCGTTTGTAAGTTCTATCTTGGGATTTTTATTTTACCCCTTTCGTTCATTTTTGAAAATACGATAAATAGGATTGAAAATCTGAGAAGGAAGCAATTAATTGACTACCTTCAATTTTAAATGAATCAGTAAAAACGAAATACTCAACTTGAATTCTACAGAGAATCAGAGAATTTAAAGAAATAAATTATGAGATATTTTTAAAGTTGCCCAAACGAAGATATTTTGAGTAAAGTTAACAGGTACCTGTCAATCAGATTAGATAAGCAACGCTTTGATAGAGTACTTTTGATTCATGTTAGATTGCATCAAGACATATCTAGCAAGAGTAGTATAGTAGGAGTCCAGATTGCTCTACGAGAGCGCTCTATTGCAATCAGTGTCTCAATGTGGATGGGCCTTCAGGGGCTATGATGTGTAAGTTATGGGAACTACGCACTAAAATACTATTTAAGAGCCACTATTATACAGAGCCAATCCAGTAGCGAACATATGCCACAATTTAAAACTAACTTACACCAGCTGAGCGAGTGACCGAGCGTACGACGTCATACACATGTTGGGAGCCCTCAGCTGATTTTCAATCAAATTTACCCGGATGGGGTAATTTAGCATTGAATTGTGGTGTGTGACCGCGACTACAGTGGCTATGTATAATAAGGCTCTTAGTATACAGTTTAAATCAAGTAATAGTTTATAATAAGAATTAATCAAATTTATTCCATTTGGCTTGAATTTCTTGAGATAGTTCTAGGCTACTAGGTTTTTCTTCTACCACAATCTTTTAATATAATTATATTAAAGTAATATAACATATATTTTATAATAAAATAATTTAACATATATTTTGGCCTACCAGCTATTTCATCATGTATGTATGAATAGTCCCATAGCCGATTTCGACTGTAGGTGACTTTTCAGATCTCAAAATTATGTTTGGTCCAAAGAGCTTATCACAAAAACGAGGAGTGAGGTAGGCTGTGATTACTTCCTCACTGAGCTAACATAATTACGTCCACTCTCACCTTTACACACGGTACGGCACAGGTGAGTGTGTATACTATCCACTATCCAGCACACCTTTGACCTGCTTTCTACGTCCAAGCCATCATTCATCCGAGATGTTTGGAAAGCAACACAATATTGATGAAACCTTTCTTTTATCTACAATGAACAAACCTTAATTCATCTCAAGCCACAACAAAAATATAAGACTATGTATGTAAGTATATAGTACCATAGGCGATTCAACTGTAGGTGACTCTCGTCAAACCTCAAGTCCAAAGAGATATAAGACTATAAGAATCTTATAATGCCTGATACATGTTAAAACATGACCAATTTCGTTCAAAAATATGAAAATTAGTGTCGGTCATATTGTTTTTATGTAGCAAAACATCTCGTCTTACGTCCAATCAACGCTGATGTTGAGCATGCACAACCCCCCCTTCTCGCTTCCCCCCAAGGGAAAGTTACCGGCTCGCTAGGCTCAGACTGTATTATGTCAAGAAATGCGCTTCTTCATCTTTTAGAGCCTTATTATTCGAACCACTACAGTCTCACCAATATCAAATTATATGAAGGCATCCACATGTTTAGTCATCAGCAGATTTTTATTAATCAAATTACCCGGCTTGTGTAATTTACCCTTAACCCTGCGTTACACGCGCCCCAAATTATGCCATATTAAACGCGGTGGTCTGATACAAATTAGGTAGAAGATTAGCTAAAAAGAATTTTTAATTCAATTATTTTTTTGTTGAGGATGAAGCCCACATAGATCTGAGACCTGTGCGTGGGCAATGAGTTCGATGATGGTGAACTATGCATTGGACCTACAGTTTTAAGTGGGTTCCGAACCACCGGGAAGTGATTTTACAGCAGAGAACAGTCTTTTTTGCTAGCCTTTTTCTGCAGTCTTTTCTGCTATATTGGTAGAAAACCAATTCCAGAAACCTTTTCTGCAGGTGGTTGGAGCGCTTGTCTGTGATTAGATAAGACTGGCTGGCTTTGTATTCCTACAGTCTTGAGTTCGAATCTCATTCAGCCATGAATGTTTCTCATCATTCACCTACTCGCAAGTCTCAAGGATCATGCAACTAAAAAAGATACGAAACGAATAACATAAAATTAAACATTTTGGAAGCGGTGATCTCTGATCAAAACTTGATAAAATAATGCTTCTAAATGGTTCATAATCCATGGAAGGTAGAAGGAGATTCGTCATAGTTTTGCCACCCGAAAACTTAAAAAAAAAAATATCATATTCTGATTTCTCAGATCTGCCGCGTCTAAGGCCGTGGTCAGACTGCTTGCGACTGACGAGTAGATCGTCAGAGTAAGAGTGGTCACATTGCAAACTTCCTACTCCTGCGAGTTTATACTTCAATGGCATTGACCAGTTGTTAGACAATCTGTTATTGCGCATTTTGTTTGTTAATGAAGAAAAAGAAAGCTGGGTGAATAATATTAATTTAACAAGAGAGACGCAAGGAGAATTCAAGCTACTTTTTCCTGATAGAAAAACTGATAGAAAATTTTTCGATTATTTTCGGATGTCACCAGGAACGTTTTATTATATTTTAAACAGAATCAGCACAAAGATTGAAAAACAAAACAATTTTTGGAATTGTATTAAGCCTGTGGAAAGATTAGCGGTCACATTGAGATCTCTATTATAATAATCCTTTGTGGATTGGTCCCACACAAAGGCTTTCGGTCAAATACAAGCGTAATCAACTCCTCAACGTTCATTTTTACACTGACGACCACGCAAAGAAAATCAAACAAACTTGCATCCAGAATTGACTCGTGCGTGTGCGCAAGTCCTCGTACGACCAACTCTTCTCTACTGTGGCCAATCAAGCCGGTTTATCAACGTTTGTTTTACTCTGACGTCCAGATGCGAGCACGCACGTCCATTTACTCGTCGGAGTACGCATGCAGTCTGACCACGGCCTAACGGAGGGTTAATTGTGATTCAAATTTCAGTCAATTCAAATTGCTACTGCAAAAAATATTTCTCCAATATTTTTACATTAACGCCTCCATTTTTCAGCAGGTAAGCGGTGGAACCGCTGCGGCCAGTTCTCCAACGCCGGTGCGGGCCGAAGAACCGCCCGCAGGCCCCGCCAAATCTGACCCACTTCCAGCCGCCAACAACCAACTAGTTAACGGCCATGCCAACGAGCCAACTGGCAACAAGGACGGCCAATTGGCATTGCCAGCTGGCACGAATGATGCCAACAGTATGCATCCACCTCCACCTCCGCCATTGGTTATAAGCCACGTGCTAACCAATCCCGGGCCAGATTATTGGCGCACGAGGAATCCTGTCGCTAATGAGATTGTCATCACTGATGTGACGGTCAACTTGAGCACTGTTACGATACGGGAGTGTAAAACGGAAAAAGGATTCTTCAGAGATCGGCCCGATGGGACAATGGGTCCACAGTCTAGTGATATTAAGTAGGTTGGAGTGTAACAGAGAAATTGGAATTGGCCTTCAAAACTATGAATAAACAGTACAGTGACATTGAATAGGTTAAGCTGGGTTTTCCTAGCTCCGCAGTACTTTTTTGCATAGCGCACCAGTATTGCCAGAAGCAAGCTAATGAATTGTGGGGGATTTGGCTCGAAATTATCGTACACAACAATTAAGCGTACGGTAATTTTGAGCCAGATTTTCACAATTCTTCAGTTTGCGTTTGGAAATACTGGTGGGCAATGAGCTAGACAAAAAGTGCGGAGCAGGCTTTAGTTGGTGTGACATAAAATTGAGAAATAAAATTTGAAATAACTGGAATAGGGATTCTCTAGAAATCGGCCTGATGGGACAATTGGTCTAGGTATGTAAGAAGTGTGAAAAAATTGGACATTGATTTTCAAAACGTGAATATACACGGTTTAGCGGCATTAAATAGGTTAGATGGTGACATAAAATTGAGAAATGAATTTTTAAGTAACTGGTAATGGTTGAGTTCAAGGAAGCCTTACCGTTTACCAAGAACCAAAAAAAAGACGTCTGATTGGTGTATTCAAATTCATAGTCGTTTAAAAACTTGAATAGTTCAATAAGACGCCTTAGTTTCTGGTAAAATTTCATTTACCAGTAAACCGGTATTTACTGGCAAGACTCCTATGAACTCAACTATTGTGATCATGATTGGTGACTTAAAATTGAGAAATATTATTTGAAATAACTGGGAATGAAATCATTCCTGGTTGATATGTGGCATAAAATTTGAAATGGATTTTCAAAATTGTGAGTAATAATTATTGTTGGTTGAAATGTGGCATAAATTTTGAAATGGTTTTTCAAAACTGAATGAAATTATATGGTTTGATATGTGACATAACATTGAGAAATGGACTCTCAAAACTATGAACGATATCATGGTTAGCTTATATATGGGGCATGGAATTGAGAAATATGGACTTGAAAATAACTGTGAATGAGCTGGAGGACCTAAGTCTGCACATGAAGCGTTAGCGAAGCGTGGAGTTGACTCTACGCTGCAAATAAATGGCTGTCATTGGCTGGTTCAAAATTTGTCTAATTTTCAATTTAAAAATAAAGTAATTTTTTTGCAAAATAAAATTTGAAGCAAGGAGTCAACTTTAAGTTTGGCAAATGTTCCATTTATGAAAGGACTGTCTTAGTAGAATCTTGTGATATCAAATAGATTGGATTAGTATGACATAAAATTGAAGGTTGAACTTTGACAAAACATTGAATGTACCGTAATTGAAAACTCTCTGGAATCTTCAAATAGGTTGATTGATGTGTGACTTAAAATTGAAATGAGTTAGCAGACTCAGGGCCGTATCTATGAGCCTACCTTGAGGTTTCCTTAATGCTTTTCAAGTTTCCCTTGAGATAAGGAAGCATCAATGTCAGACACACAATCAAGTGACTTAAAATAGCATGCTTCCAGCACAAATCTTAAAAAAAAAACAATCTTTGAACGTACTTCAATAACGAGGTAGAGGACGCTTTTCTATTGAGATGTACATAATGTAAAAATGCATACTTATTGTATTCTAATTTAATTTTGATAGCATCAACAATAACTGAAATAGTTCAGAATTATGCTTGAAGTATTATTTTTGTGGATAATATGAACTGGATGTTTCATAAATAAGGGTAGTAAAGTTTTAGTGTTCTATTGAAAAAGAAACTTGGTTTAAGTGGATTATGTATTTACATACATAATTATTTTGTTTGTTTTGATAGCAAAGTGAGAAGATAGATAATTAAGTCACGCGAATCTCCAAGTTGTTTCTGATATGTGCTTATCACATTTTTGGCTGGAATGAAGAAAGATGTTATAGTTGTGTCTAGAAATCAATTTACTGATCAATTTAACAGTAAATTTACTGATCAACTTACAGTAAAAAAATGTTAATTCATGAAATGAAATTTCAAAAAATTTCTGGTAAATGTGTTTCAAGTCTATGGAATTTGTGAAATTGATTTGTCTGCTTTCAATAAGAGAGGATGTTTATATAATACATAAATAATTCCAGATAATTATTATTGTGATTTGATTCAATTTATTTATGTTTTGCTGAGTTAGAGATTAATGTTTAGTTATTCTATTTAAATGAAGATAATAATTTTTGCAATGCAATTGAATTAAAATCAATTGATCTTGTACAAGATTCTTAAATGTTGATCGTTTAATATTAGAACGTCATTAATTTATGTTGTTTGATACGTTTTTCTTTAGTTTATTGTATTTTACTCATTGCTGTTATTTTCAATGATATATTAGAAAGAATAGGAAATCGTGTTAAAGGGAAGTTTACCATGAAAAGTTTACCGTAAGGGTCTCCCCACCACGAAAAACCATACGAATTTACTTTACTTTACCATGAAAAAATTAAAAAAAAAACTGTTGTAAAAATATTTCAATTTCACTACTTATGACCAACTCACTAACTCAATAGAACTAAATTTAAACAATTATCGTCAATAATTCGTTGGCAATATTAATTTTTTGGAGCCTTACAAGTAAATTTAAAATTAGAAACTGATTATAGATGTTTTCTGTAATCAAAATCAGTTAGAAGATTCCATAATGGTGTCTCAATTGTTTTATTTGAATTCCCTTATGAATAAAGTTGGCTTTAAAAACGTGTTCAGTATTTTAATTCATCCAATATGTAAATCAACAACCAACAATAAATCATGAAATAGTTTGAGGATCAGTGAAATTTGAGAATAAATGTCCTTATTTAAGGACATAAATATATTGGTTCATTTATATTTTATATTATAATTTAAAACTACCAATATTATACAAAAAAGTACAAATTCAAACTTGCAGTTTGTCGTGAGTGAAAATTCAGGATTTAAATAAATTGTAAGGGGCAACTTTCATTTAGCTAGTGTTGTTAGCTTTAATTTATCGAAAAAGAAATTGAAGCTATCAGGTAAAACCACAGAATTGTTGTAAATAGAGAAGAAAATTATGCCGGTGTTAAGCAAATATTGTAAAATTACATTTAAGTCTTGTCTTTATTCGAAAGATTTAATTAAATGTACAGATTCGAACGTTTGGAGAAATTGTAAGTTGAAATAATATTGTTGAAATTGATAAGTCTTTGAAATAAGTTCTACTGTAAAAAATGTATGCAAAATTTAAGGTGCTTAATGCCCGCAACGTTTTTAATACTTAGGTTATTTATTTATTCCTATTTTTAAGAAATTCCGGTTGGAATTAGTCATCTAGGATACAAAAATAAAATTGAAAAGTTATGAACCTAAATTCAAAAACGTTATCATTAACCCAAAATTTATTGTAAACTACTGTATTATCAAGAATGGTTTGTAACTTCTTAATGAGTCTGGTACTCAACAAAAAAGTCTATAATTTACATGCAAACAGGGAAATTTAAAAATAATAAAGCATAAATTAATTGATTGAAAAATGCTACAGGAAATGAAGCATGTGTTAGGGATAAGAACTTTATTGTTTAGTTATAAAGTGAACTTTTTCAGGCATTTTTATCATTAGTTTAACTTTATTGGCTGTCAACATATTTTTTTCAATAATTCTTCATTAAAATTCATATTTTTATTGAAAATCAACTTGGTATTTAAATAGTACACTAAATGGAATGGTTAATGTCGAAAAACTACAAAACGTTTTAATTCACCTAATTAATTTCGATTACTGAGATAGATTTTGCTTTATAAATTTTCATTTTTAAATTTTGTTTTGAAATATTCCTCTGTGAGTTAACAAAATAATGTTTTCATTCATATTTACTGCTCTGGGGATTTCTTAGTAGAATAAGGTAATTACCTAATTTCATAGAAGTAAGGATTATATTAGGGTATTTTGCACTATAACCCCGCATTTCTTAAAAATTGTAGATTCCTAACCTAAAACCCGGATAGGAAATTATGTTTATTCTAGGTTAGGTTAGGTTAGGAATCTACTGTTCAATGACACTTTTTAAGAAATGTGGGGTTATAGTGTAAAAGACCCATATATTGATATGCTCAATTGGAAAACACCTAGTATCCAGTTGATAAGTACATCATATCACTAAGTAAATAAAAAAGTAGAATTATTCACTAAATAAAGTATTTACTTTATTTAGTGAATAATTCTACTTTTTTATATATACTGAAGAACGTTCTAAAATTCTAATAGTACATGAAATTACAGTAATTGCATTATTAGACTGCTCTTCCATTTAAATTGTTTTCATTCAACTTGTAAAATATGTATAAGCCTATATAATGGTTTTTGAGTAGATTTGTACTTTATTTCTGTTATAATTACTCTATAATTTTCATTCCTAATGTTTTGATCAATTTATATTGAATACTATCCATTATGAACAATGGGTCTAGCTACAATTATTCAGGTCATCATATTATTTTTGAGGAATTTGTATAAAATATTTCAAAGTCCCCTTTTCTATTCAAGGGCTGTGATATTGTAGATCGTACTAGGTCAAGTTGAGACAAGCTTATAACCGAATCAGGGAATGAATGAATAATTAGATGAAAAATAATGAATAGAAAATGAATATTTTGTTCATTCTCTGAATCCTTATTGTCTCAGCCTGGCCTTTCTCGATCTTCTTCAATGTATAATGTAAATATTGATGTTGCTTAGAATGAGAATTATTCTTTCAGTCAATTGCAAAGTTTTGCCTAAGGTATTAATCTAACTTCGAACACAATTTACTTTATTTAGAACCTAATTGCACTATTTAATTTAATATGTCACCTGTTTGAAGCGTTTTGTTTTCGCTTAAAAGACAATGTGTTTTGAATAATTATGCCATTTTTTATTGTATCATTCCAAGCAGATTGAAAAATGTTTGTATAAGAGTTGAAGCTCGTTTCTTAGAATAAAGCTTCTACTTGGTTAAATCATGGTGTTTTGTTATTTCGATTCTATTCAGGGGTGAAAAATCTCAGTTTCTAAAAACTGATGCATTATGGTTTTGTTTATAGAGGGTTGAACAAATAAATTACTTATTAGTCACAAGTATAAATTAGTCACAAGTTAAAGCTAGGGTCTTGCCCCGCGTTTCTTGAAAATTGTCATTGAGCAGTAGATTCCTAACCTAACCGGTTCTTAGTCTTTCAGCCACTTCTTAAAAATTGTCATTGAACATTAGAATCCTAACCTAACCGGGTCTTAGGTTAGGTTAGGTTAGTAATCTACTGGTTGATGACACTTTTTAAGAAATGCGGGGTTATAGTGCAAAAGACCCAAAAGCTATTTTTGTTAGAATGTTAATGAAGGGTTGAACAAATCAAGTGTCAGTCACTTCAACAGTAGCACTATAATTCACACCATCAAAGTAGAGAGTTGGAACAAATTGCGGTGTAGCCAGATATGAATTATTCTTTGCCAGGATCAATGCCATTATCAATGCACGGATTGGCAACACTAGCCTTGTCATGTTGCCTAGTTTACAAGTCTGACGCTAGATGTCAGTTGGTTTATCACCGCAGTTAGTTGTTTTTTGCAACACCAAAATTTGTTCCAGACGCCTTATTTTTGATAGCATGAATTATAGAACATGTGCAAAATATTCAGTATTTCATTAGAACAACGTTCAACACTCATGTAACACCTAAAATGGCTTGCCAAACGGCGAGATTGAACTACCCATGAGGGACACCCTACCACTAAAATCCCTAAACTTATGCCTCTATTACACGTTGCAAGCGAGTGATCAAATATTGTATAATAAAATAAAGTAATGACATGAAAATGATTAAAAATTGACTCAAATTCAGATTTAGCACATCTTCAATGTAAACTGAAAATAGTTTATTATAGGTGAGCTCTACCAGAGATTTCAATGAGGTAGGCTTTATATTTTGATGCTGGTTTGTAATTTCATCAACAAAGAATCAAATTATAACGTCATCATCAAGACTAATCATAAATACTTCGACTTGTGTTCATGAACTAAATGAAAAATAAAGTTAGGAGAGAATGTGTAAATTTATATAAATTTATCAAATGTGTAATTTTATTGAAATAAAAGAATTTGTTACTTAAATTGAGACAACTTAATATTCATTTAATTTTCAAAAGAAGCTAATATGTGACAATGTTTTACTAGAGGCTTTCAACTCAACATTGAATTTCAAAGTAAGGCAAAATCGCAGCGTGCGCGCCGGGCGTATTATTCAACTATTTGAAACGCTATCGTCTAAAAACTATATTTAAATGAAAATACAGAAAAAATTGAGCCGCGGAAGCACAATTTCAAACGTGAAACACTTTTCTGAATCTATATAAATAAAATTAGAGTTTTGTCTGTACATTTATCATAATTGTATATTTTTGGTTATTTTTACGTTTTATACATTAAATAAGCCGAAAATAGTCTTATCTCACTTTCTGTCTGTCTGTCACGGCCGCAAAGGTATTTTTCGCGGCCTTCTCAAAAATGAGAGCATCGATCGGGATTTTAGTTATTGAACAGTATTGAAAACATTATTGACAATGTCTTTAGCTATAAAAAACTAAATTAACATTTTTTTTAACAGAGTAATAAACGTTTAAAAACCAAGTACTGTGCGATTTTGGATACATTTTACGCGGCCTTCTCCTCAAAAACGAGAGCATCGATCGGGATTTTAGTTATTGAACAGTATTGAAAACATTATTGACAATGTCTTTAGCTATAAAAAACTAAATTAACTTTTTTTCAACAGAATAATAAACTTTTCATGTGAAATTTAACGACATGCAGTCAAATATTTGTTAAGAATAAGTATAATAACTCACTTAAACTGGCCGAGTACTTTCGAATCTATGAGATCCATCATCAGAGGCTCTGATGATGGATCTCATAGATTCGAAAGTACTCGGCCAGTTTAAGTGAGTTATTATACTTATTCTTAACAAATATTTGACTGCATGTCGTTAAATTTCACATGAAAAGTTAATATTAACAACGCAGTTCGTCATGGAACAAGAAATCCAGGAATAATAAACGTTTAAAAACCAAGTATTGGGCGATTTTGGATACATTTCTTCCAAGTTTTATTACCACATAAGAATAAGAACAAATCACGTAATTTATCATGATATATCAATCAGCTGTTCTCAAATATAAATGGTGGGCCCTTCGCGGCGTTATTTACGTTGTCTGCAGACTTGTGTAGTTGGAGCATTGCAGTCTTTTAGGAAACATATGTCTGGTGAATTAAAGCTCATCTTATGTTTTATCAATTATTTCTTTGTTGAAAAAAAAACAAAATTTTCTAATTTCAATTTATCAAAACAAAAATTAACATTTTAGGAAGGTGCGGTTTATGCTAGGCTCTTGGGAATTCGCCAAGTAGCACTATTATTACCACATGAGAACAACAACTAATCACGTAATTTATGATGATATATCAATCAGCTGATCTCAAATATTCTCTCTGATAACTTTCACTGAATTGTTTACCTCCTAAGTTGTTTACTAAGCTGCTAACAACTTCATGATCGTTGCTATCAAAAAAGCCGAAACATATTTAGTCGTATTTCTAAACATAATCCGTACGAAGGACGGGTAGCTGCTAGTATTAAATAAAAACGTTTAAAAATGACATGGAGAAACTAACCTCTAATTGCAAATCCGTCAATAAAGTGTCAGAAAACAGTAGTTAGAAACTCAATAATGAATTATCTCCATACATGACACAATCATCACATAAATTATGATTTTTCATATTTAATCATGTACGTAATTAAAAACAATTGTATACCGTACATCTTTGCAATCATTAGATCGATCGGATTGAGTAATCGATATCGACAGGGTCTCAACTATCGATACGGCTTTATCGACACTATTGTACAAGGTCGATATGTACCAATAACGAAACTAGAAACTACATTATCGGCTTTCGACAAAATGCAAATAAAAATCTTTATTTTCCTTATAAATTGGTTAGGTTATAAGTAAAATTCAATTCAATTGTTTATTGCCACAACTTTACAACAAAATAATTTAATGGTTACTAATTAACATTTAACATAAAGGAAATAAAAGAAACCTAACTAACCAGAAAAAAAACTAAAATTCATGTTCAGGCACCACCAGCAAAAGAAAAGACTTTGACCGCTGGTGGGAGTCGCAAAAAGTCCGATTCAAATGACATTCAAGATAACAATTTCAACTTACAGAATTAAATAACAAATTTGAGCCAATCCCATTCTATTACACTGTATACAATAGTACAAATAACAAAAGAGAAAAAATATTTTGAGAGAAAAACAAAAATACTTTTCGAAAGGAAATACACAAATAAAGTAGACATACTAATTTTGAGTGTGCTCAAAAAACAAGAGGAAGTAGAGAAGGCATAAACAGTCAAAAATAAGTTCATAAAATGAACTAAGAAGTCTAATAAAAAAGTTAGAAACCGGTAACTACAGTATTTTTATGGACAAAAAACAAAATTTACAAATAAGTTATTTCAAGTACAAACCTGTATTTTTTCTATCTTTTAGAAATTTTGATTATGAATGAAATTTTTAACAGCTCAGAATTGAAAAACACTCAGGTTTCATAAAATCGGATTTTATTGATTCAAAACAATAAGTTTCCACAGTTTGCTTATTATCTTGTTTACTCCTTATTTGTGATCCTAATTTGATAAACGTGAGGTGTGATTTTAGATAGTTAACTTGACAAAAACCTTATAGTTTATTAAACCTTAGTTCATAATTGAAAAATTAATGTACAAAACATTCATCCCTCCCTGGACACAAATAATAATTATTATAATAACCTTCTGTTTAGTATGTAGATTTTTTATACAGGATCTGGGTGAGTCGGATTAGGGGTAGTTGACCTAAGGGGTAAGAGAAGCTATCTTTTTTTTCTGAGGATGAAGCCCACATAGGTTTGAGACCTGTGCGTGGGTGATGAGTTGGATGATGGTGTTTGATGAGTTGGACCTACAGTTTTAGGTGGGTTCCGAACCACCGGAAAGTGATTTTACAGCAGAGAACAGTGTCTTTTTTGCTGGCCAATCTAATCGGTCACCGTTACAAACAGAACCTACGAGAACGCAGCATATCTCTATCTGATTGAACAGATACCTGTTACGCCTCGCGGCTATCACTTTCCTTAAATTAGCTAGTTAGATAAAAAAAAAATGATTTAGGAACTGATTGCATCAAATCTACTTTAAATAATTTATTTTTTGTAATAAAACTGTATGTATGTATATATTACCATAGCTGATTAAAAAGTAGGTGACTCTTCAGACCTCAACGCTATGTTTCAGTCCAAAGAGCGTACTACACAAACGAGGAGTGAGGTAGTTTGTGATTGCTTTCCTCACTGAGCCAACAGAATTGTATCAGTGTGCCAAGCACAACAAAACAAATTCTGAAGCTCTATGCTTGACAGTCCACTCCCTTTACCTTTACACAGGGTCTGGCTGCACAGGTGAGTGTGTATACTATCTAGCACCTCTGAGCTACTTCCTGCGTCCAAGCCATCATTTGATAGAGACGTTTGGAAATCAACACAATTGATGTAGCCTTTTTTGTATCTGAGATGAATAAAATTTAATTCATCTCAAGCCACAATAAGGCTGTAAAACTGTAAGTGCACTTAGATAGGTAAGAAATTACACAAGTAATTAACAAAACCTGAACCTAAACTTACAAGCATATTTTAATGATAACATTTTTTTAATAATAATGAATATAATGTTGAATATAATTTTTGAGTCTAAGTTGTCATACTATACCAAATTTTAGATATTAGCCAAATCCAACTACTACCCACCTAACCAAAACAAAGCCAACCTAACCTAACCAAAACAAGGCTAAGCTAACCAAAACCAACCTAACCTAACCAAAGCTTTCCTAACCTAACCAAAACAAAGCTAAGCTAACCAAAACCAAGCTAACCAAACCAAAGCTAACCTAACCTGAGCCAACCTAACCTTACCAAACCAAAGCTAGTTTGGCTTTGGTTAGGTTGGGTTGGATTGGCTTTTGGTTAGGTCAGCTTTGGTTTGGTAAGGTTAGGTTAGGTTGGTTTTGGTTAGGTTAGCATTGGTAAGATTTGCTTTGGTTTGGAAAGGTTAGGTTGGCTTAACGTTTTCAAATTCATTGTCACACTACTAGACATTTTTCAACATAAGAACGAAAAACATGCAAGTTCAAATTTGAAAACTTAATAATGACAGTGACATAGAGTGGTTTGGTAAGATTAGGTTAGGTTAGCTTTGGTGGTAGTGGTTAGGTGGGTAGGAGTTGAGTTTGGTTGCATATATATGTCAAATTTGGTATAATATCAAATTGAAAACTGACAGTCAAAAATTATGTTCAACATTACATTCATTATTCTTCAGATTTTTTTCACTACAAAATATAAGTTCCGATTCTTTTAATCATAATCCAAATTATAATAATATTCAACCCAACTATGCTTGCTAGCTATACAAAATACATAACATTTTTTGGTTGCTTGCAAGGTGAGGTTGTGTTTGATTAGATCATTGAAATAAAAACACCACTGATGAAAGCAAACAAATTGGTTCTATTCTATAAAATTATAAGTGAATTCATATACAAGAATTTTACAAAATATTGACATGAATATAAATTCTATAAACTACATTTATAAAATACTAGTTACATTAATTGTATTTTTCAGTTCATGGTTCATATTGTAAGAATAGGCATTATGCTGTTGCTTGGTGTGATACAATTTGAAAATGTTAATTGAGTTAGTAACAACGAGTTTGACTTTTTGAAAAATGTATGGAATAGGATTTTCAAATTTTAAATTATCTGATCCTTAGCAAGTGACCTGTTTACAAAATAATATTACGGAGGGATGAAAGACATGGATATATTCAAATGGTATTGCAGTAAAATGAGATCAGTGAGAAAACAGGATAATCTTCTTCTCATGTGAAAAATATTAGGCTGCTACTGTTATGGACAAAAATGGTTTATCTTATAATATATTATACAGTCAAAACTTGAAATAGTTAAAAACACATCAGTAGTTGCTAATTGGGGAAGTGCAGTGGTTGAAATCTAAAAAAAAAATTCACCAGAGAAAATATAACAGGGGCTGGGTTGTCAAAGGTGAAAAAGGCTGGCAGCATTGACAAAACTTCAGGTGAATCTCAAAACATCAGAAACATTAGTACTCATATCAAAAAAATGTTGGGATTGGCACAACAATAGTTTCAGATTTATGGAAAGCATACAATTTATTGTTTGAAGAAGGAATCGTTTTTGGTTGGATATTCATCAAAATATCTATTCATGAAGTCATGTAAGATGAAATGCTCTGCAAAGTTCCACAAGGAAGCAGGATCTTGATGCAACACTTTCAAGGATGAAGCAATTGAATCCAATGATGAATCTGAAGATGTAAACCTTGAAGACATTGGTTTTCAAGAGATTTTCCACGGTTTCCACAGAGTTTTGTGGATTCTCTGAAACAGAAGATGAAGGACTACCTTAAACAAAATTTATTGAATTACAATATGTACATTTTTACCCCCAGCTCTTAAAGATGATTGTTAAAAAATTATGTGAATTACATTTTCATCCACATTACTACACAGGCTGCAAAGAAGAATACTTTACACATAAAAGCATGTAAAAAATACATATTATGCATGAACGACAAATTGATATACATGGTAGTGTATGTGTTTGATCAGCTGGTACCTAGTTTATTTGCTTTTACAATTTATTAACAATTTATATCAAAACTGACACTATTTCTATTAAAATATTATTTTCACTCACTTTTACTGGAGGTGCTGGATGGATGCATTTTACTTCTGAAGAGGCTGAAGAAACTTCTCTCCAGAAGTGAAATGCATCCCTCCAGCATCTCCAGTATAATATTCTAATAGAAATAACTTGCAGTGTCAGTTTTGATATTAGATTGCACATTATAACTTAGTATTTAATGAACTTAGTCAATATACCGTGTTTTACTGTGAAAAAAATTAAAAATGAATTCTTAATATATTTACAAAAATTTATATGGTAAGATCCATCAAGATCTTATCTTCAAGATTAGACAGCACTTTGCTCAACATGCGGTGATAATGAAATTATTACAGTCTGTTACTTATATAGAAATATTCAGCAAATGTTTATTTATAAAACATTTCATATAAAAATGTATAATAACTAAATGAACAATTTTAAACATTTCTATATAACAAACAATAACTTAGATATTCTTAAACAGAATTTATTAATTTCGAATTCCTTCAAGTGCTATTAGTTTATACTGAAGACTTCCGCAATGGCGGATACTGACAACAATATTGAATAGCTGATGAAAATCGATGAATGCTACTGTACAAAAATATCAGTCACCACCGGGAATCGAACCACGGACCTCCCAATTGCCGGTCGGGCGCCAAGTTAAAAAATGAATGCTGCTGTTTAGAAAGGTCTCCATGGTCTAGTGGTTAAGGCGCCCGACCGGCAATTGGGAGGTCTGTGGTTCGATTCCTGGTGGTGACTGATATTTTTGTACAGTAGCATTCATCGCTTTCCATCAGCTATTCAATATTGTTGTCAATATCTGCCATTGCGGAAGTCTTCAGTATAAACTAATAGCACTTAAAGGAATTCGAAATTAATAAATTCTGTTTAAGTAAATTTGTCAGTTTGTTCAATTGTCAGTAACTTCGAACTAACTTAGATATATTATTATTACTATAAGCATTATCTTTCAAGTCAAATGTTTCCATTTTGAAAATAAAAAATATGAATTAAGAAAAATACATAGGCCCTACCTCATTTGTTTTTATAACATCTCAATGTCTTCCATGTTGAGATCTTCAGATTCATCTTCAGTTTCTTCATTCTTCTCAGCATCATACAAGTGTCCTGCTTCCTTTCAAAATTCTGCGAAGCAATTCACTTTTCTTAGCTTACATGACTTCACGAATAAATATTTCGACAGATAGCCTGGGAAAAAGGCCTTCTTGCGATGATAGCGCGGCAAAGACGACTTTGCCGCACTCCATGTGGCCTCAATTTTTTTCGTATGCGCACCACTATATATCGGGATCAACAAAATGTATTTTGTGATCCACCTTCAAGTGCACGAATCCCTATTCTTTCAAGCAATCGTATGCCCTCCAACAATCTGAAACTATTGTTGTCCCGGGCTCAACAAACTTTTTAATTATAGGAACTAATGTTTCTGATGTACGATTTGGCGCTGCCTCCATGAATAACTCCCCTGTAGTTTCGTCAATGCCACCAAATACCCATTGTCCTTCGATTACACGGCCCCTGTTATATTTTCGGCGCCCAAACTTGCTCTCGTCTATTTGTAATTTTCTCCCCGGCCCACCTATTCTTTTCTTTCGCAGCACCAGAGCGTCATAAGTTATCTCACGGCAGAAGGAACCCCAATCGACTACAGTGTTTTTAGCTAATTCAAGTTCATCCTGTATTATTTCTGATGAGGCATTCTTACACCACAACAATACGAACCCTAATATTTTCCACATAGGAAGGCTCAAATTCGCAAAAAATGTGCCCTTTCTTATGGATTGGGAATAATTACACGATTTCCTTTTTTGTTTTCGCTCACTTCTCACGTTACTGCAGCGCCACTTGAACTTGTCCAATTAATTGTCTTTCATCCCTCCGTAATTTCATTTTAATTTCAGGTCACCCACATGCTGGACACGATAAAGTTTTTTTTTTAATTTCCCATTCCATACATTTTTTAATAAGCTCCTTGTTACTTAAATCACCTAGCATTTTCAAATTAACTTTCACACCACAAACCATTTTTCCACGGAAGAACGCAAACATGCAAGTTCAAATTTGAAAACTTGATAACGACAGTGATGTAGAATGACCAATCTATCAAAAATGTTGGTTGGTAGTAGCATAAATAAGAAAAATATTAGAATTTTTCTGTAATATTGAATTTTAATCAACTAATATATTTATCTATATCTATCATCTAATTTTTTAATATTATTAAGCTAATTTTTCATAATAATAATAATAATATTATCATAGATGACAAAAGCTGCAAGTCAAATATCAAGAAATATTTGATAAGCCCGTGATCGATACTCGAAGATAAAGAGGATCTGACAAGCTATCGAGGAGTCAAAATAATCGATCTGCAATATTGTGATTAGTCGAGTGATATTAATAATCAGACTAAAACGTCCAATAAACTACGTAATCATGCATATTTTGAAATGATTTTTAATTGAAAAATACATTGAGTGTCAACTAAATCAATACTATTACGCATTAATCAAGAATATAATACATTGTTAGAGGGCTAGAATATTGTCTACTGACACTACTGATGGCGTTTCAAATAGTTGAGTAAATACGCCCGGTGCGCACGCTGCGATTTTGCCCCAACTTCTCCTGTGCCTCCGGACCCATGACGTGGAGTAGTACTGCAACTTGGACTTCTTTGGATTTTGATACAACCCCAGCAGCAGTAGAATAAATTAAATATTGTTTCTTCCATCGTTTAAAATTTTCCGCTACATTGCCTGAGAAAGACAATGGATTCGGTGGTTTCAAATTTTCCATTATGCACGAGAGTCTATCTCCAACACGTGTAGGCCTACACGTTGCACTTCACACAGTAAAGTTCGAAATATTCCTTATTTCCGCAGCGCCATGTAATAATTGTTGTATTTTACACAATAATAACTCCATTTACTAGAATTACTATTTAATACACACTGAATAATCAATACAAGTGAATCTATCACAACTCTTCTCATAAGCATCTAGCCTAATCGAGTTCATCTTTGTTCTCCTTTTCGATAGTCGATCTCTCATATCGATACATTACAATCGATTAATCATTTATGACAAGCGCCAAAATTCAAATTTATAAACACAGCCTGTAATTTGGTGGATGGAGCAAAGAAGTTATAATAATATTCATTTATATTATTCATAATAATATAATAATAGTATGCCTATCCTAATGTATTAAATGTTTTAGTTGTAAGTTATTGACGATATTCAACTGTGTAATGCCCCATCCTTATACTGTGTTGAATAAATAAATATTCTATTCTATCATATTCTCTATTTCTATTCTATTCTATATTCTTATTCATACCATAATATTATATCTACACGGAGAAAAATAAGTTACCAGAATCTGGTTGGACCAACCGGGTTAACCACTAGAATCTTGACGGTTATACATCTGATTCCATCTACAATCTCAGTCTAGTAAAAGCCTCTGGTATTTCCAACTATACGGTTTAGTAAGAATTGTGACGTCACAGATGCTGTGACGTCATTATTCTACCTATATTATAGTTGCAACAATCGGAAAAGGATTGTGGGAGTACTAATCCAGTAAAGTCAGATTTACTATACAAGTTAGTTGAAACAACTAAATGTATAGTAGCATGAACAAAAACCAACATGATATTTACCAGGAAAAATTTCACTAGTTACTATCTGTCTAGTTGAAGTGAATATTGAAAGCAATCCTTTTACCCATGTGTATAGTTGAACATACCATCAAACTGTTAAGCTCATTGTTAGATTCAGTTTGAATTTAGTAGCCCTCTAGTATAACTAACAAGTATGCCTAGTAAAATGAACTACTTATAAAGTCGTGTTATCCATACTCGCATGTTGTGTTAACTGCTTGTATAGTAGCTCCACCATCTTAATAATGTGGCTGCAACTATTATAATTGGAGAATTTACTATACGTCCAGTTGTAGCAAATAAGTTTTTCTGTTTTATCACCAATCAAATTTGGTGAAGTCGAATATACTTACTGTTGATGCAATTAAAAGAATGATTGATCCAGTAGTACTTCATTGTGAACGACACAATCCGTATTCCAGTTCCAACTGCCTTGATAGTGTAGGTGATAAAGCAATATAGTTCCAGTAAATGCTCAGAACTGTTATTGCAACAATATTGTGTAGTAGCCATGAAAACACACATTAATTGAGTCTACTTCAAATGTATAGTATCGTTCACAATTAATTAGTTATTTTATTTCAGTATAAATATTTACACATACTTTCTAATCTAGTTGAAGTGAACATTATACACAGTGTTTCAGGAGGAATCTGCAATACTTTCAGGTATTGTTCCTTTTGCCAAACTGACACCGAATGAATATCGTATTATAAATACTCAATTCACCCTCGCTACCATATTTTTATAAATGAAATCCACTAACCGTAGGGTGAATTGAGTTTTTATAATACGATATTCGGTGTCAGTTTGGCCACATGAACAATACCTAAAAGTATTACAGATTCCTCCTGAAACACTCTGTATATGAAGTTCGACTTCAAAGCCCATTCATTAGTAGATGTGTAAATATTTTAACCGAAAGAAAAACTAAACACACTACAAACAAACTATACAAATGAGTGTAAAACTATAATTTAAAATGTAGGATACTTTTAAGAATACTATACAACTCAGTTTAGTTTTTTTAAAGCAGAGCCTAAACTATCAATTTAATCGAGTAAATGCACATTGAAACCTCTTGTCCAATTCCACTACTATACTATTAATATACTGGCGCAAGTAGCAGTATAGGTATTAAAATGGTAATGAGTAGATAATAGTAGTAGTACATAGTATAGCCTACATTATTGCTTTGTCCACACCATAAACACCTTCAATGTGAGGACCAAGATCAATCAGCTGTTAATTGTCAAGAAATTTATTGATTCAATGTGCTTAAATTTTCATTGACTCAATTAAATTGATCATTTAGGCCCTGCTCAATGGAATTATGAAATTTTCAATGAATACACAAAGTTTTATCATTGAGAATTATCAGTTTATTTAGTTTGAAACATTAATTGTTATGTCAGAGTATGTTGCCTTAATATAAGGTGTGTAATAGACTGCTTGAGACTCAGTTGGAAACAAGGTTGCTACTGCTTGAGCCCATGCAATGAATTTATGTGTTGTTATTCCTACTTCGTTGTCATCCTTCGTTTCATGGTCTATGATTATTCTACAGAGCTGCCTGCGACAACGTTTGTCCAGTTTCCATTATTGTTTCCTGAGAATGCAAGAATAGCACGGCCGTCTGGGCATTGACGTAACAAATTTTTCAACTGAAAACAAATCCATAAAACAGTCACAAAAATAGAAAAATTTAAAGGTGAAAATTCAAATAATACTTGTTTCAAATATGCTACTACATACATACATAGTAGCATATTTGATACAATACTTTCAAAAGGTGTAGAATAGTTAACTAGGTATGGGAAACTACCCATACCTAGTTAACTACTGTGAGCTATGGTTCGGGGGGTGCCCCTTTTTGCATATAAATTTTACAATTCAAATGGCCGGAAGCTGTAGTCGCAAATAATTTTACGAAAATTTTGAAGATAGGTACACCATCCCAATCCACAGCTACACAAATTAATACCTGTCCTTACCGGATGGAATCGTGTGAGAAAATGCAGAGTATCTGTAAATATCATCCACACAATCCAATCCAGCAAAGAAAGATTTAATATGAAGAAATAATATATTTCGAGCTAAATCCCTCTCGCGAGCGAACGCCATGCTTGGAATATGTAATATTTGCTAGTTACACCTTCCCAAACAATCCACGCTCACGAGGTGGAAAAGCTACAAAAAACAATCTTGTCATAAATTGTTCAAAAAGTGAATAAATTGTTGAACCAACATGTATGTCCTCTATCGAGGGCAAACGGTTATTTACCAAAAAATAACCAACTCAACCCGGCGAAGCCGGCTGTCTGAATTCTGAATTGAACTACTAAATTATTCTACAACCAGAGTCGGGCAGGAATTTAAATTATAAAATACTGATTGAAATTACTATGCTGTTTATTATAAAATTTAGAATAAAAATTTGTTGTAAAATGATCAGAAATTATATTCATTAATAGAAATTAAAACTTGAACAATATACTGAATTTAAATCTGAATAATAAATTGTTTTTCGAGCATGTAGGCTTTTGTGACCTAAGGGCGAATCAGTTACGAGAGTTCGCTTCGGTAGCATCAACAAGTGATATGCCAATTTTCCAATTTTATGAAAGCCTCAATTATTAATAATGAAATATTTTCACATACCATTTCTTGATTGGGCCCAATTTTTACGCGCACTCGATGAGATATTTATTTTTGCAGATACTCGATCAAAGTCGGCGTCGTTTTTTTTCAGACATCTTGGATTGGCTGCATATCTTTGATCGCGGATTCTAGTATTTGTGAGGTTTTAAATTTACAATTTGGCAATCTGGATTCTATTTACCTTCGAAGCGACTGGGGAATTTAACATTTAACACATAAAATTGACTAGGATCTGTTAGTATTAGAACTTTAAAAATTTCTTGTAGGAGAGGTTTAAAACGGACCTCCTCCTCGGCTTGCCAAAATTTGTCTCTCTTCTTGTCCAAGTTCTGAAGCCAGAGTTTTGGAGTAGAAGGTAACGTGATGCGGTAATCATAGCGAATTTAGGTGAAATCCTCCAATAAGAAGGCTACAACGGTCTTTGAGTTTACAGTTTGACATTGTGACGTAAGAGAAAACAAAATTTGGAGGAATTAATAACTAAGTTAAAAAATTAAATAATTAATGGGTTATGAATAAGCAGATTTCTCAGATAAACATGAAAAAAAGTACAGAAAGAACAATTCGAATAATAATTAAATTTTAACAAAAGAACCGGCAGAGATAAATTGAAAACAGCTGTTTGATAAGCTGGCTAGTGCAAGCATTGGATAAATTTATCTTTCAGATAAGTGAACTATAAGTAATTAGGAATTAGATAAAGATAAGTAATTTTCTCAAAATTTGAAGAAAAATACAAGTTTCTGATAGAAATTTGTTTCATTATGTTCCCCCCCGTAGCAAAGCATGGGCTCCTAGTACAACATACTGTAAATGAAGATAGTCCACAAACTGGTAATAAAATGCATTTCTTCGTGTTTGATGTGAATAATAATTTATTATCATTATTATTATTATACCAAATTAAAACTTAACTTGTCTAATAATAATCAGTCAAGTTAATTCACATCAAATACAAAGAAACGCATTTTATTACCAGTTTGTGGACTATCTTCATTTACAGTATGTTGTACTAGGAGCCCATGCTTTGCTACGGGGAACATAATGAAACAAATTTCTATCAGAAACTTGTATTTTTCTTCAAATTTTGAGATAATTTCTAATTCCACATTGATTACAAACAACAGTGATCCTCACTCGATCATTAATAATGATATTATATACATCAATTGAAATATTGCCAGCCCTAGGTTTAAAGACCTGGAACTTTCCATCATTTCCCATCTGAGCAAAATTTCAGACATTTACAATTTTAAAAATTATAATAAAATGAATTTTTGTACCTGTGAGGTGATATAGCTTTCATTCTGTTCATTTTGCGTCAATGAAGTTGTTTTTCTAGCAATGTCATTATTTAGGTTGCTTGGCATCAAATCATCCAAATTCAATAAAATTGTTGAGTCTACGTCTGACAAGCTTCCCAGATTCATCTGAAAGATTAAAAAAAATATTGAATACAGTGTGATTACTTTTTTCAATTTCCAAAAGAAGAGTTCATAAATTATTATTCACTGAGAAGCCCCCCAGGCTAGAGAAATCGCTTGCTTAGGTACTACTAGTTTTTGAATGGCCAATTATAGCTTCTAAAGATGGTAAGGAAATACAATAATATTAAAGATATACTACTAATTTATAAAGTATTCTGGAAAACTATCACAGGTTCAGTTTGTATCACAACAGTCAACTTCTTATAATAAATATTTATAATAAAGACATTACACATATTGTAATGTATTATAATATTTCATTTTCAAGATAATTCAGAATTAGGGGTTGGTGGAATAGCTTCCAGGTTTTTTAATAAATATCTATTTTAACAGTGTCTGAAGAAGCTTTCACAAAAGAGAAAAAGCTTTATATGTTAGTGCTTGCTAGTATGGTATTAATATTACAGTATATTCTTATGAATATAAACAGTATATTCTGTTTAACAGTATATACTGTAACAGAAATTCATCTGAATGCTACTAAAATGTTATACCCAGTGGACTTATAGTCTATTTGGTTCTTGTTAGAGGTTTTCTTATAAGTTGATTTGATTCTAACATGAAATAGTAACCTAGTTACTTTTTATATTCCTGGATTTCTTGTTCCATGACGAACTGCGTTGTTAATATTAACTTTTTATGTGAAATTTAACGACTTGTAGTCAAATCAAAATTTGACTGCAAGTCGTTAAATTTCACATGAAAAGTTAATACTTTTTATAGTTCGTAATAGTAGTAATAGTTAGTTTTTCAACTGAAAATAAAGTTAGTTAGTTTAATAAACTGAAAATATGGTTTTATTCACTGGATTTTCTTGTGTTGAATAAGCTGAAGTAGCTCCATCAACCTCCTTCTTCCAAATTGCATAATTAGTCTTGAATCGTACAAAGAGCCGGTACATGGTATTAACTCTTGCAGTTCTTGCTGTTGCATTAGTCTCAAGACTCCCACATCTACACCCACATCTTGAAATAGCAAATAAATATCTAATTGAGATGTTTATTTCATTGTGACAAAATTTATTAGGTACCAATCAGAATAGATGGGCTTAATTTACTAATTCCTGTTACAGCTAATGGCATTCGTTTAAAATTAATATTGTACTGCAATAGATCACGTAAAGGTATATTCATATAATTTGGTGGATGGCGAATAACTTGCATTAAATTTTAACATTTCTATGGTAAAGGGTGATGTTCTGTTGATTTTTTTATGTTTTTTACATGTTAAAAAAAATCAACAGAACATCACCCGTTACCATAGAAATGTTAAATGAAAGTTATTCGCCATCCGTCAAATTAAATAATTAAAAATCATGTTCATTAAAAATGACTTGAAAGAATAACTTGTACTTACATGCAAAGTTAAATGTATGGATGTAATTCAGTAAACCCCATCTTGTAGAAGTGTTGCTGTATCCTGATCCATATTCGATATTATCAAACCAAAATGCAGTACCGTACTAGTATGGCAGTTCATTGAATAATTGAACTGCTAATATATTGAAATATATTTCTTCCAAGCTCAACAAAAAACCTGCACATCCAAAACCAGAAAACACAACTGACGAACTGACAAGTGGCAACATTCCACAATCCATTCCAGCAATGAAGTGAACAAAGACCAAGCACTAAGCAGTGCTGCTAATTGGCACCTAAGACCTTGATTTTACTATTTGTCTGGTAATCTTTACAAGATATGTTTTTGTTACAACTAAATTTTATAGTTGCTCCAATAAAACTTCAATAATATTGAACATAATTTCAGTTTATTCTATGAAATTATAGTTATTCCTATTTAGAGATATTTGTAGTAATAAATTTAGGTCAGAAGTATCAATAATATCGTGAATATTACAAATGTAACTGAAAATTCAACAATATTCTTGTCAATATTACAGTTGTTTGATTGTTTCAACGTATTATGTTATGAATGAACAATTCAGGTTTATTTTGATAATTTAGAGTGTTATGGCTACAATGTTATTGATTGCTGTAATAAATTATTTTGTTTAGGCTTGCCACCAAAGGCGGTAAATTTAAATATTGAACCTACATAATATTCTATCTATTGAAAGATAAATATTGCAGATACACTACAAAATAGTAAATATAGGCTTTGCTATATCTAAATTCTAAACTACTGTTGTTTTATTGACGATTACTAATATTTATATCTTGTGGCCAGTTTCACAAAAATCCGATTAGCCTTGATTAAACCGCCATAAAATGCAACAAGAGCCATTATTGATCCTTGGTTCTTGTTGGAAAACAAATACCCAAATATTTATAATTAGATGAAATATTATGAAATATAACTTACAGTTCAACTATATTGTAGTGTTACTAGAGTATGTGTTATTTCAATAGGTGCATTGATTTTTATCATTTTGACCATTCAAGCCAAATGTGCACAGAATTTATTTTCAACAAGTTGCCTAACAGAAGAATTTAGAAACATTTATAAATGTTGAATTAAAAATCGCCTTCAGCACCATATTATATAGCTCATCAACATTAACACAAAATTTATGTTGATAAATTGAAGCATGTTTGGTCAATAAGTTCATGGTAATATTTTGTGTTGTTTTTACAGCAGCTTTATTCAATATGTAAGATTGTTCTTGTAAATTTAGTATTTTCATCAATACTGATGTTTTAGACATTAATATTCTTCATTTATAAAACTACCAACTTTTACTTGAATTATTTTATGCAAAAGGAATATTTTGATCATTGTAATTTTTGACCTTTCACGTTTTTACATACAATAGGTACGGTACAGTTCAATACTCCTCCTAGATTTTGATAAATTCGAGATAGATGTGGTACCGTATATGAAATTATTTGGGTGCAATCAAACTTTATTATTTGGTGAATAGGACGCAGTTTACGACATTATAAAGAAATAATGCTATGGGCTTATTAATGTCGATTCAATTATGAAACCGTTTGGTTGTCTGATAGAAATAATTTTAGAATTAATTGGAAAACCAATGAAAATTTGAGTATTTAAGTGAATTGATGGAGTATCAAAAACCCTGATACACCGTAAATTATACTCTGAAGTTGATAAACATCCATGTGGATGAAGAATGAACAAAGTGTAAATCCAACTCTAAATAATTGTTGTACAGTATTATAATTGTAAAAATAAAAATGAAATCAGAGCTCCGCTTTTTGTAAATATCTTAAATTAAGAAGTACAACATGTTTCAATATTCTTACACCATTATCACATATTCAATATTCTGTCACCATTATTAAGTGCTAAATATATTAAACTGAAATAACAAATCTTGCATCCTAAATACTGATTTATTATAGTAACATTCAAATACTATATTTGCTTAAACACTACAACACAAGGCTTTATACTATAGTAACTTTCATTATGATAGTAAAAATGATTTGTTAAAACATTTAATTTAGCACTTGATAATGGTCTGATGATTGAAGCATGTTTAGCCTACTTTGATTTCATTTTTATTTTTTTAATTATAATAAATATTAATGTCAACTTAACGTTTTGATGTTTCTCATCCGACGCATGCACATAAACCATTAGAGCATTTTTTTTTTTTTTGCTGGATGATGCCCACATAAGATTAACTCGTGCGTGGGTATTGAGATGAGTGAGATGATGATGAGAGATGGTCAAACAGCCATGCGCTGGACGGGATTCGAACCCATGACCAGATAATTGCCGTTGAACGGAGTAATTGCCCTTCAATTAGGGTGAAAAAGTATAATGTTGTACACTTTGGCAATTTCTATTACCATCAGTCAAGTTGAATCAACAATCGGTATTGTGATTTTGTTCCATCAATTACTAGAAGTCTTGTAGAACTAGCTAACAGTATTGTTGTTATGGTAATAACCAGGTCTAGGGAATCCAGAACAAAGTAGATAGTTGAAATAGCCTGCAAAATAGTGAATGCTGCGTTTACTAAAACCATCTGCCAGAATATTGCTGTATAAACTATTTTTACGTTTATTGAAACTATCTGTGTATAGTAAATGATACTAGACTTCTGTAAGTTGCATCAACTATCAAAATCTACTAGCTCCAGAATACAATCAACTAGGGATCTTGTAGAAATATATAATAATTGTGAATGCAACAACTTCTGTAGGAACAACTATCACATTGTAATAGAGCTATTGAACCGTGACGTCACAACCGAAGACCTCCTGTGTTTTTCTAGTAGATCCCACAATCCCACAGTTGGATCAAGAATTCTATGTTGGAACGATTGCTTTCAGGTTGTAATTTTAGCTAACTAGAACAAGTTAGTTGAAGTGACAGAGAATTATGTTTAATCCCAATAGGAATGTATTCATCTCAACCAGAAGTTGATTGTAATAACAGGTAGTTGTACTTCCAACTATTTTTAGTTAGTTACAAAGCTCGATTTTTCTCCGTGTACTGACATGATCTCCATTTTCTTCAGTTGCGCATGCTTTGAAATTTTAATGTAACTCCTCAAATGTCAACTGAATTGTCTTTGCTGGCATTTTTTGTGAATAACGCTGGAATGGAAACCATGCAAGCTTCACTTTGCCTGTTCTGCTCATCTAATTCCAGCATTCGAGACAGTCCCCTTCAAAATGAGGCATCAGAGAGGGGTAAACAGCTTTCAACCCATAATAAATCATTCACAGCTGTACAAATGTACAATATGCAGAGGATACATCAAACGTTTTATTGCAACATCAGTAATATTGTATGAAAGCATTGATCAGGGATAGTAAGGTTACTAAGGAACTTGATGGTTCGTCTATGATGAAAGCTAGTAATGTCAAAAAAATCAAGATATCGATATATCGGAAGGGATAATATCAATACCTCAAATATATTGTATCAAAAATATGGAATTGAAATATTGCTGATTTCCTAACTCTCCTACACTGATGCAGTTATTAAATAAATAAAAATAGTTTATTGAAAACTGCAAGTGGAAGTGAAGGCCACGAATTTATTACTTTACTTTACTTTTTCAGTCCTCGCCAGTAGTCAAAAGACTGTGGGAGTTGTCATTAATTAGGAGTCATCTCCTATGTGTGTATAGGTGTGTTCGTCTATATATTATATTCCTTGATGTTGTAGTACATGGCCTGTCCAATAGGTAGTTTTTCAGGCTGCGTGCAAAGATCCTCATGTCAGCAATTGATTTCAACTTCTCAGGCAGCAGGTTAAACAGAAAAGATCCTGAGTATGCTGGGGATTTGCTATATTTCTCCAGTCTATGAGTAGGCAGGTTCAGATTGTACTGATTTCGCAGGTTATATTGTATTTGTGAAGGCTGCATCTCAGTGTGGGGTCAGTTCTCCTGACTTGTATTACTGATATATAGAGATACAACTGTAAGAATCATCTTGCTACTCTGAAACAGACCTCTGCAGTGTTCTATCCTGTCCACTCTCAAGATAGTCCTTGTGACTCTTTTTTGTATTCTCAGTATTTTATCTGTACTTGTGTGGGATGCTGAGCCCCAGACTGTAATTCCTTAGCAAAGGTGTGATACAAACAGCAAGTGATAAGCAATGAAGGCAGTGCTCTTGTCTGAGATGTTGCATATCCTGTGGATTACATATGCAGCAGATGATAATTTCTTACTGAGGTGGTCTGTGTGATGTTGCCAGGTCAGGCAGTCATCCATCATTATGCCTAGGAATTTTGCACTGCTTGCTATGCTTATGTCGCCAGTCTGTTGCTTCACTGAACTGCTTTCCTGATTGTGCAAAGTCAAGATGAATAGTTTTCTCTTTGTTTATTGATAGGTTCAGTCTATTTGCATATTGTAGTTGCTTCCTCCATTGCTGCCTCAACAATACTAGTTTTTTGCACATTTTTACTGATGGAATAAGTATTATTGTTGTATCATCTACAAATAGATGCATCTTTTCATGTTTTGTAGCTCCTTTGGAAAATTGTTTATATAAACCAGGAAGAGTAGGGGGCCCAGTATGGAGCCCTGGGGTACGCCTCTGGTTACTGAGCAGGGTGAAGATTTGTAAGTCGTAGTGGAGCTATTATGTTGGTGATTGATTTCTCCATGTTGCCACCTGTCTGAGAGATAGTCTTTGATCCAGTGCACTCCAGTGCCTTGCCCTCAATTTTCAGTTTTTCCAGTTTAGTTATCAGGATATCCAAGTCAATAGTGTCAAAAGCCTTCTGGAGATCTAAGAAGAGTGCAGTGGCTGTTGCCATGCTATGACCCTTTCTAAAACCATGCTGTCTCACAGTGAGTAGTTTGTTACTTTCCAGGTGTGTTATCAGTTGGCCATAAACTGCCCACTTAATAATTTTGAATGTTGTTGGCAAACTTGCAATTGGTCTGAAGTTTTTTATATCTGTCTTATCTCTGCCTTTTAATTTGGAATAGATCTTTGTAATCTTTAGACTTTTAGGGACCTTATCTTGCTCCATAGATGAGTTCAGGATATCCAGGAGGGGTGTTGCTAGTTCTTCACTGCAGTACTTGAGTATTTTGCCTGTTACATCATCATGACCTGCCAAGTTGTTGGATTTTAGCAAGAAGCTTGTTCAAGCCTACTTTGGTAATTTTTTGAAAAGTGCTGGCATATCTATTTGGTCTTTTACAGTTTGAGGCATTTTTTGAGGTGCAACAATGGTCTGCTGGATGAAATATTTTTATTCAATGGTTCCTATAGTTTCCAAAGTAAAACAATACATGAATTTAGTACGGTACTTGAGGGCCTTCATATTCTTATGTATTCATTTTTATTCTCATTTTAAAACTGAAAAAACATCTAATGAAATTAAATCTCAAAAACTCTGCAACTTTTGTCATTGTATTGATCGGATACGGATATACCCCTGGATAGTGATGGCAAAATTTTTCAAAACATCGATGTTTCGATGTATCGATGTATCGTACGTGTAACATCGATGGCATTAAAACATCGAGCTCAAAACATCGATGTTTTTGAAACATCGATGTTTTGGAAACATTGCAAACTATTACTAGCCTATATTTACTATTGAAGGTGGACTGTTGAAAGTGCCCCCAATTACACAGTAATTCCATTACCCACGCACAAGTCTCATACTCATTTGGGCTTCTTCCCCAGATAAAAAAGATCATTCAAAAGATATTATCGTTAAAAATCTCAAAACCCTAGAAAATCATTGTTAACAAAATATGGTACCACTGGTTTTTAAAGGTGTGATTAGGGTCACATGTTAGGCTACATGAAAGAATTGATCAGGTGTCATTGTGATGTAACGAACAATTTTCATACAGTGCTGTTTTAATTTATTGAAAATTAAAATCCAGACAAAAGACATATTTTGTTAGGTTGACAAAATGCCAATTACTTGTACATTGTATCAAGGCCTATCAAACCCGTTTTCTCAGGTAATTTGCCCGGGGCCCGGGCCCAGAAAAGGCAAGTGAAGTAGTAGAAATTCTATTTCAGCTACAAAAAAATCGAAAATTTTTCAAGAATTGATTTGTAAAAAGTTGATGAGATGACAAAACGGGCGTGATACCAGTACACCAACTCGGCAGTAGCCCGACCATACCAGTAGATAGACCATAAACAAAATTACGAAAACATCTATTACAATTACAATATCTATTACGTTTTCGATTACGATTACGAAAACATCTATTACGATTACAATATCTATTAGGATTAAGATTACTTTTAATCAAAAATAACATTGTTCAAAGAACTTTTTCATTGTGTTTAAACAAGTATTCTATTATGAAAATCATAAATTAAATTTCCGTTCAGCTTTTATTAGATTTTTCATCTTTCTTACATTTGTTATATACCCAGAGTAGATGAGCTTGTACATTACTTTCATTTGCATAAACACCTTGTTTAAAGGAACCTTTTATTGTGTTGAAGCGAGTATTTTATTATGAGAATTAGCAATGAAATTCCTGTTTATTCTTTATTTGATTTTCATCTTTTTATAGTGGTTATATATAACGAGAATTGATACGTTGCTATGCTTGCACAACTTACATGGTACAAAAATATGTTGACCAGTCATTCATCATGCTTCAATTCGCCTATTCTCTGAATAATATGAATGTAATATGTGAATAATTTAAACTTTGCCATTTTCAAAACTAATTTTAAACAAGACAGATAACTGGTAACCCGCTCATATTCTATACAAGAGGGCATTGGAAGTTTGAACGTTGACATGGAGTTTGAAATTAACCAATCAGCGATCAGTACAAAGTGAACCGTCAAATTTGAAATTATGAGTGTACTGTCACAGAATAGAGAAGAAGGTAAGTCTTCTCTATTCTGTGGTACTGTTTGTACTTGGTCATTTGAAATTGAAAAGAGATTAAAAAATGTATTCCTATTCCAACAAACTTTTTCTTCACTTTGTTATCATGCTAACAGACTAGATGAAGATTAATACAATAAGAAGCATTGACAGTAAAAATTTGAGATTCAAACAAATGAACCAACATTGTCAAGGAAAACTTGCTAGGTCTAGTTTGTTGTAATTTAAATATAATACTGGAATTCAACTTGAAACAGGGAGCTGAACTTGACTACCGTACTGTATTTCAACCAAACCTTTTGCTTTCTATAGCATATGTCAATTTAAGATCAGCCAAGGAGCCAAGGGTTGTATACGATTTCAATAAGGCTCTGTCGGTTCCTTTTAAAATTACAAAACTGGTTTTCAATTTGTTAAAATAAAAATATTAATAATTATAACTAAGTTTAATAATAGCAGAGGTAGTGACGAGTGGTACGGTAGCCTAAGCCCATTATTATCCAAGTAAAAATTGGAATTTATGTTATATTTGCCTGAGAACTTGAAGTCTAGTATAACTGTCATGCAGTTGGGCCTAGACCTTTTTGTAGTGAAAAGATTTTTGGTGAAAATGTTCAATCTTCACTAAAATAAATAGGTCATATTCCAGGGGAAAAAATTGAGATTGAATTTAAAGTAATCCACAAATTTCAATGATATGAAGAGGCTCAGTGAAATTTTCTTAACGTAATTTATTTGACGTAGGCCTAACACTATTATATAAACTTTATTGTTGTGGATATCCATTTTTCGTGAACTGCAGTAGAACTATTCATATTGTAAAGGGAACATTACAATATGTATAAACTTGATGTGCAGAACTGACCTTTTTTGAGTCGCAACCAAGCGGCGAAGAAGAACGACATATTTCGAAACGCGTCCGCCGCAACTTAAAAAAATGTTAGTTCTGCACAGCAAGTTTATATATATATAAACCTTTAATATTATTAGTATATTACCGTATTACTAATATACAAATACCGCAGTACTAAAATACATTGGGCTCTTACTGTTACATATTAGGAGGTATGCTATCTTAATTGGTAATTCTTCAAAACAAAATTATAAGATCCGAAAGAAAGCTAGCTGTTGGGTGTATGGAAAGAGTAAATAGATTAGACTCAAGTAGGCTGTTGTTCAAGAGACTTGGTCTCCTAACTGTACCCTGCTTTTATGTGTATGAAGCTAATATATATGTAAAAATAGCGATATATTAACCAAAATCTCGATGTACACACAATTGTAATACGAAAGAAGCCGAGGTGATTATCACTTGGTGAGTCACAATAGAAGTTTAAACAAAAACCTAGTTATATTGGTAGGAAACTCTGCAAGCTTCCGCAGTTTTAAAAGTCTTGAAAATATAGAAATATTGAAAAAATATTTAGTTGAAGCTTAATAGTGTACAAAGAGTTCCTTTCACATCAAAATTAAGCCTCACTTCAACTAATTGATAGTAATTATGGTAACTGTAGTGTATAAGATTGTGTAATTTGTAGATCTGACTTGTCTTATATGTTCCTTAACTGGAGTCTCCAAGAATAAGTAATCTTCCAAAAAAATACTTTACTCTATAACTTACTAATTACTTTTATTGATTATACTTTTGTAGGCTACTTTGATCATTTTATTGAGATGCTGAGTTGAGTTCCATGACTTGATAAAAGTGATTCTTGTTTTAGTTGGAATTCTGTTTTAGCCTGATAAATTAATGATGAAAGGCATTTGCATTATTAACTACATTCACCAATAATTATCAATGAGTATTTGAATTAGTCCCATGTGTAGACAGCTTATCTCTTTAACCAGGTATTAAACTGTATTTTGCTGTCATTCAATCAATTTTTTAAAAGTACCTATATAATTAACCCGGCTGGTGTAATTTACCCTCAATTATCGTAGCGCGCTACAGCGGCTACACTGGATCTTTATAATAAGGCCCGAACACTTACATATTTATTTTGCATTGTTATAATGGTTCCTGAGACACGGCTGGAGGCCTGCAGCAATACGAAATGGCCAACGCATAAATATGCTAGTTCAAGAGGTTATTATACTGAGCCACTGCAGTAGCACGCCATAATAAAATTGACACTGTAGACTTTGTTTTTTATTATATCAGCCTGATGGAACTTCTCTTAAGAATTCAAATGTATTCCTCTAGTCTGAGTGAATAAAATTAATAAGAAATAAATTTACAGTACCATTGGATTATATTGTGCGCCTCAAAGGGTGACCTTTGGATTGCTCAACATTAGAGTCTGAAAATCCTTCCAATCACTGCCATATTTGATTTGTAAATGTATTTTATCTAAGACTAAATTATAACGTACCGGTAGTACAATGAAGCTATTATGCAATCAGAGTAATTTTACATCATGGACTCTAGACCAATGAGAATCCAGCATTACTGTTATAATGATTATTATGAATAGTCACATCAGCTGATCAGAAAACATTTCAAAATCAAATTCAGTTTCAATCCCATAACATTGTCAACTAGCAAGCATTGTAGGCTTTGTTAGTTTGGATAAGTTATCCAAGTGATTGGCAAGCTAAATTTACAATAAGTTATCGAAAGTTGTAGATAAAATATTGTGTTCAATGAAGTATGAAATGTGTGTGTTTAAGCCACTTGTGAGATGTTGAGAACACAAGCGAACTAAAATTTCACTTGTGGCTCATAGGCAGTCACAATACAATGATTGCATAATAGTATAGTTCATGCAGCTTTCTTCAAAGAAAATATGATTAACATATTATGAGAATGGGGCTTATGTGTTGGCAATTTACTTTCTACAATTTATTGTTACAACTTTGTGTTGAATGAGAGGTCGGTCAATATCTGTCAGTCAAGTATCTAGGATGGGCAGTCAAAATAAGAATCACTTAATCTTGATGGCACGATAATCTGCATACAATTCATCACAACTGATGTGATGAATGTAATGCAACTGTAGACAAAATGCACACCTACATGACAAGGATCCGGAAGGATTAGCTGACTAAACCAGTTGCTACTCTATTATTGACAAGCTCACCTGCCAAATTGGAAATATCCCAGAACTTGATGTAATGTGAAGATTAGGTGAGTTTATAGGCGGTGCATCGCTTAGCAGTACACTCGGGACTAAGGCGTCTTATTGATCTAGTCAAATTCATTGACGTTCATCAACCAATCAGCCGCCTAGTTTTACGGTGCACCAATAAGAGGTGCAGCCTCCAAAAACATACACTAATAAATCATATATAATAACCACGTAGTTGTAGTTTTCTGTCGATGATAAAATAAACTGAGTGCATTGTTGATAATGGAGTCTAGACCTCTGATATCAGGTTCCAGACATCCCAATTCAATTGAATCGGGCAACCAGCTAGTAATAATACATTGAGAAAAAAATAGAATAATAATAAATTGTTGACCATCATGAGCTTTATTTCCTTGTTCAAACCAGTTCTGCGCATGCACTGTCTGTAGAGTGAGTGGAATTATAGTGGTCACTATTGTTAAGAAAAATGAAAAAAGGGAATGAAAAAATAGTGAAATGCGCTTATACTGTACTCTTTATCATGCTAACATTATTGATATTCTGCTCATGCACACTGAGATTAAGATGTCTTGTTATGATTAAAAAACTGCCTATTATTCATGTGTAACGAATTACATTTCTTGTCATGAAATTACATAAGCAGTTGACAGATATGCTTTAAAAAGGGATAAAAAGAAAAACAGTTTTAGTGCAAAGCTTAATACGATTAATCAACTAATCAACTATAAAGCTTCCTGAGATAATTTTTCGTCAACTTCTTTACATCTCTCGAACAAATAGAAACTTCAAACTTAGCTTCTTGCATCGTAGTGACAATATCAGGACCTGAAAAGAATAAAATATGAATTAAAATTTATTTATTTCACATGAAACATGCAGACAATATAAAAACAGATAAGTATACAAAAAATGGGATCCGTGTTGCCTGCCATCTACATTTATATTAATTATTAATTTTCATAGAGTAATATTCATAAATTAAAAATTTGTACAGTGAGGCATAATTACTCCACACGTAATCATCATTTGCTGTTGTATCCAATTCATAGACATGCGACATATGAGAAAACCCATTCTTATTCAGGAATAAATTACCTGAGACTATTAAAAAAATTGACAATTTGAAGCTATTCAAGAAATCTATAAAAATAATTTTAATTCATAAAGTGTACTGTTCCGTGGCAGACGGATTCAAATCTGAACAGTGATGGTGCTCACATTTGTTCTATCTTAAGGACTCAATGACTTTGTTTATATCATATTTGTATTGACTGATACTTTTTTTTCACTTTTATTAGTTAAATTTCCTATTTGTTTACAAGGAAGAAATTGTTTGACAAATCACCTATCAAATGGGAGTATTTCCAGAAAAATGATGTAATGTGATGAAAATAGAAATATAAATCTAACTACTGTCGTTGACTTTAGGATACTTAACAGGTCTTCTCGAATTGGATGAATCCAAATATTTCGCCCTTCTTTGTAGTTAAGTAAGAGCAAGCTAGAAATTATTTCTGGGAGTGTGCTGACTCCACATTCTTCAAAATAGACTTGATACATAAACAACAATGCTTAGGAGTATTTAAAGAAGTGAAAAAGTCAGTATTATATGAATTAATTTAATTATGTACTTTTATATTGATATTACTTTATTATAAGCCTAGTCAACCCATCTACCGTTTTTGAGAGCTACTTATTGATACAGTACGAGAATCAGAAATATTCATTTAAAAAGGTAGAGGATATACTATCAATTCACTTTGCTTTTACTTTCAGACTTTTAAAATTTTAAAAATGAATGTTCAAATGTCACTCATGACATGGCTCATAGAACAGCTGATAACATGATATGTCACTATGGTGATAATATAGATGATGTCTCTTAAGCCAAAGCAACAGATTAGCTCTGTATCAAATTTACAGATGCTAATTACCCAGCGTCATGTGAGCTCACATATTGTTTTTCTACCTACACAATTGTAATTTCTACCTAATGTTTCAATTAAGAAAAATTAATTAAAAAATGAAAAACGTTTCATCTATAATTCTACGGTTATATTGATAGAATAGTGGAGAATGTGATTTGTAGGCATGCATATTTCTAAAATTTTCCAGGGGTATTGTCCCCGGACAATACCGTGCCACCTGGTAACAGATAATAAAGCTTATAACACAAAGTCAATGGAGAATGGTCACCCACCCAAGCGCATTAGAAAATACCTACAAAACTCCCGGTCTGGCTGGACATCACTCCCCCCTCAACAAAATGTCATCAATCCCCGCCACTGCATTCAATCGACAATATTCTTTTCCAGGTTTTCCCGGTTGCATTCTTCCTCATGACATCCCACGCTGAAGAGGCGTACACAAGGGTACTGACGTTCGTGAGGGAGCGGTTCATTAGATGGAGAGTAACCACTATTATTACTGACTTCGAAAGGGCACTGATGAACTCAGCCACAATGGTGTTCCATGAAGCCCAGCACCATGGCTGCTGGTTTCACTTCTGCCGTGTAAGTTATTCAATAGTATAATAGTATTGTACCCCGGCTGACGGCTTCAACTGAAAATCTTTCAATGTGGCTGATGATTGTTGAAAACCAATATTTATTGTTATAAGGCTGTCGTCTTCTTGTTTGATTACTGAGCGGTTAATGTTTTCTTCAATGTTATTGGTACTAACATACATTGGGCTTATTCCTATCATGAATACGCGAGAGTTATTTGTGCTAGACTTTATATGAATTTCAGGAACTATTCATACACCATGAAAATACCGTAACATATAAAATACATGACACATGTGATAGGAGAAATGAATGTTATATTAAAAATCTAAAAGAATTATTTATGTAGAAATTTCGTTTGCTGTTGTGTTTTCAGAGTTTTATCAAGGTGTTTGCGGATTCGATTTGTAATCCTCTCATGCACAATGCTGTCAAGATATAGTTGATTGCTTTTTTGTTTTAGTTTTATTTTTAAAGACAGGATTTAGTAAATAATGTAAATTAACATATAGTACACTTTACAGGCAATTTGGAGAAATGTAATTGCAATTGGCCTAACCCAAGTGTGCCGAGAAGATGAGGCAGTGATGGAGGTCGTTAAAATGATGATGGCCCTCGCCCATCTTCCTGCTGAAAGAGGACCACCAGGAAGTATCACAATCCCCGCTTTTTCAATTGGTGATGGCCTCAATGCCATCAGCAACTTTGTCCACGAGGCTCAGCTGGATGGTCGTCTGAATCAGTTGATAGCCTACGTGAGAAGATTTTGGTTGGGGAGGGTCGGTGCGGAACGACTGTCTGTTTTTCAGCAGCCCAGAAGGACAAACAATGATCTGGAAGGTTTTCAGTGTTGTTGCGTTCCTTTGGGCCGCACTCAGATATTTGGACTTTCATAAGTAAGTATCTTTAACTTTGATTAATATCTCAAAATTAATTTGCAAATATAATTTTTTAGTACTGTTTAAATATCACCATTTGATTGCTATGTGAAGGATTTTTATATTTTTGGCTATATACACAGTTATCAAACACTTAATATTTATAGTGTGATATGGTAAAATTGGAAACATGTAAGATACACAGAGGGTGAGTGTAGGCCTCTGTCTGACCTGTTGTGTGTCGGCGAGTTTCTTGAATGGCCAGCCAATGTATCAGTGATTTAATAAATCAAAAACTGTAAATTACTTCTCGACGGTTCGGAATCCATTAAAAACTGTAGATCCAACTCAGCAATCACAATCATCAACTTATTGCCCACGGACAGGTCTCAGACCCATGAGGGCTTCATCCTCCCAAAAATAACACATGCTGAGACAAACAGAAGAAACCTATACAACGGGGTATCCAAGGAATCAACAAATTCATATAAAATAATTTATTATTATTACCATTGTCAGTTGCGGTGATGAACCATTTCACTTCTTAGATTTCTATAAACACCATATGCTTCTTGATTTACAAAAAAATGTACATCAACTGTTTTTGAAAAAGCAATTTGTTTCTTCTTCTTCTTGTTCAACAGATCTCATAATTTATATCGTGCTTCAGTATTTCATCTCTGTTTTCCCAATTTAAAATAATTAAATGTTTTATGATTTAAAATAATTTGTAAAAAATTGAAACCCAATCAAAAATGCTTGCAATTTAAAAATAAATTGGGCTAAACAGCAACCTGAGTAATATTCTTCATTTTTATTGCCAATACTCGAAGAGCGATGTTATCAGTATTGCTGTACCCTCAGATTTTCATCTAATATTGTATTGGTACTTTTTAAATATGAAGCGCAGTTGCATGACAAAGATGAGAACTGAAAATTTGCTGTTTTTAAACAGCTATTAAGGAATATAATTAAAACTATTATGTAATTTATGAATAATTAAAATTATTCATAAGGCAAAACAATTAGGGGGGACCGCATCACAGCGTAGCACATCGCTAATCCTCTCCCTCCAAACTATACACATCATTGGATTCCAAAAGAAACGTACTAAAACTAACTTTTGCTTGAACTTTTATTCTGTAGAATTACGTACAAGAAAGCCCAATCAAAAACAAGAAAACTAGAACCGCACGATTGGTTCCTTTATAACTACAATTCCTTCATACCAGGAAAAGATTCAACTTCCACTCTATCTCCTTTGATTATATGTCGAAGTATCTAGTTAAAAGTGAGATATTATGGCACAGCTACTTAAATTAATGCATTTACAAAAATGAAATATTGCAGTTTGTAAACTAAAATATTGCAAAATGACAGGCAAGTGAAATATTTGATCAACTTTGACTTTGGGGCCATTCACTGTATTATCCTCCAGTCCACAAGTGTACACATATTTCTATCTGGGAATAATCATTACAATCAATTATTTCTAGGGGGCCTTCAGGGAGTCGAATTTGACACGTTTAAGGACCTGCAGAGGCAGCCGAGGGGCATAATCATTCGCCGAAGAAGAGAGATGACGAGCAGACGCAATACTGCAGACATCAATAGGGCAGTTACGCAACTAATAAGAGGAGAGATGACTCTTGTACACTTCCTGAGGAGGTTATCACATCGAGTTGATAATCTCATGATTGCGATCGGTGCGAACCCTCAGGAAGCTGTACAAGAGGAGGAGGAAGAATGGATAGGGCGGGGCGTGGCTGCAGAAGAAGAAGTGGAGATGATTGTTCTTCCACCAGCAGCAGCTCCACTTGAGGCCGCAGTTGCAGCTCCATTTGCAGTCGCCGGCGCAGCCCCAGTTGAGGCCGCTGGAGCAGCACCAGTTGCGGTCGCCATTGCAGCCGCTGGCGCAGCCCCAGTTGAGGCTGCTGGAGCAGCACCAGTTGCGGTCGCCGTTGCAGCTCCGTTTGCAGCCGCCGGCGCAGCCCCAGTTGAGGCCGATGGCGCAGCACAAGTTGTGGCTCTCGCTCGGCAAGGAAGAGGAGCTCGTGGCCGAGCAAGAAGGGGACGCGGGAGAGCAAGAGGTGAGAGAAGAAATGCACCCTATGGAGCACCTGTTGCGCGACCCGTCCCCACATGCATCATATGCCTTGATAATCCGGCAACACATGCAGCAGTGCCATGCGGACACTGCTGCATGTGTGAACGATGTGCCCAGGAAAATCCTCTTCATCAAATTGTTCTTAGATGTCCTTTATGTAATACGGAAAGCATAGGATATTTCAGAATTTTCCAATGACAGATTATGTCTACACTATTATAAATGTATTTTTTATTTTCATTAATTATTCTGGGAAGACTAGTATGAGCATCTTCTTGAGCTACATGCCTATTTTTGTTCATTACATCCCACACTGCTGCGTTAAAGTACACACTATTATTGAAATTTTCAGCTGTTTTCTTACATTTGGCTCTTTTCACTTCTTTTGTATAGATTTTCTTTAGAGCTTTGTACTTGTCTTCATTCAACATATTTCTAGATAATTTAAATTCATCATATGAATTTTTAATCCTACTTCTTTCTACAAAGACATAATCAGTTATCCACTTTTCAGTTTTGTGTAGTTAGTTTTTTAAGCCGCGTCTCCACCAACCAAACATGTCTGCCAAACATTGTTGGCGAATACAAAAAACGGACAAACATGAAACATATGGGTTACCAACATGTTTGTGAGTTCAATTGAAATGTTCGGTCTGTGAGCGAACAGTGACAACCAACAACCATCGATATCTATACTACTACTACAGGTTGTAGTAGTATAGAGATCGATGCCAACAACAGGTTCCCACCACCCGATCATAATGTTAGAGAAGGCACCCACACCAAACAATGTTTGGCGACATCAGATAACTCCAGCGAACACTGTTCGCTGACCATGTTCGGTTGGTGGAGACGCGGCTTTACAGGAACTTTTGGAACTGGACAAAACATAGTAATATTAAACCTTTAAATAATTATGCTACTATCATATTCGTTATTTAAACTATTAATGTTGTAAACCCTACTCCTGTTTTCTTGTAACATTCTGTAAATTCTGAAATATCCTATGCTTTCCGTAAATTCCCCTGTTCACATCGCTGAAGCACATTCGTTGATTTACTCTTTTTTAGCGATTTGTGGCCCTGCAAACCTTACCTCTAAGATTTGGTAGTCATGATCAGATACTTCCGAGCCACCTACTTTCGTTTTACAGTCATCTACATTTCTACATTTGCAAGGATGTTATTAATTATTGATTGCGATTGTCTTGTGACTCATAATATTCTTGAACGTATATTTCCAATTTATTCATGTATATGAAATCATTTAAATCTTCTGTCATTTTTTTCTGTATTGGAATGTCAGTTTTAAAATCACCTACTTCAATGACGTCTGTAAAACGAGTACAGCAGTAGGCTAGTGATCTCTAAAAACCTATTAAATAATTCGCAAAAATTATTGTTTTATACTAGGTTCATTTATATTTTTCAAGTCACCCAGTACTATTAAAAAATTGTTTTTACCGAAATCTTATGTTTGAGCCTTAGCTGACTCTAAGATTGCGTCTATAGGGGCCCTTGGCATGTTATTATGTTAATGTAGATTTTAATCATATGCTGAATTGAACAAAATTAAAAAATGTAGACTTTTATGATAGAACAGCTTAGATTTCGGGTGCCTACTGTTATAATTCGTTCAGTCACTCAGTTGGTTACTCAAATGGCTACAAATGTGCCCTTTTATTTGTATGTTGGTATAGAGGTAAAACAATTTACTGCTTGTCAGATTGTCTCATTTGCAACGTGCATCAAAGAGAAGATATTGAACACTTATAATACGTTGTCCAAAGTATAGTAATATTTGTTCAAGCTTCATTACATAATGCTGTCAGACGCTGATCAAGAAATGGTACTACTTTAAAATTTGATTGATTTAAAATAAATCGATTATACCTTTTTGTGCTGAAAGCAATCGAACTTCTTTCCTCAATTAGAAGTGTTGATTCTTAGGTTTGTGAGTTATTCTGATAAATTGCTGCATAGAAATTGTTCTATTAATTAGATTTAGATTTTAACGCTTCAAATTTGGTCATGCTTTTAGATTTATGTGTTTATGTGTTAACGTTATGGTTGTGTTGCATAATGGTATCTCAATTTTGTTGTTACAGTTTAGTCGTAGGCCTATTTATTGTTATACTGCTATTGTTTGATTATGAATGCTTTGTAATATTAATATAACAATTAGAATACGTGCGGATAATAGATAACAAGTAGATAGAAAAAGTAAGGAGACTGAATAAGAGAATAGACGTGAAATTTGAACTTACAAATATGTGGTGTGTGTGTAACGTATACATGGCTGATTATTCATTTGCACGGCATTGCTGTAAGCAAATAAATTAATCATTTATTTATTATCATGACTCAATGACTTATTATTAAAAAATACTGAATTTCAATTATTAAAAACTACACGAAATGAAATAAAAATATACACATAAACTAAAAAGTTTATAAGCAAACTAGTCGCAGTTTCTACTGATTTCCTGCAGCGGATCAGTTATTCCTGATCTCAAGACATATAATAAAATATATTAGCAATAATGTTTTTTTTTTCATATAACAATAACAATGATAAGTATTTCCCTGGATTTCTTGTTCCTTAACGATCTTGATATTAAATTTTTATGATAGAAATCAAGAACTTTCAGTCAATTTTAATTGAGAATAAATAATATTTTTTCTCACTTATTTCTTTACAATATATTTCTACTCACTGGCTAAACGAAACGGTTTGGCCAGAAGTGAGTAAACATATTATTTATTCTCAATTTGCAAGTCGCTGAATTTACCATAAAAAGTTTATAAGTATTTATAAGACAAAAAGACACAACCAGCAATCAGTCAAAACATCAAATATTAATTCTAATGGAAGCTCACGAGCATGCATACATCGGTTTGCGCGCAAAGCTTTGAAGCGCAACAAGAAATCTGTACAAACGAACGATAACTGCGCACCGCCGTGTGGCAATCTTCTGCTAGTATATGACTGGCCCATTTCAACAAATCGGATGCTCCATTCACACGAGCTCCCTCAGTTAGTGACCAGCTTTACAAATCAATTTTTACAATGTAGCATTCCTATGTTTGCGCCCAGAACTAGCTGTATTGCAGGTGCAAATGAAATAAAATCATGCCACTATACATGTAAATGTATCAGCCTGTAAATGCATGTAAAATGTGGAGTATTTGCGCCAGCATAACAGTTTTTGCAACTGATGCATATAAATTATTGCATAAATGTGATAATATAAAGACGCTAGTCACATTCACAAGCTTAATAACAAGAATTGAATTTATAGTTATCACTTGAAAATTACATTTTCCTCTGACATTAATTGCCTAAGATTTCGTAAAGGTAAAACTTTGTCGATTGAAAGGAAATTTGCAACTTACCTTCCCGTCTAAGTTTAAATGCTGTCTTAATATAAGATTATATTGGTATTTTGTTTCATTTTGCACCAGCATCCCGTTTTCCGATTGAGGTAGTAAGTTCTCAAATTATCCGATTTTCAACATTTTGGACCTGGAAAATTTTCTTCATTGGTTGATATTTTTTTACATCTTTTTCATTCTAGACACAGAGAAAATATCGAATTATTGCAAAATTTGAAAGAGTGAATAATTGCTCATTTTATAAACAAGTAATTACATGTTTCCATTTCAAAAAGATGGTGTAACAGTTTTTGAACATCCACTGAAAGTTTAACACTAATACTAACGAAAAAATGGCTTGTCATATTATTTTCAATAATTGAGCTAGTTACATAGTCAATATAGAGTGGATTTTTTAAAAGTGTGTTCAATACAACATTCATCCCCGGCTGCAAAAGCTACGGAGTAAGTATAAATCAATGAGTGCATTTCAAAGGTGAATAAAAAAAACAAATTGGTGTACTTCAATTTATGTACATTTATCGAAAAGACAATTTCAAACAGTTTTATTTCAAGTCATGACAAGTTCAATAAATTTATACTTAGGTACTTAATTTGCTAATACTTGAAAACATGTTTTTAACCAACCTTGGCCTTTAATGGACGAACTGCAATGATTCCACCCTTGCTCACATTGCTACAATAAAGTAAGCGGTGTTCGTTGGAGGTCATATCAAATTCTAGCACCTGAGTATACAAACTGTTGTTTCAAGACGGGCGCGTTGTAGTACTGTTATTTCTCTATGAACTGTGCTCAATACTCATTCTGAAGAATATAGGTACGTTTGTAGAAATGCATTAAGCTTGTCAGTTGTAGTGAATGAAACTGTTTGAAATTGTCTTCAAAGAATTAATATTCACGTTGGTACATTAATTTGTTAATTTTTTATTCACCTATGACATGAGCTCAATGATTTATACTCATCCTGTACAGTGTATATAATGATGTTCCAGTAAGCAGACAAGTATAATTCTGTGCTGCCAAATATACCATTATTTAGTAAAAAACTATACACCTGATACAGTAGAGTTTACAGCTGATAAAGAATGGCATACAACTAAAATACGTAATTAGCGAGTGCAAATAATTTTTCTAAGCACTGTATCATTATCTATGTGATTATTCAGATGCAAATAACGTTTCCGCACATTGAGTACTTGAATATAATACGCAATCGATTCCTTTACATGCTAAGAAAATCAATAGGTTAGGTTTAGCTTTGGTGCAGATATAGGCTATTGTCTATTACTTTGATGGATTAGATACGGAAGTGCAACCCAGATTTGTAACATGTGAGGTAATCAGTAGTAGTGTGATTTGACTGTTTACTATTGATGCATCGATCTTGATGTCGAAAACCACCAACTTAACCTCAAATTGAATGTATTTTGAACTAAGTTTATTAGCTCACTAAAGATGAGCGCCATAAATTATTTTTGATGGATAGTGAAATAGCATGAAAAATCGATTGAAACCATAAATTTCAAGAAAACAGACCTGGCATTTGACGAAGAAGTACACCAAATATTGCTTACCGAGCATATAATATTCAGATTTCAAACAAGCCAATCGTATTTACGTGCATTCTACATAATTCTCATGTAAGTATTTGATATTGTTTCAGCTGGATTATTTATATAGGCCTATTCCTCAAAATAAAATATGTAGGCTACTACACATATTAACATGACAGTAAGCTCACTGAATGCCTTTACGAAGAAAAAATAAATTCCTGGATTTCTTGTTCCATGACGAACTGCGATGTTAATATCAACTTTTTATAGAAAAAAAAACAATGACTTGCAATTGAGAATAAATAGCATTTATACTAATGTAGGCCAAACGTTCGAAAACTCATTTAAACGTTTTATTTATGCTCAATTAAAAATTTACTGCAAGTCGATGAATTGACCATAAAAAGTTAAAAACTGAATCATAAACTCTAGCCTAATGTTCAAAATCTGAAAACAATAACATCGTTACAAAAGACAAGCTTAACCTCTACCGTGATAAATACAAACACCAACATAATATATAATACACTGTTAAATTATTTCTTAATTCAAAGTCAAGTAAAATCAAGAGAGCTTACCGAAGTGGAACAGAACAATAAAAAATGATACATCACAATGCGTTCCCAAAAATCAAAATATAATTCGTCAAAATATTTTCTCTTCTGCACAAGTACTACATGGGAGTTGGGTGTATGCGTGTATGGTAGGGATGTGTAGTTCGCGAACGAACTAGTTCAAATGAACTGTTCCCAATTGTGAACTATTCACATAAGCCGGTCGGTCAGGTGAACTACAGTTCAGTTCTCTTTGACATGGGGTCGGGCTTCGGGTTCGGTTTGGCTCGATAATGTCGTTGCTTATACCATAGATTAGGGAGTAAGGTTGATGGTTCGTCGTTCGTCTATGCTTATACGCACTACACAGACGCATACACATAGTTCGTAGATCACCTTCCTTAAATAGTTCAATGGTTCCTTTGGTCTCAGATTGATGTCTGAACTATTGAGCTGATCGAACTATTCTGAACTAGCCGTCTATTGAACTGATCAGCTGATCAACTATTCTGAACTAGCCGCCTATTGAACTGATCGAACTATTCTGAACTAGCCGCCTATTGAACTGATCGAACTATTCTGAACTAGCCGTCTATTGAACTGATCGAACTATTCTGAACTAGCCGTCTATTGAACTGATCAGCTGATCAACTATTCTGAACTAGCCGCCTATTGAACTGATCGAACTATTCTGAACTAGCCGTAGGTTCAGGCCCGTGCTGGCCCGGGTGGACAGGGGGATGTGTCCCCCTGCGTCCTCGCCATCAAGATCAAACGGCGCCCTCTCATCATCGAACGAAAAATTCAGATGTTTGTATATTAACTCATAATATCCATTGCATGATTTAGGACTCTTAAAATACGTTTCGTATTTATACAATATTGTAAAGATCAATATTGTTCATATCTTGTTTGCTTATTGTGATACTTGTACTGTATTTTTATATTTTGAAAATAGAATTTAGTTTCTTGTATGTAAAAATCAATATTGTTCATACCTTGTTTGCTTGTTGCTGTTTCTTTGTAAAAGTATAAATCATATAAAATTAGTTTTACATTAAATAATTTTTTGTAAGTGAGAAATCATGATTTTTATTCTCTCAATTTAAACAGTCCCAGTTCCAATGATCTGTTTGTTTCATTATAAACTTATCTTTAGTTTAAATAATAAAAACTAGATGCTTATTTTCTAGACTTGTCTACTTGATCTGGCCTTGAGGTGCAACAATGCACCTCTACAATGAAGCTTATCTTGTAAATAATGTAGCCAGTCACGCCTTTAAAATATATGAACTAGATAGTTCAATTGAACTAGTTTGTTAAACTAGTTCACTTAAGTGAACGAACTAAGAAGAGATAGTTCAGTACAATGAACTACTTTTCCCATCTCTAGTAGGGATGTGTAGTTCGCGAACGAACTAGTTCAAATGAACTGTTCCCAATTGTGAACTATTCACATAAGCCGGTCGGTCAGGTGAACTACAGTTCAGTTCTCTTTGACATGGGGTCGGGCTTCGGGTTCGGTTTGGCTCGATAATGTCGTTGCTTATACCATAGATTAGGGAGTAAGGTTGATGGTTCGTCGTTCGTCTATGCTTATACGCACTACACAGACGCATACACATAGTTCGTAGATCACCTTCCTTAAATAGTTCAATGGTTCCTTTGGTCTCAGATTGATGTCTGAACTATTGAGCTGATCGAACTATTCTGAACTAGCCGTCTATTGAACTGATCAGCTGATCAACTATTCTGAACTAGCCGCCTATTGAACTGATCGAACTATTCTGAACTAGCCGCCTATTGAACTGATCGAACTATTCTGAACTAGCCGTCTATTGAACTGATCGAACTATTCTGAACTAGCCGTCTATTGAACTGATCAGCTGATCAACTATTCTGAACTAGCCGCCTATTGAACTGATCGAACTATTCTGAACTAGCCGTAGGTTCAGGCCCGTGCTGGCCCGGGTGGACAGGGGGATGTGTCCCCCTGCGCCCTCGCCATCAAGATCAAACGGCGCCCTCTCATCATCGAACGAAAAATTCAGATGTTTGTATATTAACTCATAATATCCATTGCATGATTTAGGACTCTTAAAATACGTTTCGTATTTATACAATATTGTAAAGATCAATATTGTTCATATCTTGTTTGCTTATTGTGATACTTGTACTGTATTTTTATATTTTGAAAATAGAATTTAGTTTCTTGTATGTAAAAATCAATATTGTTCATACCTTGTTTGCTTGTTGCTGTTTCTTTGTAAAAGTATAAATCATATAAAATTAGTTTTACATTAAATAATTTTTTGTAAGTGAGAAATCATGATTTTTATTCTCTCAATTTAAACAGTCCCAGTTCCAATGATCTGTTTGTTTCATTATAAACTTATCTTTAGTTTAAATAATAAAAACTAGATGCTTATTTTCTAGACTTGTCTACTTGATCTGGCCTTGAGGTGCAACAATGCACCTCTACAATGAAGCTTATCTTGTAAATAATGTAGCCAGTCACGCCTTTAAAATATATGAACTAGATAGTTCAATTGAACTAGTTTGTTAAACTAGTTCACTTAAGTGAACGAACTAAGAAGAGATAGTTCAGTACAATGAACTACTTTTCCCATCTCTAGTGTATGGGTCTGACTCGACCGACTCCGACAACGGAACAGCCATCAGCAGCCAGCAGGATTTGAAATACCAGCTGTTTCCGGTTTTGAAATACCAGCTGTTTCCGGTTAAATCGTAATATTTTGTTATGGTCTATCTACTGGTATGGTCGGGCTACTGGCACGTACGACATTCAATCGTAATATTTGTTATGGTTTGTCTACTGGTAAGTCGGTCAACTGCCGAGTCGGGCTACTGGTAGCCAACCGACAAAACGTGTTGCAACTCAAACATCGATGTATTTGGACTATAACATCGATGGTAGAAAAACATCGGTCCTCAAACATCGATGTCAATCATCGATGTTTTTTGTACAAAACATCGATGTTTTGAAAACATCGATGTTTTCTTGCCATCACTACCCCTGGAGCAGATACGGTTAGGCTATGCGGATACTGGCATATACCGCCGGTAGAACTACAGAAATGCCATAACACATGTAGACATTATATTATCATGCATAAATGAATAAATTAACTTTTAAGGAAATTGAAATTCAGATTTTTTGTAATATTTATTTAACAAAATAAAAAATAATAAAATAATGATATGATATTCGGAAAAAATGTATTGATATACCGATATATCGGTAGCCAAATATATATATCGTTGCCATCACTAATGAAAGCTCATGCAAAGAACGTCTATTTATTTTTGTATAATTATTCACTCTTGGAGAAAACCCAAAGAACCCCCCCCCCCCAAAACAAATTTGTAGGGTCTCGTCGCCATCCACATGTAATGACAAAAATACTATAAGTTTGTTAGAATTTTGAATTGGATATATTAATTCAAAATTAAATTTCTTGATTGTTTTTTGCACATTCTCTAGTTACATGATGATTCAAGTTCTACCCAAAGTCATTATACATTCTATATATTTTTACACAAAAATAGAAGAGAAGTATAGTATTTTTCAAGGCTCTCTCTGGTGCCACTCATCAGTGTCCTTTCCCCTAGCTTCCACATGACATGTTTTTCATTGAATGGTTTTCAGTTGGCCTACACTCGAATTTTATCTTTAAACTGAAAATACAATACAAATTAGTTACACAGATTCTTTTGAGTACAGTACGCAATTAGGCATAGCTGGAAGACTTAATTAATGCTAGTTGGAAAATGGTGTCACTGATTGAAAATTGTTATTTTAGGATAGGGGGGTATGGGAGAAGGGAAGGGAGCAGGAGACGAAATATTAGAAGCAGGAGATTGATTCATTTGATGTAATGATAGATGATAGCATTCATTGAGAGCAGAGTTAGGACTCTTAGTCCTATCTACCACTCAATTATAGTAGTAGGATAAGGAGGAGGAGTAGGAGAAGCAGAAGGTTGGTGGGCAGAGGACAGTGGTGCCCACGGGGAGTGCTTTGGGTGCTCAGGCAACCCCCTGAAGCCAATTTCTTTACAAAGATTTAAATAAAATACTTACTTGAAAAACTCGAAGTTTTTAAGAAAATAGAAAGTTGAGTGATTCTCAACTTTAAAAATATTTATATTCTCTAATCAGATAGCCGCGAGCCGTAGCAAGTATCTGTTCAATCAGAGAGATAAGCTGCGTTCTCGTAGGTCCTGTTCGTAACGGTGACCGATTAGATTGGCCAGCAAAAAATACACTGTTCTCTGCTGTAAAACCACTTCTCGGTGGTTCGGAACCCACCTAAAACTGTAGGTCCAACTCATCAATCAACATCATCCATTTCATTACCCACGCACAGGTCTCAGACCTATGAGGGCTTCATCCTCAAAAAACAAAAATTCACGAAATCAGAATTGTTCAAATGGAGGCTTGCTATCCTTAATAATCGCAAGGCAGTTACCAATGACACCATCGAAGAAAACAGACAGAATGGAATGTACGTTTGAATATCCATAGAGAAATAGAAGTTTACCCGTAGCAGGTTATCAACGTGCAAGATCCAGAAAATTTCATTTCGTTTTGTGAAAACTCCTACAAAGCTTTTACGACAGTCTTTACAATGCAGCAATGTAAGTAATTTTTAATACATGTATGCTTAAAAAGTTAATAGTTTATACAATTCAAAATTTATTAAGTTGTTTTTTTTTGTTATTTTATCAATCAGTTCTGTTATTACTTGAACCTTGCAAAAAAAACGAATACTGTATAGCTTCGTTTTGAGGGGATTATTTTTTAAGGATGTTTGAGATAGTAGGACTGAAGGGGGCTATTTTATAATGGACTGCCTGACAAACTAGCCTATCTGCAGCTACCCTTGTAGCACTTTGCAAGTACTAATACTATTTGCGAGTTGGAACTACCCGTAAGGGTCTCCTCACCAATAATAGCCATACGCTTATTATTATTTTTTACTATTAATTTGAACTTTGTTAGGTCCCATGACTCCCCTTCTCTGGGTGAAAACACCACTCAAATAGTTTTCACTTCCAGCACCCCCCCCCCCCCCTGGATCATTTCTGGGTGGGCCACTGTCGGAGGAGAAGTATTAGAAGCAGATTGATTAATTGGATTGAATAATTCCTTTATTAAAAGCGGAGTTTGGACTCTTGGTCCTCTCTACCACTCAACCTTACAAGTAAAAGGAGGAGAAGGTGATAGAGGTGGTTGAATTTGCGATGGCCATAATCCTCGAAAATTAGTTTTATGAATTTACAACGCTGTTTTATTAATAAATTCAAGATTATTCCTACTTAAAAAATAACTGTAATCACAGCTTAGGAATTTTATATAACAGTAAATAAAATCAAGCATTTATTTCAATTTTATAACAGAATTTATTATTCTAACTTACGCATTTTCATTCCAAGTAAATACAATTATTGATATTATATTTTTTATATTATAATAGTCTGATGATAATACACACTGGTAAAATATCCTAGATTATAATAGTTAACATAAAATTTCAGTTATCAAATATATTACAGAAATACATTTTTGAGGCTTGAGATCAAGATTTTGAACTCAACTTGAAATATATATATGATAAATAGTCAAGACTGGATGTGAGAGAAAAATTAGCTATCAAGATATTCATAAGACTTGGCATAAAAGTAGTTGGTTACGACTAAATAAAAAAATATAAGATACTCAGCTCATCTGCTTTTTTTCAATATATTATACTTTATAATTATATATATATAACTTGCAATTATATATATAACACATGCAAAGAACGATGATTCATCGATTGGAACGTTTCTATAGATATTACTAATATTAATATGATCATTAATCATATCATTGATCATATTAATCATCAATATGAGAAATGTTATTGCTCTGTGTAGAAAATTATTCGATGATAATATAATGTAGAGAGCAATGCCTCGACAAATATTCGGAGAAAATCGTGAAAATAAAAGAAAATCTTTCCATGTATAATGCATGAGAAGATGAAATTTTCAAAAATTACAAAGTATTGAAGAATAAACCAATTTATGAATATATTACACATAATGTCACTGGCTTTAAGTTTATATAATATCATAAAACAAACAAAACCACAATTCCTTTCATAATTATTGGACTTTTTCCAAGGTGATGTAATCAGGTATTAATATCTAAAAATTAGTTACAAACTTCATGTAAATTATATACGGTATGCAAGATAAATTTCACTTTCATTTTTAGTGTTGTAGATATTATTTTTATTTCAACAGTTCATTTCAGGTTGTTATTTTTAATCTAATCTAATTTAATTTTAATAAAATATATTCAAATTTGATTTTAATTTACTCAAGTTCAATTCGATTTTGATATATTCAGATTCAATTTTATCTTAATTCAATCAGGTTTATTTCAAACTTATTACATCTATTTTAAGTTTAATTTTATTTCAATACTTTGTAGATGAATTCCACTTTGGTTTGTCCAACTTCTTTTTTATTAGCTTAATTGCAATTTATAAAAGTTTATTTAAAAACAAGAGAGAAATTTCAGTTATGCTTCAATTTGGAAACTGTACCTACTTGGAAAAAACTTAATATTCAGAATTGAGTACTAACAATAAAGTAACGTCTTTCAATCCAGATGTTAAATTTGTCAGCTTTCAAAAGAATTGCATACCTATTATATTAATTTTTGCATATTTCAAGATCACAAGAATTTCCACCCTAATTGAAAATAGCTTCCACGAGAATTGCACATTTTCAAAGAATTTCAACTTTATTTGAAAAATAGTGTCTAGAAAATTGCATAGTTACATCACATATTCATATTATTTTAAAATAAATATGTTAAGACAAGTAATATAAGATTAAAATTTTATTTTGCGGTATAAATTCCTCTACATAAATAATCAATCTCAAGCACAATTTTAAAATGATCACTAGAAACTTGAAGGCCTAGTTCCTACATGTAGGCCTACACAAGTCATAGACCAAGTCTGTAGACTAAGACCATTGCTAGACTAACTCTGAGACTTTTATACTTGGGAAGACTAGTTCTAAAACAAAGGATTCCATTTCATACAATCATCTCCCACGTTTTAAAGGTGGCATGGCGATTCAAACCACAGTCATTATCGTGGTTTCTCACACCACCCAAATTTCAAGCGTGGCGATTCACACCAACAATACACTGGGTAGCCTACTATTGTTATATTCTGTTACTTCTATTTGTTACTGTGAACTGTTACTTAGTAACGATTATGTGTTGAAAGAACATAGTTTAGAATTTCAATTTAGTTGACAGAGGATAGAATTTTTATATTCTAGTACAGTTGAACAGTACAAGTCTTGCATTCTTTTACTGAAAATTATTTAATTCAATCTGGTAAGATTAGGTGATAGCAGAGCTGTTGCTTATTATACCCCTAAAAATTGTCATCTGGTTTTCCATGAAATCCATCAATTTGAGAGAAAGCGTCAGATTTTAAGAAGTGCTTGACAGTTCTATTGTGAGCAGAACTATGGAATATTTTTGGAAATCGTACTTTGGTACAGTAAATCGAGATATTTAATAAACTTCTATGGACTTCCCAACTCTGTATCCATTTGCACATGTTTGCCATACATAGATGTTACAAATTGGACCGGATGTTCCAAAAATACATTTTCTGATTATGGACTTTCCCATCCCCACCGACTTCCTCACCTCTCAACTTCCCCTTCTTTGAGAGATGTCATACCAATATGTTCTAGTAACAATCACTTGTGATTCGCAGCTCCATCTCAGCAGGTTGAACGCCATATGAAAAATGCAAATGATAACTACAGCCATAGGCAAGCCGTCTTATCAAAGATGGTTATTGATATCGGATACATCATAAAACCGTACAGTGCACGTGTACGAATTACACCAAAAATAAGTGCAAAGGATTCTTAAAAATTGAAATGGAGAGATAATCAGTGAAGAAAAACATTTCTGTGTATCAGACTAAGCACAAATGGAAATTCAGAAACGGTTGCATAATTGTAGAAAAAGAGTTTGTGAAGAAACTACACTGCAAGTGAACCAAATTTTCAGTGAAGAATTCCATGTCTTGAAAGATAAGGGATTAGATTTCATTACAAAATTGCCTGACTACAATAGCACAAAAACGGCATTATGCCAAGCAAGATTGAAGGTGTTGGGAACTATACACAAAACCCTAGTACCAGCTCAGAAATTGTCCTCTCTGATGATATTCTGAAATTTACAAACGGCACTAGTTTTCTGATCCTTAATAGGATAGGTCTGTTCCTGATGAATGAACTCTTGTTTTTGGCTGCAAAGAAGCTGAGAAGATTTTATTGGAGAATGGAACAATTTTCTTAGATGGTACATTTGACAGCTGTTTTAAACAATTCAAACAGTTATACACTGTACACGTGGATATAAGCAACAGAAGAGGAGACAAAGATCTTTCCTATATTATTCGCACTTCTGCCAGATAAATTGCGAGCTACGTATGAAAGACTTCTGAAAGGATTAAAAAAGAAGCTGCCTAACTGGTCTCCAAAGCTCGCAACAATGGATTTCGAGATGGCTGCAATCCAAGCTATGAAGAGTTCGTTTCCTGAAACAGTTCTGTCTGGTTGCAATTTACATTTCAATCAAGCCATATGGAGGAAGATTCAGCAACTGGGACTAACAGAGCTCTACAAGAGTGATAATGGAGTCAGATTGTTCTGCCAAATGTGTGCTGCCATGGCTCACATTCCATTGAGTGATATTGATGAAGCATGGATGACAATAATGGAGGATATGCCAAATGAAGGTAGAATTTTCAAGTTTACAGATTACATGGTCGACCAATGGCTGGACAATCCAAATATGCCAGTCACAATACGCAATGTTTTTGAAAAGTGACACCAAACAACAAATGCTGTTGAAGGGTGGCATAGGAAATTAGGCTCAATGATAAATCGAAAAAATCCCAATATCTACCTACTAGTGAAGAAACTGAAGGAAGAAGCAGTGAATGCCGCATTGAAAGAACTACAACTATGGCATAATAGTAGCGGAAATAGTAACAGTAACACAGATACAGTATGAGAAAGATAAAAGTAACAGATACAATATTAGGTAGATAACAGTAACTGACACAAGTAACAGATTGGAGCAATAGAATAATAGTATACAGTTGGTGTGAATCGCCACCGAAATTTGGGTGGTGTGAAAAGCCACGATAATGACTGTAGTTTGAAAGTCCATGTGAATCGCCACAATGTGAAAGTCCATGGAGCCTTTTTAAACACTAGCTTATAGACCCTAAACAAATAAATATCAACAGATACAATCTACATTGATTATAAATTTTTTACAGCACAATATTTATTTACAGTATTATAATGATTTAAGACACTCAACGTAACTCACAAGTGGTTCAACTACTCAAGAGTAAATTCGTATTCATAATAGTCCACCACTGAAAACCGGCAACTTTCAATTTTACTTATAATTTTAATTATGGTAGGTATTGAAACAACACTGGAATAGCATGGAACCAATATAGTGCTTCCTTACTCACTATATTAATATAATGGCAAGTTAGTAATGTATATACAAGATCTGGGCCCCAGTATCATAACAATTTACAAACTTATTCTATTAGTACTTGTATTTGTAGTATGCGAAATCATGAAATTTTTTACTAGTTGATCGTAATTTGAAAATTGTTAACAAACAGGTCTCAGCATTGTTCTTCAGATAAAATAAGATTTACAGTCCAACTTCTGTATAACGAATTTCCAAATAATGAAATCCTCTTTCCTAAAGAATATAGAATAAATATATTCTACAGAAGAATTGATCTAGATAAAAATTTCCAAGTTGTCCCTTGATATTTCAATGTCGGCAAGACTACTTTCATTAACGAATACCCCCTAGGACGAATTATTTGCCAGGAAAGTCGATTTTGTTTTACAAAAGTTCAACTGTATTAAAGTTTAACTGTTGACTTTAAAAGTTGTAAAGTTTAACTAATGTGCCCATTTACTGTATGGGATAATTCCCATCAATGAACGTTTAATCAATGAGATGAGAGAAGAGATTCTTTTACAATCTTTTAAATATGACAAAAAGCGAGACTTCTGAAATTTGAAACGTTACCAGAATAGACTTATAACTACCGTACTGATTGCATGTTAAGGAACCGATATTAATAGCTAAAATATGTAGCATTTTCAACAATATATCTCTTGAATTTTAAACTTAAAGCAGGTTCATAAATACGGGCCCAAGGGTCGTAAGTTATTTATGAACGTTCCTTCAGTTTTACTTGACTCGAGGGACTCTTGAAATGTAATTTACCTATTTATATAGGGATTTCAAGAGTCCCTTGAGTCACGAGAAACTGAAGGAGCCTTGAAAGAAACGGGTCTAACTCTCTGATTATTTTATTTCGTATGCTAAAAGCTGGAATAAAAATGTTATACAGCCAATAAAACCTTTTTTCGGAGGATGAATCCCACATAGGTCTGAGACCTGTGCGTGGGTAATGAATTGGATAATGATGGTGATTGATGAGTTGGACCTACAGTTTTAGATGGGTTCCGAACCACTGGGAAGTGATTTACAGCAGAGAACTGAGTATTTTTTGCTGGCCAATCCAATCGATCACCCCCACAAAGAGCGCCCAGGAGTTTCGTAGCTTATCTCTGATTGAACAGATACCTACTACAGCACGGAATTCACGGATTTTCACGGAATTCTTATAAAAAGACTGTGTAATGAAATTTGGCTCATAAAGACGTATCATTCTTTAAAAATACCCTGATTTTGAATAGATACATTGATGAAAATGTATTACGAATCTTTGATAAAATAGTGAACATTTTACACAGCATTAAAGATAACTATTATCGTTTTTTTTAGAGAGGATTATGTGATAAAATTTTACTTAGAAATATGCAAGAGGAGAAACTAGGAACTGGGCAATTAGACACTGATTTTTGAACTTTTATTAAACGATTGCATTGATGATAATGTAGAAAATCATTGACAAAATAATGAAAATAGGCAAGTTTTATACTAATAAAACACAGAGAATTGTATACTTCTACAGAAATAGGGCATAGAAAGTTATAGCCTTCTAATGTCTGATACTGGGTTTTGGAAAGATCAAAATGCATGCAACATACACTGGAGAAAATAAGAATAAATTCTTACGTGAAGGAAGCTCAGATGATACAGATTCAGACACACAATGCATTAAAACCTTCAAAAAATGAGCATGCATATCAACGTGTATACGTGGAGAACGTTTTTTTCAACTGTAAACATAAATTGGGCTCTAATCCGTTCCAAGAAAGAATGCACATGTATTTCAATCCATATTCCCAGATACCCTGACATAATCTATTAAAATATCCCACAAATTTCATGTTTCAAAACAGCAATTCCATTTTAAAATGAACAAACTTCTATTATTTGATGAATAAAACGATCATATAGGACCGTAAATGAATAATCAGCACTGAAATAGCTATTTGTGTAACTAGAGTGCAAAGTGGGGGCTTTCTGCACCGAAGTTCCTCAAGTGCAGAGACAATACTTTGCGCTCGAATTACACATTAAATTTTTTCTACAGTAATGTATAAAGTAATTTAAACAGGACATACATAACCTGACAATTCCTCACAAAACCTATCTTCGAATCAAATCGATTTTAACAACTACAGCTGATTGTATTTCTTAGCTGAAGCAGAGTAGCCAACCTATTTTTGAATGCAGAACCTATTTTCTGTTGTTAGGTTGCAAATCTGGAGTGCGGAAAAGTACTAGTACTCCGCACTGGAATTTACTTTCCCACACTGGTGAAGGAATAGACTATTTTGCGTGCTACAGTTAGTGCAAAAATATGCACTTTATCGGGTGGCTGTAGGAAAATACATTTTTTTAAAACTATGATGTGGATATTCTACTTTTTTAATGCAAGAAGAAACGTATTTTGTTTATTCATCAATACTGGATTTAAAGTTGGCTTTCAGCGAAAAACGTTGCTGGCTTTTTCTTCAGAAACTTCTTAAAACCTTTTTTTTTTACAAAATTTCAACATTTAAATTTTCAGGTTAGGCTCTGAATCTTATTGAAAATTTTCACTAGAAAATAAATATATAATTTAGCTTGAGTATTTTTAGTTGACGAGAACTATCACGACCCATACAAGGACTTTTCTAAGAACTTATTCTATCACTTATTGTTTTATTATTTACAACCTACATCTATTTTCAATATCACGACCCAAGCGGGAACATGCCTCGCATTTCATCTTTTTGAAATTCATTTTATTTGCTTTATTATTTATACCTACAACTAATTTTACTATTTTCAACGCCAGGCCCCAGTGTGAGAGAAGGCCGACTATGCTGTTACACCGACTACCTAGGGTCCTCTCAAGTAATCAAATACTAGTAACTATCGATTGCAATAACAAATACTGATGAAATTCCACCAGTGATAAAGATCTACGCCCGTATTTTACGGACGTTCCTTTAGTGCCTGTTGACTCGAGGTACTCTTCAAATGCCTATATAAATACATAACATTACAAGAGATCCTCGAGTCAACATACACTGAAGAAACGTTCATAAAATAATATGGCCCCTCAAATTATTTTGAATAATGTTCCAATTTTCTCATTAAATTGCTAAATCTTAACAAGATAATCTGCAACTTTTTATAGCATTGAAAGGCATTTCGAATTTATCTTATTAATATAGTTGTGGACAAGGCAAAGGAGAAAGAAGTATAATTATCTGCCTGTGTCAATAAGTCGAAGCTAATTGTTTACTTTTCCCCCATGCTCTCTTCGCCTTATGGTTTATCTAAATATCGTTAGAATGTTTATTTAGAACTTTATAGAAATTTATGGACTTAATGTAATGTTCTTATCATGGCAATTAAAGTAGCCTGGATGAATGGAGAACATTCTATGTGTTTACTTTAGAAATTGATAGAAAAATGGAGAGATATCTAGTTCTTTCTGGATTATGAAAAATGTATAAATGGGAGAAACTCTTGTAAATGTCAGTCAGTTGTGATTCGATCGTTAATGCGATAAGTGGCAGATTAAGAGTGACAGTTCCCGCTCATACAAACCGAATTACCAGTGAGCGCGATTACAAACTATATTATAAATGAACGTTTGTTGTTAAGTATATTGTGAAAGATTATTATTGAATCTTCTTCAACAGTCTATACAGTTAATCGTAAGTGCTTGTAGTGTTTCGACTATTATGCTTTAGACGTTTCTTCTTGAATTATTGGACAGTTTATTGAACAGTTATTATTTAATATTAGATCGGCCTTTTAACAGTTAGTGATTGATTTTTGAACAGTAGTATAGGAAAATCTTTATTAGCTGAACATTGTCGATTTATCTGCTTCTGATTGCTTATTTTGTGTAAGAAAACTGATTAGTGGAAGTTGTGGATAATTTGTGTTAATAAAGTGCGAGTGTTAATTAAAAGTGTTACCAGCGTTATTTTAGAGATAGAACCTGTAAAATATATATTGTTGTTTCAACAATCTGTTGTCACTCAACAAATACATTCTTCCCGGAAACGAACTATACAATAGAACTCTAGTCATCCGAACTCCGATTATCCGAATTGGTTTAAAAAAAATTAAAAAAACAGCTCAATTTCCATGAGATATTAATAGAAAAATGACTTTCATTTATATAAAATAAGCACTAGTAAGTAAATATCAGACAAATATTTTTTTTATGTTGCCTTTTCATTTAATTAATGAAACTAGTAGTTTAAAGAGATTGTATTATGACTGCCTTTAAGGCTGCGCATAGGGTTTCTATCCATAATTTTTTTCAAGTTTCTTGTTTTGAATATTATCAGGGCTTTGAATTGTTATCTATTGCTGTGAGAAAACATTTTTTCCTTCAATTATTTTTTAAAACATAGGGGTTCAAAGTTTTTTTGTTTTTGGGGGCAATTGATCTCACTTATAAGTGATTTTAAACTTTTGATAAATTTTTCATAACTAACTAAAGGACACATTGAAGAATAAAATAACAGTTTTTAGTACAATCTAACAAATAGTTTTTTCAAAATAATTTTTGGAAAAATTAAAATTGTTTATAGATTTAAAAAATGTATTTTGAAAAAAACTAATTGCTTGATCGGAGTAAAAAATATGTCATTTTATTCCTTAACGAGTCTTTTAGTAACAGAAAATTTATCAAAACTTTAAAATAGCTCCCAAGTGAGATCAATTGTCCCCAAAAACCGGAAAATTCCTCAAAATAATTGATGAAAAAAACAGCAATAGATGACGTTTCAAAGCCCTTATAACATCCAATACAATAAACTTGGAAGAAAAAATTATGACCAAAAACCCTGCGCACAGCAGCCTTAAGCCACAAGTGAGAAGTTAGGTAGGACAGGAGTGTCCTAAACACCTCACGAGTGGTTTACAGACAAATCACAATCGTTGTATACAGTATGTTATCTACGATTACCAATATAATATTGCATTCAATTCAGCTTACTAATCAATCAGATAACTTACATCACCTAACATAAAATAGAACGCGAGTTTGTTGTTGTTTGGTTCTGAATTTAAATTCAAATTTCGAAATGTTTAAATCAACTGAGGTGACTATTGGATAATATTCATTTCAACACGGTTTTGAAGAAATCGTGAGCTCTGATTGGTCAAGAACTAATGTAGAAAAATCAAAGTGGTGTCATAAAAGCTTCATTTTAAAACGGTCCTGATCAGGCATTAATAAAGTTTGATATTAATGTAATTTTTTTCAATTGGATAAGTTTAGGGTATAGTCATTTTAATTTATATAAAATTCAACTGATGAAGAGTACTAGTAAGTACCAATACGCTGAACAACTTTTAAAAGGGTTCGCTTTTCATTAAATTGATTAAAAAAGGCATTGTATTACTGAAAATAGGCTAGTTTTTTCTTTAAAATACACTTATTTTTATTTTAAAAAATCTAATCTGAATTGATTTGGATTTCTACTGTAGTTGGAAACAATGATGGACACCTTACAGACTAGTGACTTTATATAGACAGTGTGGCCATTGGACGTCTTGCTTCTGATTGGATAATTCGGCCAATCCACAATTTGGTGTCCTAATTAAGTGTTGGCTAAAGTGATTGAGATCTGTCTCTTTACAGTCAATGTAGTATGAAACATATGATATCCTATTGTATTTAGACTATGCTGGCAGGAACGCAAAGGTTTACCCGCGTACTGCGTAGTCGAAGCCATGCTGTCACGTAGAAAACATAAGGTTACAAATATATATTAAATATCTAGCATATAGAAATAAATATGAAATGGACCCAATATTATGGCGGTTGGAAGCAATGTGCAACACTGTCACTATAAAGTCACTTATAATATTGTCTGTGACCTGGATGGCTCAGGTCTGGTGTCAGAGTCATCAGGTCACACCTGAATAAGTTCAGGACCTGTGACGTGACTTGACGACTGTTTTTAGACCGACTGCTTAAAGTGTCCTCCGAAACACGGGAGTGGCCCGAAGTAAAATCATAAATTTACTATAATACAGACTAACAGCTAATCGACAATATTACAACATGACATCTTACCAGTCTCCCCCTTATTAGTGTAAAATATCTAGGGTTTGGTACCTTAGATATGCACAAGCACATGTGCAACTAGTTCGGTACGGTCGGCAAAATTCATGTGGCACATTTCACACTCAAACAGTTTATCAACGACGTAATCAGCGGCTATACTGGGATTATTTTCAGAGTTCTCCTCTTCCAACGACCCATTTCTAGAGGGTGCTTCCTCGATGGGAGGGGGCAAGGGACTTGGAGGGTCTGTTTCATTTTCTGGTGGGGGTTTCTGTTTGGATTTCTTAGATGGGGTCCCACCGCTGCTACGTTTCGAGACTGCTCTCTTCTTACGTCCACGACGGGGACGCACCTGTTCAGCTTTCACGATAGAAATATCAACGGAAGGTAGTTTGCTTACGTCACGAGGCGCTCTCCGCCATTTTAGTTCGTCACTGTGACGTACAATATGCTCGCTGAGCTCGTCACGTCGCATACCATCCAGTCGACAAACGGGACAACGTCCATCATCGTCCATAGGCAGCCGTACGACATGTACAGCACGTACATGCTCGCGTAACACTACTTTCTGGTTGTAACACTTGTGACACAGCGGACATTCGTGTGGACGTTCACCTGTATGTATCCTTTCATGCTTCTTCAGCGTGCCTCCATCCCTGAACGCTTTGGAACAATAACGACAGTGATAGGGACGTTCGCCCGAGTGAATCCTGCCGTGAATTGTGAACCCCTGTCTACTAGAGAACCTCTTATCGCAGTCGGCACAAAAGTACTGTCCGCTTTGGCCGTTATGAAGACGCATATGCTCGGTGAGCCCCTGCTTACTGGTAAAACTCTTACCGCACTTGTCGCAGGAGAAGGGCGCGTTGCTGGGATGCACTTTCAATCGATGTTCGTCTAGTCGTTGCACCGAGCTGAACTGCACGTTACACACCTCGCAGCAATGCAGTTTTTGACGATGCACCCATAGGTGTCTGAAAATCAAACAAAAAATATCGTTAATGATTTAGTTTCATACAAATCAAACATCAAAATCAAATATTGAAATCCATTCCAGGCGTCTGTCTGCAAGTTGAACACAAAAACGGCTTTCTTTGTAGTGGCGAAGGTGATATTGTGGAAGGTACCCATAATGAATAATAAGACGAAATTGTCACAACCACATTTATTAAAAAATATTGAGAACCTAGTTTTGGTTGTTATACCATTATCAATCTCAAACAAACTAAAAACCTTCTTAGTTTGTTTTGACTTTTGATTTTTGTTGGATTTTAGTTTGTCACTCACTCAATCATTCATACACTCACTCTCTCTCTCTCCCTCTCACCCGCCATTCCTCTCGCGATCACTAAATTGCTCTCTCACTCATTCCCTCTCACTCTCTCTCAACCGCTCTTAGGATTGAGATTGATAATGGTATAACAACCGAAACTAGTTTCTCAATATTTTTTAATAAATATGGTTGTGACATTTTCGTCTTACTATTCATTAGCAAAAACGGCTGTTGAAAATAATTAATATTATTGCACTAGGCTATTTGATTCGAGCATTAAAATCAAATAGAATTAATTCAATGCGTTTTAGACATTAAATATTAAAAAGCACTATTCAAAGTACTGACAAATAATAAAACAAGTAGCCTAGATAATTTTGATCGTTTCATCAACATGAACATAAAAAGCTTGGATAAGTTATTGGGTGATAACTGATAACCTACACGTTGTGTGGGATATTCTATATTGTATAGGATAAGACAATTGAGTACTATACAGCCCAACCATTTTATGCTTAAGGAGATGAAACGATCAAAACTACTGAGATCCACTTGCTATTTTTATGCATACTTTAAATGGCGTACCTACAGTACACAGTACCTATATTTATAGTTGTGCTACTGTGTAGGATATTCTACATATTCATAGGATATGACTATAGATCCCAACCTCATCTATAGTCATCAATTGCCATATACTATTCATTATAGAATGTCCTATACAATTGCATACCCATAATGGTGTCCTGTAGGTACACCATTTAACGTATGCCTAAAAATAGCAAGTGGATATGAATAGTTTTGATCGTTTCATTAACTTGAGCATGAAAAGCTTCAATCAGTTATTTGGATCATATCCTAGAAAATGTGTAGGATATAGCCATTGATATCATCAATTAACTACAGTAAAGGTACTGTAGGTACAATATTCAAAAATGAATGAAAATAACAATTAGTGATGAATATTTTGATAGTTTAATCAACTTGTTTTTATAGCTGACAAAGCAAGATAAGTAAATAGGATGAACAAAAACGATCATTAATGATTTTGTATAAAAAATGAGAAAACATCAAATTCAAATACAATCAATTATTTCATGCGTTTCTAACATTTAAAATGTAAAAATACACCAACTTATTTAAAGAATGATATGTTGATAGGCCTATAAATATTTTTCATCAATCATAAATAGCTTGGATTGGTTACTGGAATCATAACCTACACATTGTGTAGATCAATTAACTATAGGTATAGGTACTGTACAGGAAGCTCAGAGGTGTGCTGGATAGTGAATGCACTCACCTATGCAGCAATCACAAACTAACTGTGCAGTACGCTCTTTAGATTATTACAACATAATGTTGAAGTCTCGAAGAGCTACCTGCAGTCGATATCGGCTGTGGTACAATGTAAAAAAACTACCAAGAGATTAAACGAACAAATACAAACCTGAAAACCTTCTGTCTAGTCTTGAATCGTTTCCGGCAAACATGACACTCGTGATTACCAACACCAGCCAAGCTGATCGGATGATTGTTAGTAATCTCGTGTGCAATTACACCGTCGGCTTCGAAGAACTTCACTTCACAGGCTCCCTCCGCATCAGCAGTCTGCAACGCCATTAGGGCGCGTTCACACAGGGGAACATGCTTCCGCAGCGCTGCCGCATCCGCGAAATCGTTATGACAAGTTTGACACTGCAGGCCCGGTTCATAGTTGTCGTTATGGATCCGCACATGATTGGCTAACGCCTTTTCCCGCGCAAAACTCCGATTACAAATCGGACACTCGTGAGGTTTGGCGCGCTGATCGTCATCTGGATCCGCGACTTCAGTCTTGATTTCCTCCTGTTTCAACAGCATGCTACCATCATTCCTCACCTGTTTTGTTAGCTTGTTACTCTCCAAACATTGCTCATAGTTATCGTTATGTATTCGGACATGATTAAATAACGCTTTTTCTCTAGCAAAGGATCGTTCACAAAACGGACAACAATACGGTTTAAACTTGTTATTTTCGTGACTATCATTTTCTTTATTAGTAACAGAAGAAGATTCACCATATCCAGGTACAGGAGCTGCTGCACTCAATTCCTGTAGCGTGGTATGATTACTTTCTTCACACCCACCACCACTACATTCTTCAACTGATGCTCCAACTGGTTGAGTTTCCGCATTGGGGCCCAACGGAGCCCATTCTTCAAACGCGACTACATTATCTGCGAAAAAAGTCTTGCTCACATCATCACTACCGCATGGATTCAAAACTTTCAACGTCTCAAACGGAGGTATACTCTCACGTCTTTCATCATCTACCACCACTCCCTCAGCAAGTGTAACAGTCTTGTTTACGTGTATTTTGGCATGATTTTTGAGACTGGATTTTTTGTGGAATGACACACTGCACGAGTGACACTCGTACGGTTTGTCTACAGGTATATGGATCTTTTTGTGCTCGGCTAATACGTCATCGTACTTGAACCGCAGCTCGCAAATGTCGCACACGTGTGGCCGCTCGAATATTTCGTCGACAAAAGCGTTCACATCAGGCACTATACATTCTTCTATTGTCACCGCCTCCACGATTGTATAGTCGTCTTCTTGTTTGATGTGATAAGATGGCTGGCCGCCTATCTCGTAAGATCCCAGCTGGCCTAGAGCTTCCACTGCTACACTGAAAGACAGAAAATAATTAATTAGATTAGTGTTGCAGATTGAGCTGTAGAGGGTCGGTCTAGAACTGACATAGGCAAGAAGAGGGTCAGATGAAATGAGGTGTTACGTAGGCGGGCCAAAAAAATTAACAATACTCATTTTTATGTGATATTTTTTCATTCTACTCCTCTGCGAGCTCGCTTGCAAACTGGGCAAGAGCAACAGGATATCATCACTAATTTTACTTTCAAGCATCAATGAAGACTTTAATTAGAAATTTAGTGTAAATCTTTTATAAAGAGGGCGATAGTTCAACTGAAATCTATTTGACAGTGACATTTTGTATAATAATCTCATATTTGTGATATTTTAGTTTATTCAAAACCATGCCTTGATTGGACTTCACTTGGCCCGTGAACCGTAGTTAACCCATCAATGGCCTAGAAAATATTGCAGAAAAACTGTTTGTTTTTGAGTTAAATGCACTCCACTAGAGTTGAACAACTCTACGACGAACTCATGTAATAAAAACTGTTTCAAATTCATTTATAATAGAAAAACAAACATTCATTTAAAAGTAGGAATATTCACTACACAAGACCTATAACAACAAATAGATAATATGTGAGAATGGCAGTGTGTAATCCCAGTTCCCCAATTACTGCACTCCTGAAATTCCTCAATACTGAGATCAGAATTAAAAATACTATCTAAGAAGTTCAATGACAGAGGAAAAAACATGAATTCGGCGGCTCTGGTAGTGCAATTGATTGGAGCGCTTGTCTGTGATCAAATAAGCTGGTTTCGTTCCCTGCAGCCTTGAGTTAGAATTTCATTCAGTCATGGATGTTTCTCATCATTCACCTCATTACCCACGCACAAGTTTCCAGGCTCATGTGGGCATCATCCACAATAAAAACTGGTATTATCTTCCTGGATTTCTTGTTCCATGACAAACTGCGTTGTTAATATCAACTTTTCAAGTGAATTAAACGACTTGCAGTCAAATTTTGAAGATGGGTTTGCAGTCAAATTTTGCAGCCTTGAAGATGGGTTTTAACAACTCGAAAACGTTCGGCCTACAGAAGTAAGTGAAATACTACTTATTTTAATAAAAATTTGACTGCAAGTCGTGATATTATCTGTTATGCTTAAACAGAAAAAAAATTAATATGTTATTGTCAATTTTAACAAGTCGAGTTTTGTGTCTTTCCTCAACACAAAAACACTATTGGAGATGTTAGGCCATCCGCACGGGGAGTGTTTACCAAGCGTGAAATTGAATCCACGCATCGAATAAATGGCTATCATTGGCGGAGTATCATTATGACCGCTCAGCCAGTCACAGTTATTTACTTAAAGCGTGGAGTCGACTCCACGCTTGGCAAACGCTCCGTAATGTCTAACTGGCAGTGTGAGTCATCCGTCATGAATGATGTTAGTTATCACAAAAATAGATGGTACACCAAGAAAGTACCGTCACTTGATTCAAGAACAAGACTAATACGATACAATAAATACTTCTGTATGGTTCAAATTCATGTACAAGGCCTAAACTGCTAGACATTGCTGATATTAATATTCGAAGTACTTCTTGTATTTTTATAGAACGTAGAAGTAGAATAGCACCATCTGATTTTCTCAGTTGAAAACTGAGCACGATATCTGTTTATTCATTAAGTAATTATTTTTGTCATATTACAATGGGATATAACATTTATTTATCATGAAAGACTGCCACAGTTGAATAATCATGAATTATTAAGTAAGAGATAAAACTAGAATTGAAGAATATTATTTTTGAAACTCAAGTTACCCAGTGTATGTACAATGTAGTTTAATGCTTACTGTAGTCAAGTAATCGAAAGCCAATAAACAGGAAAATTCATTTTCATGAGGACTTGAACAAATTGATGATAGCTTCAAAATGATGAGAATATCTGAGCACTTGGGGAGTTACTGCATTCCCAAAACAAAAGTTCACGATGAGAAAATTATAGAATAAATGTAATAGATAATGATAAAATTAAATTAGAATCACGTGGATAGTCCATTAAATGTAGGAAGATAAATGTGGGACAACCCCGATGCAAGGATACATAAACAACCCAGAACGTCAGTCACACAATAAAACATAACCTATTAATTTTTTTTTCAAATACTTACTTTTCGTCATCGTTGACCCCGTTTTCCAATTCAACTTTAACTGTAGTCAGAAAATTATCGTTCAAAATATTGTTATCGTCGCAATCAATAAAACTGCTATGGGCCATTTTAGGTTTGTTACCGGCCCAAATATTTACCTTACCTAATGTTCTTACCTAACTTTACCATTAATGAACATTATAAGTAGTAGCAATACTACACAGTACTGAGTAAAATAGGAATAAGGAATATAAATAACTGCATTTACACCACAAATTTAGTATGTTTAGGGACATATCCTACAACTCAACATTTCACTAATCTTGCACCAAAACATACAAGACTCCATTTCCACTGCACCCCTCATCAACATACTTCTATAAATTCTGACGAGACGATTTGAAATGTAAATATAACATTTCATTTCCTATAAATAAAGTTGCAGTCATAAATAGAAATAAATATTTTAAAAAAAGTTTCAAATAAATATATTTTCCCACATATTGAACCAGAATATAAACTGTATATTGGAAGTTGAGTGAAGTATTACATCACAAGAGTGATTACGAATTTATAAGTGGGAATGAATTTTTTTTTAATTTAAGATATTTTCCCAATCAATACCTTTACTGGAAAGAATATTTTTTTTCCAAATATAAACATCTGGTTAGCTTGTCATTTGAAAATTTTAGATCTCTTCTTACCAACGACTTCTACTATGAGCGGCTAATTTGAAATTATTGTTGCCCGTTGAAGGCTGCTACTAACCATAATATTATTATTATTAATAGTTGACATTTTATATTATATTATAACCTATTTATCACAAACTACAGACACATAATAATTATGAAATTTCAGTTGAGATAGAATTCATTCATTTTAATAGTCAACTATTGTTCCAGACAAATATGCTGCACTAGACCAAGGACAATAAGACCCTATGCAACGTATTCTAGAGAGAAGGCGTAAACAACTAATAATAATAATAATAATAATAATAATAATAATAATAAGTTTTATTTATTCAACATAGCACATTGTTATACAGTTGAATATCGTCAAGTATAAATTACAAACTAAAGGTAACACAAGGCTAGTCATAATTGGTATTAAATAAATAATATTGAAAGTTATACAACACACTGAAACCTAGCTATTAGATATATATTAGTCCTTGACAATTATTTTAAATCTCGTGTGTCGAGAAGAAAAAATTATATACAATTGAACTCGTCTACACTATAAAATGCTCTAGTTGCAAGGAAGCTGTACAAATCTTTTTTATATATTTATTTCTGGCAAGGCCCGTAATTCAGCTGGTAATTTGTTGTGCAACTTCGCTCCTAAGTGAGTTGGCATTCTTTCATAAAGCTTTAGCCTATGCTGTTCAGTGACTAGTTTATTACTTCCCCTAGTATTATAATGTTGTATATCAGCATTCGTGGTTCTGTTACAAATATTCTTGTGGGTAAAGATTAGGAGTTTATATATATATATAAATCGACAGCAGTGTTAACATTTTTAAGTTCACAAAAGCTTCTCTGCATGTTTCATTGAATTTGAGTCCAGCCAAATAACGGATTGCTCTTTTTTGTGATATGAATACTTTTTGAAAGTGTACATTAGCACAACCACCCCACAACTTTATACCATAGGCCACGTGTGAATAAAATAGAGCAAAGTATACCATTTTTGAAACAGCTAAAGGTACAATTTTTACAATGTTTCTTATCACAAATAAACCTACTCACCCTATTTAGTATTCCATCTACTTGCTCATCCCATACAAATTTTGAGTCTATTTCCAGACCAAGCAATTTAACACAGTCAGTGTTCTTTATGGGATCATCGCCTATGTATAACTTTTGTTCTATAGAATGTTTTGTAGCCTATGACTAAAATTTATGAGTTTGCTCTTTTTGGAATTGACTGTAAGGGAAAGTGAATTGAAATATTGAACTAGTCTGTTAGAGTCCATATTGCACTTTATTTCAAGTTCTTCTAAATTAGAGTCGGCAAAAATCAATGAAGTGTCATCTGTGTAAAGAGTTAATTTATTATGAGGTACAGATAAAGAAACATCGTTAATGTACAGAATAAATAGGAGGGGCCTAACTAAACAGAATATGAAACACAATATTTTTCCTACTATAGTCCTATCCTATATTAAACTAGCAATTTCTGTATGCATGTATGTTGACAGATCTCAAAAATGGCTTGAACAATTCTGATGAAATTCCTGGATTTCTCTTGTTCCATGACGAACTGCGTTGTTAATATTAACTTTTCATGTGAATTTAATTCTGATGAACTTGCGAATATAGGGGCTCTGGTGCAAAAATGCAATATTGTGCTAGTAGTCCAGTCAAATTAGAAAAAAGTAAGGAAAAAATTCAAACACAGCTGAGAATTGAAATATATGTTCAAAAATACATTAGGCCTATGTTGAATAGCATACTCAAGTCCCACACAATCATATGTGCTTCGGCCGCCATCTTGAAAAAACTGTAAAATTTTGTCATTTTTTCAAAATTAAGGCCAAATTATGCTTCAGACCAAAAAGGTTACTTGTGTCTTTTTTCAAGACAAAGAAATTTTCAATAATTTGACACATATTATATCCCTTTATCTATATCAGAAAATCGGCTAAAATTTTTCAGTGTTGGTAATTTAAAAAAAAAAAATAGAAATGTTCTATTTTCAATAATTGAAACAGCTCTGTATCTCACTAATGGTGAGACCTAGGTATGTAACTTAAAATCCCTCTTGGGGTAATAAAGTTTTCTACAATTTAAAACCACTCTTATTTAAGGAAAATTGGACCTGGTTATATGATAAAGGTTTTACTGAGGGCATTGACGTTGATGAACTTACTGACAGTTTTGTTTCAAAATTTCTGTATTAGATACACATATCAACTTCGAAAAGAAATATAGCTCATATACAAAAACCTTTAAAACCATGGATTGCACCTGGATTAATTAATTCAATTTTAAAAAGAGACAAAATGTACAAGAAATTACAAAAAGATCCACTCAATGACAGGCTAAGAGATGAATACAGGAAATACAGAAACACATTGAACAGGGTAATTGAAACTGCCAAAACAAAATATTATAAGGATAAATTATCTGAGTGTGGTAATGACAAAAAAAACTCTGGAATCTCATCAATCAATCAATAGATGTTAGAAAAGGCAATAAGCATAACATTAAACTAGATGCGTCTATAGGAAATTTAATATTTCCTATGATACTAATAACCATGCTGTTAGTAAAATGTTCTTGTGTGTGAAATAAATTAATTTTGAATTGAAATTGAATTGAAATTGAATTGAAATTGAATTGAAAAATATTTCCAATGATAGAAAACACGGAAAATAAGATTGGTAAACAACATGACTTTACTGAATTGATTACACAAATTGAATGAATATATTGGTAGTAACTATAAACAAACTAAAGTTGTTAATCACATGTGTGGCAACCAGCAGTAGCAGATGATCCGCCACATCACCCCCCTGGGCAGACGATGTGGCCATCCAAAATCTTGAAGCACACTTTTTTCATCACACCATCTGGACCTGGAATGGGTTGGGAAGCCTGAGGTGGGTCGTCTTGAAGAATATATGCCGGCTTCACACAGTCAATGGAAACCTTGTTGAGTTTACCATTAATCCTCAATGTGACAGTTTTATCATCTCTTTGCACAACCTCATGGGGGCCAGTGTAAGGTGGCTGAAGCGCCCTTAAGATTGGCCCTGCTCTCAAAAAAACATGGCTGCATGTGGACAGTTCTTTGAACACAAACACACCCCTGGTTGACCATGTCTTGTTGCTGGAATTGGGCATAATTGCGACATGAATTCTCTTAAGCTTGAAATAAAGCTGTCGGAAATGTTGAGATTATTGTTTTGTTGTTTTGAAGAGAGCAGCTCAAAGGGCAATGAAGAGTCTCCCCATAGACTAACTCGGATGTAGTAGCCTTGATATCTTCCTTGAAAACAGATCGAATACCAAGAAGTACTAGAGGCAAGGCTTCAACCCAATCAACCTTAGCATGAGCCATAATTGCGGCCTTTAGGTGCCAATGGAATCGCTCGATCATGCCGTTTGATGCAGGATGCCAACTTGTTGTACCTCTGAGTTGAATCCCAAACAGCTTGGCAAATGTGCTGAAGAGGTGGGAAGTGAACTGTGTCCCGCGATTTGTAGTCACAGTTTCTGGGAAACCAAAACGAGATATCCAGCAATCCAAAAGAGCATGACAAACTGTCTCTGCAGTTATGTCAGATAGTGGGTAAACTTCCGGCCATCGAGTAAAGCGATCCGTGACTGTTAAGCAATATTTGAAAGATCGTGCCAGAGGTAGTGGACCAATCAGATCGATGTGAATATGAGAAAATCTTTTTGTTGGTGTCACAAAATTTCCACAAGGAGCATGGACATGTTGAGTAATCTTTGATCGTTGACAACCGTTACAAGCATGAGCCCAATCTTGACAGTTCTTGCTCATGATGTTTGGCCAAACAAATCGGTTGCTGACTAACTTGAGTGAAGCCTTAGGTCCGGGATGACTCAGGTTGTGGAGGCTGTCAAAGATTTGTCTTCTAAAAGGTTGTGTAATAAACGGTCGAGGTTTCCCTGTAGATACATCACAGAACACAGTAAGTGGTGATCCAGGAATGGGCACACGTTCCAATGAAAGAGAAGAATTCTCTGGCATTATCTTCCGAAGTTCTTCATCAATTTCTTGAGATTTGACCAATAACTCATAATCAAGGGTTGCATTAACAGCTTCAATACGTGAAAGTGTATCAGCCACAACGTTTTGGGTACCTTTGACATATTGTATATCCGTTGAAAACCCCGAGATGAATGATAATTGGTTGAGTTGAATTGGTGGAAGTTTTTCACGGTTCTGTTGAAAAGCATAGACTAAAGGCTTGTGGTCTGTGTAGATAGTGAAAGGATGTCCTTCTAAGAGGTGGCGAAAATGCTGCACCGCTGCATAAACAGCAAGTAGCTCACGATAGTATGCTGGCCAGTCACTTTCTTTCAAAGATAATTTTTTTGAAAAGAAAGCAAGAGGTTGCCATATGCTTTCAACCAGTTGTTGTAAACATGCCCCAACTGAATGGTTAGAAGCATCAGTAAACAAACCAAGTGGTGCGCCAATTCGTGGATGGACCAGAAGAGAAGCTGAAGAAATACAGTTTTTGCAGGTTTCAAATGCTACTTCGAGTTCAGGTGTCCAACCAATTGGTTGAGAGCCTTTTAAAAGTGGATTACTGATTGCACTATGTATAGGGGAGCTTCATACTCAGAAGCGTGTGGTATGAATCTCCGATAGAAATTGAGCATACAAAGAAAACGACGGAGCCCTTGAGCAGTTTTTGGTAAAGGATATTCTTGAATCACTTTTACACGGTCCTCAGGTGCTCGAATACTGGCAGCAGATATGGTATATCCAATAAAAGTGATCTCAGAGACCCCAAAGATGCATTTTAGTGGGTTGATGACTAGGCCATATTTTGCAAGACGTTTCAAAACACTTTGAAGGTGATCTTCATGTTCCCCTTTAGAGTGTGAGTGGATGAGAATGTCATCCATATAAACAAAGCAGAAATCCAATCCATGCAAAACTTCATCCATAAATCGTTGGAAGGTTTGTCCAGCATTCCACAGACCAAATGTCATAAAAGGAAATTCAAAGAGGCCAAATGGAGTGATAATTGCGGTTTTACTGATATCCTCATCAGCGACTGGTATCTGCTGATAAGCCTTGACCAAATCAATTTTTGAAAATATTGTGCATCCATCGATAAAATAAGTAGCATCTTGTATATGGCATACTGGATAACAATCAGGAATTGTTCAAGCATTCAACTTGCAAAAATCGCCACAGGGACGCCAAGAAGAGTTACTTTTCAGTGCTAAGTGTAATGGAGATGACCAAGAACTCTCTGAAGGTCGAGTTGTTCCAGCTTTTAACATGTCATCAAATTCCTTGCGAGCAATTTTCAACTTTTCGGGGCATAACCGGCGAACTTTACTTGAAACTGGAGGTCCAGGAGTTGTTTGAATGTGATGGACAGTCTCATGTTTTACATCTTGTGGAAAACCAGGTGGACGAGTTACCCCTGGGAACTTGGAAAGGAGAGGAGAATAAGCAGAGGAATCCTGGATAGTTTTGATGCTGCTCTGTGACAGGCATTGAGGTAAACCTGGAGCTTTAAGTCCGGTGGAGGCATCAATGATATGTTTTGTGCGACAATCTGGTACAAGGTGGTAATGAGAAAGAAAATCCGAACCAATAATTGGTACGTCAACGTCAGCTACCACAAATCTCCATAAAAAATTGCATAGGAGTCCTAAGTCAAGACTCTGGGTTAGGAATCCATAAGTTTTGATTTTGCTTCCATTTGCGGCACTCAATTCGTAATTTACAGGAGAACACTTTTGTAATTGACGTCGAGGAAAACAGCATAAGTAAGAGCCAGTATCAACTAGAAAATTAATTTTAGAATTTTTATCAGTGACAATAAGACGGCTGTTAGATGAGGGGCAACCAGATGCCGTCTTTACTAATTGCTTTGGTTGTTTCCTGACCAGCTGCATGGTTTGACGCATTTCTTAGCTTTTTTTTGATGATTATCATGGTACCAGCATAGGCCATCCTTCTGGTTAGCCTTTTCATGTGTATTGGATTTGTCTCTCTATTTGTAGAGTTATGGCTGGAGCTGCATGAACGAAAACGACATTGACGTGAGTGAGAAGCCAACAGTTTGGCGACTTGCTTTTGTAAGTCAGAAATTGCTTTTAGTACTTACTTACTTACTTGATACTTGGTGTCTAGGTCAATGGCTGGGGGTGCCAGATAGACCACATCAAGATTTTGTCTCAAAGTAGCTGGCCGGATCATCTGGCAGGAAAAGGTTCTTCCTCCAGTTCGGTCAGTGAATATATAGGTCGTTCTATGAGTTTCCTCTTTAAAATTCTTTTGAAGCTTGATTGTTCTTCAGTCTTTATGTGGTTTGGAAGGTTGTTGAACATCTTTAGAGCTGATATCTGGAAGCTCTTCTGGTTTCCTGCCAGCCTGCTTTGAGGAACTTCCAGGTTGCCTGCTGAGCGAGTATTATGGTGATGCACCTCACCTCTCCTTTTCATGTGATTCTCATTTCTCTTTACATATACCAGTGAGCAAAAGACATACTGGCTGTAAATGGTCAGTATCTGGTTCCTTGTGAACAGCGGCCTGCAGCGCTCCAAATGGTCAGAAAAGGTAATTGTTCGCAGGGCTCTTTTCTGAATCAGAAGCACATCCCTGCAATGAGGAGTGTGTCCCCACAGTAGGAGGCCATATGTGAGATGGCTATGGAACAGTGCATGGTAAGCTGTGAGCAGATAGTTTGCAGAGACAACATATCTCAGTTTGTATAGCAGATGGGTGACCCTGGATAGCTTGAAACAGACACTGCTTATGTGTTCACTCCATCTTAGTTTGTCATCAACCCAGAAACCAAGCAATTTCACTGGGGCATTGTCTATGTGACCATTGTCCTTTTTCTGCAAGCAGACTAGTACTTGGGTCTTGTCCTCATTTAGTTTCAGTCTGTGACTCAGGAACCATTGCTTTGCTTCACATGTGCAAACCTTGTTATTTTCCTTTGCCTGGTTGTATGTCTTCCCTCTTGATATTATTGTGGTGTCATCAGCAAATAGTATTGAACCATCTCTTGGGGCAAAGTCATTCATCAAGATGATAAACAGCAATGGGCCCAGAACAGAACCCTGGGGTACACCATGACCATTTTCTCTCACTTCTGATTTAGCTCCTCTTATGGAGACCACTTGTCTTCTATCTGAAAGATAGCTAATCAGGGTGCTCAACACTTCACCACCAATGCCATAGTGTTCCAACTTCTCTATGAGTATCCTGTGAGGTACACAATCAAATGCCTTGCTTAAGTCAAAGAGAGTGAGAGCAAGGCAGTCCCCTGATTCAAAGGCATCTTGAATTTCATCTGTCAAAGATATCAAGGCACTGGTTGTAGAGTGTCCACTTCTAAAACCATGTTGGGAACTGGAGAATAGGTTGTTGGTGTCAAAGTACTCCACAAGCTGCAACTTCATAAAGGTTTCGATGATCTTTGACATGGTTGGAGGAATTGATACTGGCCTGAAATTTGAAGGTTGATTGGTATCACCTTTTTTATAAATTGGGATTGTTTTTGCCAGTTTGAGTATGTCTGGAAACCTTCCCTTCTTGAGACATTTGTTTATGGCGATGGCCATGGGCTCAATGTCTTTTTCAATACCGAGCAAGACACTCCATGGATGTCCTGAGCTCTGGAACATTTGAAGCTGTTTACCATCCTTGTAATCTGGGTATGATTTATTTCCTTCCATGTATTCATTCTGGCTTGGGTTGTCCTGATATTTGTAGTCAAGTTATTGTTGCAGACTGGCAAACTGGAAATTAAGAGAGTAACTCACTCTCTGTACTTTTTCCATGAAATGCTGCGTTAACTGAAAAAGTAGGTGTGCATGCTGTAATCTCAATGATCTTGTCAGCTAGTTCTGCTAGTTTATTAAGTGCCAACTCCGGTTGCGATGCAAGAATAGTTTGAACATTCGGCGGGAGACGAGGAAGCCATAATTGATGCAAAAAATTGTCTTGTATGCCAGTCGCATTCGCGAGAGAGCGGAGATGACAAAGAAACTGTGACAGTTTGTGGTCGCCGAGTTCCTCCACATTGATGAGCTGCTGGATGCGTTGCCCCTCAGATGCGGATAAACACTCAATAATTTTGTCATGTAAGAACGTGTATGGATTGAGTGAAGGAGGGTTTGTGATAATGTCCTCAATTTCGGCTGCAGTGCGTTGATCCAATTGAGACACCACATGATGGAATTTGGTTATCTCGTTTACAATGTTGGACAGGGTGAACTGAGACTCAGCTTGAAGAAACCACAAACGAGGTTTGTCCAACCAAAATGGTGGTAATTTTACTGAAACCCGATGCACCTCGTGGTTTTGAATAGGCTGTTGTTGGGGTGGATGCTGGTCGGGTTGATTTGCTTGATGAAAGTTAGCTATCTGAAGCTGCAACTGTGCATTCTGCTCCTGCAGATCAGCAATTTGTTCTTCCATAGTACTCAATTACTTACGTGAATTTGGTGAATTATCTGTAAAAATGTTTGCTTTTTAATCACATCGGGGTCACCAATATAGGAAATTTAATATTTCCAATGATAGAAAACATGGAAAATAAGATTGGTAAACAACATGACTTTACTGAATTGATTACACAAATTGAATGAATATATTGGTAGTAACTATAAACAAACTAAAGTTGTTAATCACATGTGTGGCAACCAGCAGTAGCAGATGATCCACCACACGTCTTATCTGAACAGTTATTTTGCGACAGTAGGTAGGAATAATGCTCAACTAATAACATATAACCCGGATTTAAGATTTTTTGAGATGGTAGATAATGATAGAAAATTATTCACAAATTCATTTTTCCTTGGACCTGTAAGTCCTTCTGATGTTGAGGATGTAATCAAGCAGCTGAAAAATAATTCTAGTCCAGGTGAAGACAACATTAGTAGTACAATACAACTCTTGAAAGTATAGCACACCTTATATCTGAACCATTACCATTAATTATTGTTAATCTGTTTCACAACAGGAATATTTCCCAAGCAATTCAAAATGGCTAGGATTAAACCCATCTTTAAAAATGGGGATCGAAACGTTGCTAGTAATTACAGACCAATAAGCCTCCTCAGTAACCTGTCAAAAATATTTGAGAGATTGATAAAAATTCAGCTAGTTAAATATATAAATAAATATAACATTTCAACCGTGCTGTATTTTATCAAATTTGGGAAAATAATTTTGAACAGCACTGGTTACTTAGAAATATGCAAGAAAGAGTCTATGACTGAATAATCTTAGGCTATGTATGGGCGGTGGGATTAAGACAATCATACTACAGTTTTAAGTGTACTTGCCATTATAATGCCTCATTTAAATCAATATATTTAAGATATTTAAGATATTATAAGCTAGGTAAATTTAAACATTTATAAAATCTATCTCAGGCCTGAGTGTATAGTATATTATCCCATTTAAAGATTAAAATTAGACACATCAATACATATTTCATTTCAATCCTAATCCCGGAAAAGTTCCTTTTTTGTTTTAAAACTGTTGATGTAGAAATCGACGGTAAATTAGTAAAGTCTTTAAGTCACAAAGGTCACGTAGATTTTTGGGCTCCTTATCGAAATTAGAAATTTTGGATAACCTTAGTTTTGCGGTACAGAACCTACGATCGATCTAGATTCGAGGTTGATGTTGAAGATCTTCTTCAGACCGTTGGCGGCCTCTTATGACACCCATACACCCACAGCATGGCTATCCGGTCAACCAAAGTTGAAGGTGGACGTTCGTACATCCTGAACTTGGCGAGAATCATTACAGATGTTCTAGATCAGATCATGTTCGAGGAACAGCAAAGTCGGCCTCAAGAGATGCTCATGAGTAAACACCAGGACCAGGCCCAGGCCAAAGACAAGAACAAGGACCGCTGTAAGGTTCGAAAACTTACTAGTCAAATTGCCAAATAATTTTGAATACACAAAACAAATAAACGTTAATGAAATCACCAGAAGGGTACCTTTACAGAGTATCAAAATTTAAAAAGGAGTTATTAAAACAAAGCTAAAGATCTGAGATTGATAAAAGTTAACTAACTTCACTAAACTTTCACATTATTAGGTTATGTGGTCATAACCTAGCAGATTAAATCAACTATTCCAGAAACAGATCAATTATTTCAGAACTGAATTCACCTAATAGAATTTTGTCAATATTTTTCAAATATCAGTTTTCAAAACAAAAGGTTCCATTACCTTTTCAACTAATAATCTGGACTCAATCATCCATAACGTTACAGCCTAATTTCACATACATAGGAATCTATTCCTCAGTCAGTAGATATTTAGGTTAAATTTCGTTCCTTATTCGTACAATATCTGATCACTCCAGTGCGATTCTACTTTGTTAGAATCATCAATTTTGAAATAAACTAAGAGTTCGTGAATTATATAAAATAGCAATATTTGGTAACCTAATTATTTCATTACGTTCTGGAGAGCTGGGTCTCAAATGGGTTAGTTCTACTAACAATTCATGAAAGACAAGAACAGCATCAAATTCACAAACTAACACAACAATTTAGATCATTTCGATTTCACAATTATAATAAAATAATTAACTATCTCTATGACATAACTTTTTGCGGATTTAAGGATTTGGCATCATAAACAGCAGTCACATTTTACAACAAATACACTTCTCTAGCAGAAGGTTATCAACAAAGACTCACATTAGAAATTAAATTTTTAGAAACAAAATTAAGAAAGGAAGAGGAAGAGATCCTCTGAGGGAAGGCTATCTACTTCATATTAAAACAAATCTCCAAACTAATTCATTGAGAAATTTTCTTCAGATCGGCAGAAACACGTTCGCCATCTTGGTCTATAGGATAGTGATCGCTTTTGCTCTGCAATGGAATGCGAGCAGTCCAGGGTCTCGCGAATTGATGTCACATGCTCACCGCCTCTCGCCACGTCAATCACCGTCCCTCTCATTGGTCAGAAAACTTTTCTATCTATATGGCAGAGCACTTCTCGACCAATTATAGAGACTCTTCTAAAGCCACATTTTTTTTAAAATCTCAAGGTTCTATGGTAACAAGGAAACTAATAAGTTAGGGCTTCTCACAGTTATAAAATAAAAACGCTGGCGTCGGCCAGACGTGAGAATGCCCCAGGTTGCTAAACAAAGCATACATAATGATTTCTATGAATAAAGTCCAGACTACAAGCAAGCACTTATCCAGTGCAAACTAGTTTATAATCTAAGTTGAGAACAATAAACTGATGCAGTACTATTGTACTGGTACACATTGATGACAGATTTCAGTTTGGCTTTCAAGAAAAAAAAGTACAGAAGATGCTTTAATAGAATTCACAAATTATATCACAGAAAAACTGAATAAAGGCACAAAAGTAATTGCAGTGTTTTTGGACTTGGCAAAGGCCTTTGATACTGTTCCTCATCAAAGGCTTCTGTGTAAATTAGAGAAATATGGAATATAAGGTCTACCATTGGAATTATTTAGATCTTATTTGAAAGACAGAACACAAATATTGACAATTAATGCACTATCAGATAAAAAAGAATTGAGTGAGTTTGGCTTACTTCAAGGTACAGTTTTGTCACCAGTTTTATTTTTGCTCTATGTAAATGACATGTTGAAATTGAAACTTAAGAATGGCAAAGTTTACTCATTTGCTGATGATACTGCTGCTATATTTTCAGGCAATAGCTGGAAGAAAGTATTTTTGAATGCCAAATATTATATCTTCTCTATGAAAAATTGGCTTGACCATAATACCTAGAGCTTGAATCCGAGTAAAACTAAATATATAATTAACTTTTCAAGTGAATTCAACGACTTGCAGTCAAATTTTTATTAAAAATAAGTAGCCTAGTATTTCACTTACTTTGTAGGCCAAACGTTTTTGAGTTGTTTAAACCCATCTTCAAGGCATCCTAAATATCGATGTTGGTTTGTTGGTTAGAAGAGCTGTGGTTTCTGTATAATGTGGTCAAAAGGTTTGTATGATTTAAAATTTAACTGTTTGTTGAGGATGTTTTGTTTATTGTGTGTGGTGTGTTTGTAAATTTCAAATTGTTCCAAGGTGTTGAGTTCGTGTCCTTTTGATTTTATATATAGAATGTGTAAGTTGGTAGTGATGTCAGTAAAAGTGTGTCCAGTTTGAATGATATGGTCTGCAAAAGTCGATTCTGTTTTTGTATGTAAAGGTGTGATGTTGAAGATCCATCTTGTTTCCACTAATATGTATTATAAACTTAAAAAACACTTTTAATTGGAAATTGACTCACGTTATGGCGAGACGGCCGTTTCGCTCTGTTGTCTAGAGCATCATCAGACGACCCACAGTACACTGATTCAAGGCATGAGTGAAAACTCATGTCATAAACCCTGAAAACTCAGGGTCGTCTGATGATGCTCTAGACAACAGAGCGAAACGGCCGTCACGCCATAACGTGAGTCAATTTCCATTTAAAAGTGTTTTTTAAGTTTATAATTTGTATGTAAAGCTTGTAAATGTTCCTTGTAGCGTTGTTTGAATGCACGGCCTGTTTGTCCTATGTAAAATTTGTTATAGTCAGAGCAGTTAGTTTGTAGCTCCCTGGGAGATTGTATTTGTTCATGTTCATTGTGGTTTTTGGTGCAAGTGCATTTTTTATTTTGTTTTTTTGTTCTGAATGCGATGGTGTGGCCAGCTTTTTTGAAGATTTTGGCAAGTCTGTTTGATTGTGGATTAATGTATGTCATTGTGATGTATTTTTTGTTTGTGTTTTGTTTTTTGGTTGTTATTTTATGGTTGAGTTTGGACATAGGACAAACATCGAACTCAGAATAGGTATGTTAATGAATGGATATGCTGTAACTTCTTTCAAGATTTAACTTTTCTCAAATAGCATTGACTTCATCACTTCTGATGTATAGTTAGCCTTCACTATGATCTTTTATGATTTGGTGTCTACTACTACTAAAAATGCATTTATCTATTGTTTGTTTTTCATGTGGATTTTCATTCTATCTACTAAGTAATCTCTCTATCTTACTAAGTAATAGCTTTAATAATAATAATAATAATAATCTTAACAAAAATCAAATTTACAGAAAATACAATAGACCTAGAATAATGACTCCCACCATAGGAAGCAGGTTTCTTTACTTTTGCTGGTGGTGCCTTTGTAATTTATGTCATGTGAACTTGATTATGTTTATGTTGATCTGCAAGCTTAATATATGTATTTTTCTTATTTATTCTAATTCAAGTTTGCTTGTATGTTTATTTTCGTTTGGCAATAAAATTTCAATTTCAATTTAAATTTATTCTTACCTTTTTATCCTCAGTGTTTGAGCTGTAGCTATTCATAAACTTGCATGCACCCCCAAAAGCCCCTAAAATTTCATTTGAGAGCTCAAACACATCTTCAAAAAAGTGGGTATTGGTATTTATCTTTTAAAAATTGTTTTTGAGAGTGCAAGCTATCAGAAACGCCCAAAAATGTGATTGCTTTGGGGGTTGCTGAATTTGGGTCCCTATATAACTATTGAATAGTTCATTTTATCCTATCAGCTGTTGGCTCGTTCGTCTCAGCTCTCCGATGCAGACCATATGTTGAATTTTGATCAACTTAAATTCTGTTTTAAAAATTTTGAGACATGCCTTCCATACCTTGAAAATGACTATTTTTACAACATTTAATCAATTGAAGTCGCTTTTACCTCATTATGGGACGCTACTATAACACTGATACAACATGAAAACCACCTGGCAACAAAAACACATCTAAAAACTATTATCTTTTAACTATTGAGCTTACAGTTCTAGTTCTCATTTCCAGAAATATGAGTGACCTTAGTTAATATGGGTACTGTATCACAGATCTAAAAGAGGAAATGGAATGAACAGAAAATTATTGTTATTGTCCAAATAATGGCTGGCTCAGGTCAGAGCTGGTGTCAGAGTTATCAGGACTAATTAATTATTAATGACCTACACTATAGTCTGTTCAACAAGCCTAAAAATTTGCATGTGTGTGAGTGAGGAATTCCGAGAATTGTATTGGCATCAGTCGGTCAGCCTCTATTCACATTCATTGCCACCTACAAGGGATATTCACAATATTGTAATTTTAACTAGCTAAACTGCTATTTGCTAACTTGGGATTGTGAGCACCCCAACAATAGTCTGTTCAGCGAGCCTACAGAATGAAGTAAACAAACTTTACATGTGTGTGAGTGAGTGAGGAATTCCGAGAATTGTACTGGCATCGGTCGGTCTGCCTATTCACATTCATTGCCAACTCCTGTTCATTCAACAGCTGATGTCGCACTTCCAGTTTGTGAAATAAATAAATTATTATTGCATTATTTCAAGAACATATTAGATTTTAAATTCAGTTATCAAGTCAGTATTTTCATTTCAAATGTATAGGTAAAAATAATTCAATCGACAAATTTATGAACAATTCTAATAATATTTAATAGTGATACCAGTGATTGCTGAATGTTTGGATACATTACCTAAGCATTGAAAATAAGAAAATAGCCATCTCATTCATACAAGATATCGAAGAACTTGACTGGATAGACCTTGTAGGAAATTTAATCAGCTTTAATTTTGTATAGAATGGTCATGTCGGTGGGACATATGTTTTCTGAGATATAAGCAAAAAACCAAAAAATGAGACTTCCAACCCAGTGGCAAGGCTTTTGGCCCATTTTTCTTTGAGGAGAACACTGTTACAGGCCAAACCTATGAGCATATGCCACGAAACTGGTTGTTCCCTTTACTGGAAGCCGATTCAAAATAATTTATTTTTGAGCAAGATGAGGCACCTCCCCACTGGAATTGATCAGTTCGAGCATTTTTGAAAGAAAAATTCCCTCAGTGATGGATTGGAAGGATAATGGACCAAAACAACGCTGTTTGTGCCTGGCCTTCTAGATCACTGACCTCACAGTGTATGAAATTTTTCTATGGCGGTTTGTGAAGGATAAACTCTTTGTTCCTCCATTACCTACTGATCCGGATTTCCTTAAACATTGAATAAAAACTGTGATTAATTTAGTTGATTGAAAAATGCTGCAATGTGTTTGGGAAGAGTTCTCATATCGTATTGATGTAGTCCATGCTGCAAGGGTCGGCCATATAGAATAATTGTAACATGTAAAATAAAACTTGACTTCAAGTAGAATACTTTTGTACATAAGTGACATTTTTTTGCTATTTTTCCATAATAAAATATTTAATCACATAATCGGTTCATTCTTTTTGAATCAACTGGTGTATGACTTTAAAATCAGAACAAACAAATACTCATTAAAATTGTCCAATTATAAGGATTCAGCAAAGGCAATTGGTGCTACTCATCTTCATTCTTTATTTTTGACAAATATGCTATTTTTTAATTTTTACATATTTTATTGTAGTTCACATTCATTTATCAAAGTATTATGATGACATTTCAAATGTAAACAAACACAAAGCAGAATGGATGCTGTTAGTGTGACGTCGCAAGCCCCAATCCGCCATTACATGTTTCCAAACAAGTTTATAAGTCCATTTAAAATGAATGGGACCAATTTTTCGTTGTGATTTATAATCAAACAAAATGGTTTTGTGCTTTGTCCCTGATTGTAAACATTACAGCGAGTTCAAGGTTTGCAGTTTTCATAGATTTCCAAAAGATCCCAACAAAAAGAAAAGCCGGATAGCTGCAATCAGGTTTGTACTACATGCATAGGTTATGTTATTGTTATAAACTTAAAAAACACTTTTAAATGGAAATTGACTCACGTTTCGCTCTGTTGTCTAGAGCATGTTATGTTATGAAGGGACAGATTCAAAGATTCAAAGATCCTCACATGTCAACTGAAGCTTATTGTGTGTCCCTAGTATGTTAGTTGGGCAAATCAATACCTGTGTCCTTTACAAGATCCAGGAGTTTTTTCCCTATGCGTCCCATTCATCACCTGGTTGTTTGCAGCCAAACAGAGACCTTCTCCTTGCCCCGAGTCTCTTGCAATCCAGTATGATATGCTTGGCAGTCTCTTCAGACTTATTGCAAAGCCTACACATCTGACTTTCATTTCTGAGTCCAATTGTGTGGAGATGTTTCCTGAAGTGGCCATGTCCAGTCATCAGAGCAATCAACTGCTTGACCTGACCACTATACCCAGCCTCACCAGCCAGTTGGTGAAGTAGGAGCTTGTGTCTGCTAGCAGCCAAGTGCTTGACCTGAGTGACCTTGCCATTGCTGGTGGTGTAAGTCCCTGGACCATTTGTTTATTGTGTGAAAGGCAGTTGTTTTGCTTATGCCACAGCTTGGCTCTGGACCAAAGAATGGCATACTGGAACCCTGCTTAGCAAGCCCATCTGCACACTCATTGCCACCTATGCCTACATGGCCAGGTACCCAACCAAGATGCACAGAGTTGCACGTTGCGAGCTCGCTGAGTGTTTTGTGACACTCCCACACCAATTTTGACTTGATTTCATTAGAGTCAAGAGCCTTGAGGGCTGCCTGACAATCTGACAAGATTACTATATATGCTTGTCACAATAGCATCTGGCAATGCCTATATTGGCACAAGCCATGATGCCCCAAATTTCTGCTTGAAAGATAGTACAGTATTGTCCCAGACTTGCACAGATTTCTGTTCTGGGTGATTCACTGTACACCCCATAGCCAGATTTTCCTTCAATGAGAGAGCCATCTGTATACCAGACAAGGCTGCCTCTCCTGATATAGGGCCCTTCCTCAGACCTCCACTCTTCTCTAGAGCAGAATTTAACAGAAAAAGGTTTAGTGAAAACCATCTCCGTACTCATGACACCTGAAGTCATTTCAAGCACAGAGCTGTGAGCAACAGCTTTGGTGATTGTGCAATGGCCTGTTCCAGACAGGCCTTCCCTCCATTGGCCTGCGACTTTCAATCGATAGGCTGATTTTCATGCTTCTGCCTTGATAAAAATACCCAAGGGCAGTAAGCCAAGAGCAACTTCAAGAGTTGCTGATGGGCTGCTCCTGAAAGCTCCAGTGACTAGGAGTATGCCCATCCTTTGAAAACTTGTGAGTTTGGCTGTGGCTGTAATCTGGTTCACCTTTGTCCACCAGACTAGTGATCCATATTTTTTTTTTTGTAGATTACGTCTTGGAGACTCCAGTTAAGGAGTATAAGACAAGTCAGATCAACAATATTATACACTAGATACCATAATTACTTCAATTAGTTGAGGTGAGGCTTAATTTTGATGTGAAAGGAACTCTTGTACACTATAAAAAGCTTCATCAACTAAATATTTCTTCAATTGTTTTTTTAATATTTCTATATTTTCAAGACTCTACAAAAACTGCGGAAGCTTGTTGTAGAATTTCCTACCAATATAACTAGGTTTTTGTTTGAATAAGCTACTATTGTGACTCACCAAGTGATAATCTCCTCGGCTTCTTGTATTATAATCATGTACATTATCATGTGCAAAATGCGTACCTGCGTTTTGCCGTGACAGCCCGGGTGTCGCTCCCGGCCGGCTAGCGTCAGTCGGCGTGATGGCAGGGTAAGGTACGGGGACCTGACTTCGATTACGTGATTCCGACTGTCCGTGTCCTCTTGTCAGTGGTTGAAATAGACGATTCCGCGGATACCTAATTCGCCCAGATCGTCACGTCTTGGCTGGAGAGGAGGCCATTCAGCCGGGAATCTAGACCCTGCCGCTCCCTAGGGGGCAAGCGTCCGTTTCCCCTGCCGGAACGAGGAAATAGGATTTTGGGGACGGGAAAGGAAGGCCGAAACAATAATATCCCTGCCCCTGAGGAGGAGGAAGAGAGGAGGCCGTTCAGCCGGGAATCTAGACCCTGCCGCCTCCCTAAGGGGGCAAGCGTCCGTTTCCCCTGCCGGAACGAGGAAATAGGATTTTGGGGATAGGAAAGGAAGGGCCGAAACAGCAATATCCCTGCCCCTGAGGAGGAGGGAGAGAGGAGGCCGTTCAGCCGGGAATCTAGACCCTGCCGCCTCCCTAAGGGGGCAAGCGTCCGTTTCCCCTGCCGGAACGAGGAAATAGGATTTTGGGGATAGTAAAGGAAAGGTTTCCTGTTAGAACAACCGCGTCCCTGCCACTTTCCAAAGGGGGCCGGGACCGTTCCCCTAACAGTGAAGGATGGCCGGGGAGGGACGTGCCCCGCTCTTCTCGAGCTGGCCTGAACTCCCCTGCCGGGATTTAAGGTGACGGCTCGGATGCCCAGGTACACCCCTGCCAATTTCCAAGAAGGGGCAGGAATAGTTTTGGGCCCACGTCCCGGGGTTAATAGGTCTATAGGTTGTCGACCAGTTCGGACAGGTACAGCCCACGCGACGTAGCCGCGGGTGGGAGATTTCTTAGTCCTTGCCGGCCGAGGTAAGAAGGATATGACTTAACGACGGCTATGAACTGGTACACCCCTGCCAATTTCCAAAAAGGGGCCGGAATAGCTTAGTCTTAGCCGCCGGGGTTAGGGAGAAGGGGAGCTGTGGAGCTGGGTAAATAGCGGTGGAGGTATGAGTAGAAATAGGATTTTGGGATTAGTAAAGGAAAGGTTTCCTGTTAGAACAACCGCATCCCTGCCACTTTCCAAAGGGGGCCGGGACCGTTCCCCTAACAGTGAAGGATGGCCGGGGAGGGACGTGCCCCGCTCTTCTTGAGCTGGCCTGAACTCCCCTGCCGGGATTTGAGGTGACGGGTCGGATGCCCAGGTACACCCCTGCCAATTTCCAAGAAGGGGCAGGAATAGTTTTGGGCCCCCGTCCCGGGGTTAGAAGGATACGACGTACGATGGCTATGAACTGGTACACCCCTGCCAATTTCCAAACAGGGGCAGGAATAGCTTAGTCTTAGCCACCGGGGATAGAAGGATACGACTTAACGACGGCTATGAACTGGTACACCCCTGCCAATTTCCAAAAAGGGGCCGGAATAGCTTAGTCTTAGCCGCCGAGGTTAGGGAGAAGAGGAGCTGTGGAGCTGGGTAAATAGCGGTGGAGGTATGAGGGTATGGTATGGAAAGGTGACAGGCAGAAGCAGGAAGGCCTCTGCCCCTACGGGTATGTGGGGGGGTATTTGGGATAAGGATAAGAGTAAAAGGTAGAATTTTGTACTACGTACCGTTCCGCACTGCTCGTTGAGAACCGCGTGTACTCGCTGTGAGCAACGCCCGTGAATCGCGACCGTGTTCACTAAACACCCCTACGGGGTAGTAGTCTAAGTAGATAGCTTTCTACTATACGAGACGACCTCGGTCAAGCACCAACTGCTCCAACTCTAGGAACTGGCTGCTATGACACCTGAGACACTACTCTGCGACTTCTCGTCGACTAGACGGCCTTCCCCGAAAAATAATGGGGGAAACCAGTGGGGGAAGGTGGAGAGAAGGGTATGCGCACCCAGTACACTCCACCGGTCAAATTTGTTATCTCCGTTACTGGCTGTAGAGAGATAACCGAGCGTCAATTAGCTCCCTTTTCCTCGTCGCGAACTTGCTTCGTGACACACTCGTCCTACCCGTGGTGGGGGGGGAGGAGGAAAAAGAAAGAAAAGGAAAAAGCCGAAGTCTTTCGACCCCTGCCTAAGATGAAAGGAAAAAGAAGGAAAAGGAATGAGCCGAAGTCTATCGACCTCTGCCCCAGAAAGAAGAATTATAAAAAAAGGGGGGGGGAAAGGAAAGTGAAGGCCGAAATATAAATACCTCTGCCCCAAGGAAGGAATAATAGGATAGGGTAGGGTAGGACATACTAGGGGCCGTGGCGTGCACCACTGCCCGAAATTTAAAAATGCTGGGGTGAATTTCGTCCCCTGATGAACTGCCGTATTCATCGCGAAAGAGAACTCGGCGATATATTTATCCCACTCTGTATGAGTATCTCCAACATATAGTTGTATCATCGTCTTCAAGACACGGTTGACCCTCTCTGTGGGGTTACAACTAGGAGTGTAGGGGGGGTGAAAAATAAAATCATCCCATTATCTTCACAAAAGGATTTGAACAGTTTACTCGTGAATTGAGTGCCATTGTCACAGATTAATATCCTTGGGACTCCAAACCGCGTGATTACGAGCTCTCTTAGAGCTTTCAGGACAGAAATACTGTCGGCTTGTGCTAAGGGGCGAGCTTCCACCCACTTAGTAAATTGGTCTTGGAACACAACCAAGTACCTGCACCCTCATTTAGAACGAGGTAGGGGGCCAACCAAATCTGTACTCACGGTTTCCCACGGCCTCATTACCTTCTGTTGTCGTGACATCTGACCATACGGAACTCTCTGTTCTACTTTGTGTTTCATACACATCTCACACCTCCTCACGTATTTGGCGACATCTCGATACATGCCAGGCCAATAGTACTGTCTCGATATTCGCTCATACGTTTTATATACTCCTTGGTGACCGGCTGTTGGAGCATCGTGGTTCAGTTTATAAACCTCGGCTCTACAGTCCCGTGGAATACATAATTTCCACCCGTCATTCCCGATGTCTCCGGGTACATATCGCCGCGGCCACACATGCCGATAGAGTAATCCCTCCCGGATCATAAAGTCCGGATATTTTTCAGGACACTGTGTAAGGCCTTCCTTGACCTTTTTTGTCCAGTTATCGTCCTTGCTTAATTCCGTAGCGATCGCTACCGGATCCTCTATTATAGGCCCATTGACTTCGTCACTCCCGCCTTGGGGTGCACGAGATAGGGCGTCCGGAACCACATTGAATTTCCCTCGTCTATACTGTATAGACAAATCATACTGTTCCATTTCCAAAATCCATCGAGCTAGTCGTCCAGATGGATTCGGAATAGCTCTCAGCCATTTTAACGACTGGTGGTCTGTGAGCACTGTCGTTTTATAACCCTCTATATAGGGTTTGAATTTTCTGAGTGCAAATATTACCGCTAGGCACTCCTTTTCGGTTGTGGTATACCTAGTTTCAGGTCCCTTCAACCCGCGACTCGCATACGCGATCACTTTCTCCTCCCCCTCAATTTCTTGGGTGAGGACGGCGCCTAGCCCACAATCGGAAGCATCCGTTTGTAACGTGAACGGAAGTTCAAAATGCGGGTATGTCAATACCGGTGAACTTGTGAGAGCAGTTTTAATTTTATTAAACGCCTCTTCTTGTTCCCCTTCCCATCGCCACTTCGTCCCTGCCTTCAGTAACTTATGAAGGGGGGCTGCTAGATCGGCGAAATTTTGAACGAAACGCCGATACCACGACGCTAAACCGAGAAAACTCCGGAGAGTCCGAATTCGTTTAGGGGTAGGGAATTCCGCGACTGCCCTAATTGTTTCTGGGTCAGTCTGTAACCCTTGTTCAGTCACAATATGGCCCAAATAGCGTAATTTGGACTTCAGGAACTGGCACTTCTCTGGATTAATAACCAGGCCGGCCTCTCTTAGCCTCAGAAAAACTTCTCTCAGGTTTTCTATATGCGCTTCCAGGGTCTCCCCAAGCACAATGACGTCGTCCAGGTAGGCGAACGCATGGGGTTCCAGTTTGGGGCCTATCGCTCGGTCCAATAATCGTTGAAACGTCGCCCCCGCGGAGTGTAATCCGAACGGCATGACTCGGAATTGGAATAAGCCCCGTCCGGGTATGGTAAACGCCGTCAACGGCTTGCTAGTTTCCTCCAAAGGGACTTGCCAGTAACCGTTTTTCAGGTCTATTGACGAGATAAATCGTGCGTTACGCAATCTATCTAAAATACCCGTCATGTTGGGTAGAGGATACGCGTCTCTATGCGTAATCCCATTAATCTGCCTGAAATCAATGCAGAATCGGAGTTTCCCGTTAGGCTTTTTCACTAATACGATGGGAGAACTCCAGGGGCTGCTACTTGGTTCGATGACACGTTGATTTAACATGTCAGTGACCGCCTCGTCTATGACCTTCTGCATAGCGGGGTTCCGCGGGTACGGCCGTTGCCTGAACGGTTCGGCTCCTTCTTTCAATTTGACTCTGTGTTCCAATAGATGTGTGGAACCGGGAACGGACTGAAATTTACTCAGCTCTATCTCCAGAAATTTTTCGAAGTCGACTTCTTTAGTCACTTCCACGACTTGTTTCTGAATTTTAGAAGCGGGTAGTTGCATTCTCTTATGGAGAATATCGAGACTTGCTCTCATTAAAACCAAATGATTTAAACCTAAAATCATTTCCGGTTTCGATTCGTTGCATATTGCGACTCGCAAATATTGCTCTCTTCCGCATATATTTGCTGTCACTCTTAACTCCTTCTCGACGGATAATTTCCCGCCGTTAATCAAGGAGAGTTGCTGGGTGACCATCCTTGGCCTAGCCTTCCCCACTGACGTTATTCTATGCGCCGTTCTCCGGGATACATAGGAGAACTCTGCCCCCGTATCTACTAGAGCATTAATCTCTATTCCATCAAGTTCTATACACATAAACATACGTGTTTCAATCTCCCTATGTCCCTCGCACCGGGTTTCGATAGGGGCTATGCCGGGTTTCGACTCCCGTCGGTTTGACATTGGTTGTGGAGATTTCTTCTCCACCTCTACACCGGTCGAGCACGGGACCCATTCCACTTCACGAGTATGAGTGCGAATATGGAACACATTTTCACGCATGAATTGCATGCCAATTAATATTTCAGGTTTGAGTCCTTCCATCACCGTCGCAGTGAAAGGAAGTCTGACTCCGCCCAACATAACGTTAGTTATGACTCTGCCGTCTAAACGTGCGGCCGTTCCATTCGCAAGTAGCGCCCGGTGACTGGCCGGCTCCTTACGTACGGGTCCCATACTCGCAAGACTGCTATAGGCTTCCGAGCTAATATAATTAGACTCGGCTCCCGTGTCTAATAAGGCCCGGTACGGTTTCCCCGCGACCTCTACCATCACAAACAGACGTTTATCTAGCGGTGTCCCGCTCACCAACTCCAGTCGACTCGGTGACTGTACCACTGCGGTTCCCTTTACTTTACCGGATTGTTTGTTACACACACAATCCTTACGGGCTCTTTTACACTGATTACAGTCAGCCCCTTCCGGACAGTGGGATCGCCAATGTCCCGGCTTTTTACACTGCCAACAGGTAGGCTCGATGACCTCAGGGGTGGGCTTGACCCTGCTCTGGGCTACCTCTTCGTCTCCTCGAGGTTTCATCACCTTCCTCGGGTCCTCTATTTTCGAATTTCGCGCAATTTGACGCAACTGCTTCTCTTCCGCCTTGATTTGTTCGAATTGTCGCGCAAGTCGCAACAAATCGTCGACATTATGTACGTCAGACAGGTGTACATACAATTTGTACCGAGGTAGAAGGTTTCGGTACAGTCGTTGTACCTGGTTTTCTTCAGTAAAACCGCCCCTTCTCCTCATCAGAGTTACTAACTCTTCTGTGAACTCGTCCACAAGTTCACCCTCTCTCTGTTTTCGAGCGAGGATCTGGTTATCAAGATCCTCCTCATACGTTGAGGGGTAATATCTCAACTTAAAATCGGCGATGAAATCGTTCCAACTTTTCCATCGTTCTCTCCGATTCCTCATCCAGAGAATCGGCTTCCCTGCCAGCATTTCGGGTAGAGCGACTAGTAACTGTTTGCCAGTAAACCCATATGCTAACTCTAATTCTCCCAGCCTTTCTATAAAGCTAGGGGCATCCCCGTGCCCGTCAAAGGAGAGCTTCCAGCTTCTCACTTTATCACATACCATTCCTGGATCCATCCAGGAGCCGGTATTCATCGTAGTACGGTATTGTGTACGACTGATTCGTTCTGACGTGTTAGCTTGCTCATCTAACACAACATTTTCCGCACCCTCGTGACTGGCAGCGTACCTACTGGTTCCTGCCCCGCCACTCGCGGTGCTCGGATTGGCTGCCTTCATCGTCATTTTACGATGGTGTTCGACGACCACTTTCCTCAACTCGGCCACCGTGCCCTGCGTGGGTAACCCATAGCTGGCTGAGAGGTTCACTAAATCCTCCTTCAGCAATCGGTAAACCCACGACACTCTCGGGTCGTTCGACTCCTCTGCCAAAACTGCCTGACCCAGGTCGCTTTCGGAATCACCGTGTTCACTCATCCTAACCACTTTTTCGTCTACTTTACGCGACACTTTTTTGTCTAATTTTCCCGACACTTTTTTGTCCAATTTTCCCGACACATGTGCAAAATGCATACCTGCGTTTTGCCGTGACAGCCCGGGTGTCGCTCCCGGCCGGCTAGCGTCAGTCGGCGTGATGGCAGGGTAAGGTACGGGGACCTGACTTCGATTACGTGATTCCGACTGTCCGTGTCCTCTTGTCAGTGGTTGAAATAGACGATTCCGCGGATACCTAATTCGCCCAGATCGTCGCGTCTTGGCTGGAGAGGAGGCCGTTCAGCCGGGAATCTAGACCCTGCCGCTCCCTAGGGGGCAAGCGTCCGTTTCCCCTGCCGGAACGAGGAAATAGGATTTTGGGGACGGGAAAGGAAGGCCGAAACAATAATATCCCTGCCCCTGAGGAGGAGGAAGAGAGGAGGCCGTTCAGCCGGGAATCTAGACCCTGCTGCCTCCCTAAGGGGGCAAGCGTCCGTTTCCCCTGCCGGAACGAGGAAATAGGATTTTGGGGATAGGAAAGGAAGGGCCGAAACAGCAATATCCCTGCCCCTGAGGAGGAGGGAGAGAGGAGGCCGTTCAGCCGGGAATCTAGACCCTGCCGCCTCCCTAAGGGGGCAAGCGTCCGTTTCCCCTGCCGGAACGAGGAAATAGGATTTTGGGGATAGTAAAGGAAAGGTTTCCTGTTAGAACAACCGCGTCCCTGCCACTTTCCAAAGGGGGCCGGGACCGTTCCCCTAACAGTGAAGGATGGCCGGGGAGGGACGTGCCCCGCTCTTCTCGAGCTGGCCTGAACTCCCCTGCCGGGATTTGAGGTGACGGGTCGGATGCCCAGGTACACCCCTGCCAATTTCCAAGAAGGGGCAGGAATAGTTTTGGGCCCACGTCCCGGGGTTAATAGGTCTATAGGTTGTCGACCGGTTCGGACAGGTACAGCCCACGCGACGTAGCCGCGGGTGGGAGATTTCTTAGTCCTTGCCGGCCGAGGTAAGAAGGATACGACTTAACGACGGCTATGAACTGGTACACCCCTGCCAATTTCCAAAAAGGGGCCGGAATAGCTTAGTCTTAGCCGCCGGGGTTAGGGAGAAGGGGAGCTGTGGAGCTGGGTAAATAGCGGTGGAGGTATGAGGAGAAATAGGATTTTGGGATTAGTAAAGGAAAGGTTTCCTGTTAGAACAACCGCATCCCTGCCACTTTCCAAAGGGGGCCGGGACCGTTCCCCTAACAGTGAAGGATGGCCGGGGAGGGACGTGCCCCGCTCTTCTCGAGCTGGCCTGAACTCCCCTGCCGGGATTTGAGGTGACGGGTCGGATGCCCAGGTACACCCCTGCCAATTTCCAAGAAGGGGCAGGAATAGTTTTGGGCCCCCGTCCCGGGGTTAGAAGGATACGACGTACGATGGCTATGAACTGGTACACCCCTGCCAATTTCCAAACAGGGGCAGGAATAGCTTAGTCTTAGCCACCGGGGATAGAAGGATACGACTTAACGACGGCTATGAACTGGTACACCCCTGCCAATTTCCAAAAAGGGGCCGGATTAGCTTAGTCTTAGCTGCCGAGGTTAGGGAGAAGAGGAGCTGTGGAGCTGGGTAAATAGTGGTGGAGGTATGAGGGTATGGTATGGAAAGGTGACAGGCAGAAGCAGGAAGGCCTCTGCCCCTACGGGTATGTGGGGGGGTATTTGGGATAAGGATAAGAGTAAAAGGTAGAATTTCGTACTACGTACCGTTCCGCACTGCTCGTTGAGAACCGCGTGTACTCGCTGTGAGCAACGCCCGTGAATCGCGACCGCGTTCACTAAACACCCCTACGGGGTAGTAGTCTAAGTAGATAGCTTTCTACTATACGAGACGACCTCGGTCAAGCACCAACTGCTCCAACTCTAGGAACTGGCTGCTATGACACCTGAGACACTACTCTGCGACTTCTCGTCGACTAGACGGCCTTCCCCGAAAAATAATGGGGGAAACCAGTGGGGGAAGGTGGAGAGAAGGGTATGCGCACCCAGTACACTCCACCGGTCAAATTTGTTATCTCTGTTACTGGCTGTAGAGAGATAACCGAGTGTCAATTAGCTCCCTTTTCCTCGTCGCGAACTTGCTTCGTGACAACATCAAGATTTTGGTTAATATCATTAGTTTTTACATATAAAGTAGCTTCATACACATATAAGCAGGGTACAGTTATGAGACCAAGTCTCTTGAACAACGGCCTACATGAATCTAATCTATTTACTCTTTCTATACACCTAACCGCTTTCTTTTGGATCTTAAACACCCTATCAAGATTTTGTTTTGATGAATTACCCCATACTAAGATAGCATACCTAATATGTGACAGTAAGAGCCCATGGTAAGCTGTAAAAAGTAACTTTTTGTCATTCAATCTAGCGAGCTGTTGCAGGACAAATACCCCAGATGAAATTTTACAACATATTTTCTCAATGTATGGAGTCCAGGTCAATCGTCTATCCAACATAACTCCTAGAAATGCAATTTTTTCTTCCTGGTCTAATTGATTATCGTTTACAAACGTGTTTATAGCCCTATCTTCATTTAAATTATGTTTGTTTTTGAATTGAAGGTATTGGCATTTTTTAATATTTAAAGTTAATTTCAACTGATTTAAAAATTGGACAATGGACTGCACACCTATATGGGCACTTATTTCTAAATTATCTAGAATGGAATTGCTGAAAATGAGTGATGTATCATCAGCAAATAAGAGGGCTCTACCACTAATTAATTCTTTAGGTAAACGGTTGATATATAACAAAAAAAGCAATGGACCTAGTATTGAACCCTGAGGCACTCCAGCTTGCACCTCTAATTTATTAGATTTATTCTTTACTATACTATTACCAACTACTGTAGTTAGTTCTACACATTGTTTTCTCCCAATAAGATATGATTCAAACCATTTCAGTTCAACCCCATTTACACCTACATTTTGCAGTATTTCCAATAAAGTTCTATGATTAACACAATCAAATGCCTTTGACAGATCTGAAAAGATTGCAGTAGCTTTGTCACCTGAATCTATTATATCTATTAGTTTTTCAACTAGAGAAACTATGGCTGTCTTTGTTGATCTCCCTTTCTGGAAGCCATGCTGTTCATCACAGATAAAGTTAGCTTCTTGAAGGTGCAGAAGTAACCTATTTAGAACTACTCTTTCAAAAATTTTACTTATTACATTTAAAATACTAATGGACCTATAGTTTTCTACCTTTTCTCTATCACCACTTTTGAAGATTGGCAAGATCTTCCCCTCTTTTAAATTATCTGGAAAAACACCTTGTTCTAATGAATGATTTATCAGATGAATCAAAGGGTCTAACAATAATTGATCTTTACATTCTTTCAGAATTTTACTGGATACCCCATCCATTCCTACAGTTTTTTTATTATTTAAACTATCAATGATATTTGACAACTCGTCTTGGGATACTGGGTGGAATTTTAATTCATTCTGAATCCCCTCAGTATTCCTCATGTCACTAATACCTGTATTAAGAGATTTTTGAAGATTCTTAGCAACCTGATGATAATATCTGTTAAAGAAATTACAAATGTCTGCACTATCATCAATATAATTGTCATTTTCGTTAATTATTCTGGGGACACTAGTATAAGCATCTACATGAGCTACTTGCCTATTTTTGTTTATTACATCCCACACTGCTGTGTTAAAGTACACACTATTATTCAAAATTTCAGCTGTTTTCTTACATTTCGCTCTTTTCACTTCTTTCATATAGTTTTTCTTTATTTGTAATTATCTTCACTTAACATATTTCTAGAGAGTTTGAATTCATCATATGCATCTTTAACCCTATTTATTTCTGCAAGGATATCATCAGTTATCCACTCTTCAATTTTGTCTAATTTGTTTTTTACAGGGACTTTTATAACTGGACAACTCATAGTAATATGAAACCTTAAAATATTAAAGAAACTATCATTTTTGTTATTCAAACTATTGCTATTGTAAACCCTACTCCAGTTTTCTTGTAGCAGATTCTGCTTCAAACAATCGATATTCCCCTGTTCACATTGTTGAATTTCTTTCATTACTCTACTCTTTTTAATTGATTTATGACCTTGCAACCCCACCTCTAAGATTTGATAGTCATGATCAGATAGTTCCGAGCCGCCTAATTTTGTTTTAGAGTAATCTATATTAGTAAGGATGCTATCAATTATTGTTTGTGATGTTCTTGTGACTCTGGTATATTCATGAACTTTTATTTCCAAGTTATTCATGCATATAATATCCTTTAAATCTTCTGTCATTTTATTCTGTGTTGCAAAGTCTGTATTGAAATCTCCCGCTACAATAACGTTTGTAAAACGAGTAGTAGTAATCTCTAAAAGCCTATTGAATAGTTCACAAAAATTGTTCCATTCCCCATTTGGTGACCTGTAAATACCTAACACCGCTACTTCGAAATTATTGTCGATTTTTACTCTCAAACCAGTAACTTCTAAATCCATTTCCACAGCAAATTTCTCTACATATTCTAAATTAAATGTTTGCATATTCTTAGCATTTTTAGTGAAGATAGCTACTCCCCCACTTCGATGAGATGTCCTGCAATACGACGTTTTCAATGAATAGTTTGGAATATTAAGTTGTGACAATTCATCTTCTTTTAAACCATGCTCTGTGAAAATAGCTATATCAGGAGCCTGTTCTTTAAAAAATACTTCGATTCTATCTATTTTGTTACGAATGTATTGAATATTCTGATGGAACACAGTGAGTACCGGTACTTCCCTATCAACATCCCTTATTACTTTATCGTTCCTTTTGCATATTGAAGTAGATTCACTTAATCTCTTAGAATCTTGAGAGCCTATCAGATTGCTACAAGAGTTCCTTCCACTAATGCTATCCTGATTTTTTGATCGATTAACGTCTTTTAATACAATTGAAGATATGAATTTATCATCTGAAACTAGTTTCCCTTCCCGGTTTTGAGCCACTTTACGAAAAAAGGTTCGTTAGATGATTGTTTAGGAGAATTATTGACAGTAGATTGCAAACGACTTTCAATCAGCTCTGCCAGCCTGCCAGCCTATTACAAAATATTACTTTGCCAGATTGATTTAGGTTTTTTTTTTTTTTTTTTTTTGAGGATGAAGCCCACATAGGTCTGAGACCTGTGCGTGGGTAATGAGTTGGATGATGGTGATTGATGAGTGGGACCTACAGTTTTAGGTGGGTTCCGAACCACCGGGAAGTGATTTTCAGCAGAGAACAGTGTCTTTTTTGCTGGCCAATCTAATCGGTCACCGTTACAAACAGGACCTACGAGAACGCAGCTTATCTATCTGATTGAACAGATACCTGCTACGGCTCGCGGCTATCACTTCCCAAGACCATGATTAGTGAAGTTTTGTTTTTTCAGCCTTTCATTTAGAAAACAAATCCCCAACTGCTTAGAATTCTTATTTTTTAGGCTGTTGATTGTATTATGAATTGATTTATTTGTTGACTTAATGGCTTCATTTAGCTCTGGCCTATCAAACCTATACGGAATTGTACTTATTATTACATTAGTTTTTTGGCTGAGTGGCACAATCTCTTTAATTTTTTCATTTATTTCAGGAAGATGTTTTAGATTAGGTTCATTTATATGTGACTTGAGGCCTTATTACTGCCTTGTACAGCCACAGCGCTATGTGAGGCTTAATCCCCCACATGGAGCCTGCAAATCTCCTGGACGTCATACGCGCCCATTTTGCTTTGTGCAGTATATTATTCAAATGATTGTTCCAAGTCAGCTTGGAGTCGATAGTCAGCCCTAGGTATTTGACTGTACCTGATACTTTGAGCTGTGTTGGTCCAAGTTTCAACCGGGAGAGAGACTCCAGGTTCTTTTTCCTTGTAAACGGAACAACTACAGTCTTTGAGGGATTTATACTTAGTCCCTCTCCAAGACACCAGTCATTAACAAATTGAAGGTTGGCGTTCATGACATCAGCAACAATATTTGTGAACCTTCCCTGTACCAATATACTAAAATCTTTATTGATTAGCGCCATTCAATTTTCTGTCACATACATCAATTAAATTTGGGTAATGATCAGGTCGAATAACTTAACATGCAATTAAATTGCTTCTATTATAGGAAATGGATGTACAAGTCATCAGTAGTTATTAATACGAAATTGGAACTTTCTGCTTTACAATTAATCAGCCAAAAACGATTGTGTTTAATTTAACAAGCCTTATTAACTTAATATCACTTGAAACGAAAGAATGATGTTGAAGATCCATCTTGTTTCCACTAATATGTATTATAAACTTAAAAAACACTTTTAAATGGAAATTGACTCACATTATGGCGTGACGGCCGTTTCGCTCTGTTGTCTAGAGCATCATCAGATGACCCACAATACACTGATTCAAGGCATCAGTTTGAGGGTTATGTATGTTGGAATGGTGAAGGGGTGGGGGGATGAATAGGCCGGAGGTTTGAAATTGGGATTATTTTGTCAAATAGAGTATGTGAGAAGAAGTTAAGTTGATCATTTAAAATGTTGTCAGGTTGCTGCTTTGCATGTTTGTACATCTCATATTGTTCTAAAACATTGAGTTTCTGGCTTTTGTGAGTGAAGTGTAGTGTGTCTAAATTAGTGTCAATATCTGTATAACTGTGGCCTGTTGAAATGATGTGTTCAGCAAAAGTGGAATGTGTGTTTGGGTGTGAGATGACTCTTGTGTGTTCTTTGAATCTAGTGGTGAATGTCCTGCCAGTTTGTCCTATATAAAACTTGATCAACTTAATGTAATATTGTATGGTTTTTGATGTAAAGATTGCAGAGGCATTGGTTGTTGTTGTTGGTGTGCGAGAATGGGGCAACAAGGAGATGGCTTAATGTGTTATAATGTGTTTATTCAGAGAAATAAATAAATCTGTAAACTGTAGACAAAATGTGTTATTTATTTGAAGTTATTACAATGGCGATGAGAGGTAATATTGGTGATTTAGAACAGTTTGATCCTGATGGAAAAAAAAATAATAGAATTTTTGGGTGTGGTCATCACACTATAAGCAGTGCCGATTCTGGCTCAGTTTAACGATAGTTACTTGTATTACAAAAATTTTAATGCTGGTTGAATTTTAATGCTGGTTTCAACAATGGTTGAAATTTAATGGTGGTTTAATTTTGACGGAGATCAATCACCAACTGATTACCCATCTCGTACTAGCTTTATTATCACTTACCCAGTGGTTCGGAACCCACCTAAAATAAAAGATTATTAGATGGTTCCATCTTGTTCAAATTTCCAAGGCGATTCAATTTCATGTATCAAACACTCTCATGTATCAATTGACATCCCATTTTTCCCTTTTCTCTCATTTTTCCCTTTTTCTCCCATTTTTTCCCCTTTTTAAATTAAATAAGTTGGTGACTGATGAGATGGTAAATCTATTAATTTGAATGATAACCAATGAGATGGGAAATGGGGTATATATCAATATTTATGGCTGACAAGATAGCTGATATTTCAATCAAATTGGGAAGGTTGAAAATAGAGTATAATGGGAAGGCTTATGGATCTTCATACACTCCTCACCTAATATCTGTGGGGATCTATTATGTCTGGGTGGGAGGAATGACAATGTTAAGGTATATATCAATATTATTACTGATGACTGACAGGATAGCTAATCTTTCAATAGAATTGATTATTAGAACTATTGCAGAGTATCAATATAATGTGAAGGCTTTTGAATCCACCTTTTTCACCTCCCACTTCATGTCTGTGAAGACCTCTGATAAACAGTAAGTGGGATAATAATGTTATTAAATTATTGCTAACTGATGAGATGGTAAATCTATTAATTTGAATGATAACCAATGAGATGAGAAATAGGGTATATATCAATATTATATTATTTGTGGTTGATAAGATGGCTAATATTTTAATTTCAATGATGATTTTACTAGATGAGAAATAGGGTATATATCAATATCATATTATTATGACAGACAAAAAGGCTAATCTATCAATTGAATTGCTGTCTGATGAGATGATTGATGTATTAATTACATTTTTGTTTGAGGAGATATACTAAAATTGTGACAATTTCTTCTTATTATTCAATATACTAAAATTCAGGTATAGGGTATAGGTAATAGATAAATTTAGATGCAAATCTACACAATCCTTTTGTACCATCTTGTTCAGATAACCAAGTCAGTTCCAATTCATGTATCACAAGCCAGCACTATATAAAGGCTTGCAAACCACATTTTTTATCCAGTCTTCACTCACAACCTCAACAGTAAACACCTCTCTTAATCAGATACAGGTGGGGGGGGGGGGGGGAAGATAATGCTAAAGTATTATTATATCAATATTAAAACAGTCAGACAACTGACGAGGTGGGTAATATAAGTTGGTGACTGAGGTTGATCTATTAATTTGAATGGTAACCAATGTGATGAGAATGATCTGCATAGCTGGATATAGTTTATGGAGGCACATTTTATGTTTCATGATTCAAATGTATCTTTGTATAATGTATTATATACATTAGTTTTGATTGGATATATATCAATATTGGTAGCTGACAGGATAGCTAATCTTTCAATTGAGTTGGTTATTAGCAAGATAGGAAATAGACTATATGTATATCAATATAAACCCCATATCATAGCTTGTGAATCATCCACTTCCCACTTCATGACTGTGTGGATCTATCAGGTCTGGGTGGAAGAAATGGGGATGTTAGGGTATATTTCAATATTATTGATGACTGATGAGATTGAAAATCTATTAATTTCAACCATGGGAACAAGATTTTATTTCAATGTAATTGTTGATTAACAAGAAGGTTAATTGAACCGATGTCTGATGAGAGAGTGAATCTTTAACAAGAATGGTGAGTAATAAGGTGACTAACCCATTCAATGAACTGACGTCTAATGGGATGGCTATCATTGGTATCTGATGAGATGACAAGATATTTTTTAGAAGTTCAACTTTCCAAAATACTTCTGTCAATTCTACTTGCTTCCCAATTTATTAATTGAATTGATAACTGATGAGATGACATTGGTTACAAAGAAGATATGGTAAATTATACTGGATGTGAGGGTGTACATGTATTATTGGTGACTGATAAGATGGTTAATTACACTGCTAACAGGGGTTATAGCAAATAGTGATATACCAAATGTTAAGGTGAATAATACGTATATTTTGAATAATACGTATTATTAATAATACGTGAATAATACGTATTATTGATGACCAATAAGATGGCTAAACCATTCACTGAATAGGTTACTGATGAGATGACTCATTTCCACATACTTTCCAATATATTCATTGAATTGATGAGATGATTAACTACACTGGTGGCTGAGGAGATGGTGGGATATTTATTTGAACTTGGGTCAGTTCTACTTACCAAGGTAGTTCAAATTCATACATCATACACTAATTTCTACAGTTCAAATTCCCAATACACCAACACTGTGAGGCTCTCCACACTCCACCCATTCTATTAATTTCATTGATAACTGATGAGATAGTAAATCTATCAATTGGTGAGTAAGGATATAGTAAATAGGGATATATAATGTTGGAGTATATATATATATATATATATATATATATATATATTATTGGTGAGTGACAATATAACTAATCTATCAATTACATTGGTGTGTATGCAGATGAGGAAGAGGTTATGTAAACGCCAATTATCGTTTACTGGTAATGAATTATAAACAGCTATAAACAGTTCGATTATTTAAATTTAGAGCCACCATCAGTAATGTTGGTACTCATTGCGGACACTTGCAATTCCCCTGTTCATTGGCACGTTTCCGTTAGTTGCATTCTTGTCTCGGTACAGTTCGGTTTAATCCATGCTTCTTACCTACCCGCCGGCTCACGCATGTGCTTCTTCTCGTATTGCGCAATACCACGTGAACTTTGGTTAATTATCGTCATTACCTTTTGGGGTTGTTGAATCCACAAAGTGTACCTCATCCAGCATCGGATACTCCTTCACGGGCAGAAATTACGGAAACATATGCCATCAACGGTCTTGTTGGGACTCAAGGTAATTGCATAGACTTTATTGGCCATTATACTAGCGAACTTACACCTCCTAGTGCTTTTGAAGGGCTTTCAATCAACCCTGGCCCCAACAAAGTGGTCCTCCGGTTTGGGATATGAATTTTAGCAAAATTTTGAGTGAAATTTGAAGTTTTTACGTCGTAAAAGTGGTTGTGTATCAAGGTGTGGCTTACGTATCTAGCAGTGTGTATCACGAGCGTGTAGTTTGAAAGTAGTGAGCATTCCTATCTTGACGCAGAGTGTATCAAGTCGAGTATCCGATCAACAAGCAGCGTTTCCTAGAAAAACATGTCACCAACCTAAGCGAACCTGTTTTATTACGAGAATAATTATTCCAGTAGCCATATTGTGCCACAAATAAGTGCGTATGGACCACCCACCTTGCGTAGCAACATAGTTCCAAGCTTCGCTAACAGGTTGCGTCAGTGGCTATATCATCGAATTCATTTTCGCAATTTTGTCGTCTGCCTAAACAAACACTCAAGATGAATCCAGACTCAGTAATGAAAACTCCCGTAAGTAAAAGTATGAATGCTACAACCAGTGACAATACTACAAACAGTGATAACCTCTTAGTTAAATTAGCAGAAGATTTATTATTGAATTTAGAAGAAATTACCAAAAACGGATATGATTTGCCTCAATCAGTATTTCAATATACTCAATCATTACAGTCTACACTTTCGGCGTATAACATTAAGGCTTTGGACTCAAATCTAAACAGTGAGCATGCTAAATTATTCAGTGAAATCAGTAGTACATGTGCAAAAATTCTTAGGCAGATTACTCCTAAAAGTTTGCCCGCTTCCCAGTCTGCATTCAAACTAGCTGCAGTTGAACTACCTACCTTTTCAGGTGAGCAAGAGAACTGGATGAAATTTAAATCCTTATACGAATCCGGAGTGCACAAGTCAGATAATTACACTAATGTTCAAAAATTTCACATTTTGAAGACCCATGTCTTGGGTTTCGCTTTATCGTTATTTGATTCATTGCCATTAATGGAGGAAAATTATGCAGTAGCGTATAATCTATTGTGTAAAAGATTTGATAATGTTTGTGCCGCCGCTAATCACAGTTATGCTAAAATGTTTAATTTCATTCCACACGGATCAGCCAAGGATGTATTACAGAAACATCATGCAACATTTACGTCAGGTATAAGTGTGCTCAGATCATTACCGGACATAAATCTCGAAAATTACTTACTATTCCAGTTAGCCAGTCGCGCCCTACCAGACTATTGGCGCACTCAGTTCGAAAGTACCGTACTTGATAATGCTATACCTACTGTAGAACAATTCATGGAATTTGTTAACGCCTGTGAACGATCCATCAATGTGGCTGCCGCTAGTAATATTTCAGCTCTTAACAGTCCATCTATTGAGAACGCTAGTAGAAAATCGCCGCCAAGTTCCAGATGTACGTTAGCCTCTGCCTTCCCGGTACAAACGACTACCCATTCCTTCGTCTCCAGAGTTTGTTTATTGTGCGATCAACTGCATCGAATTAATAAATGTTACAAATTTAAACAGATGACTGTTGCAGAACAATATCGATTCACCAGAGACAATAAAAAATGTTTTGTATGTTTAGGCTCGCATTTAGCACAGAACTGTCAATCTCAAAAGTGTTGTATGCATTGTGGTTCACAGCGACACAATTCTCTGTTGTGTACCCAGGTCGATAATACCGCTCGCTTCAGTATGTCGAACCCTACCGTTACGGACAACTCGCCCATCGCACGTCCACGTTCCGGGTCATGCAGTTCATCCTCTTCCGATTCCAGTAGTCAAAATGAGCATCACCAACACCGGATCTATCGCAACCGCAAATTAGTAATGAGCGTAGCTAAGGATCGAAATTCCGACAAAGAATCAACACTCGCATCGCCGCGAAACAGTTCGCCTCCACACTCTGAGCGCAATAAGAGAAGTGAATCGTTCAGAAACCTATCTACAGGTCACAAATCGATGAGACTAGAATCCCGTCAGAATAATGATTGAGTAGAGGAGTCAGTGCCCACTCTCGGATCATCGATTAAGTCTACCTGTTTAACATTTAATCCTACTATCAGTGTGCTTTATTTTTATTGTCAAGAACCCGCTAACCAGTTATACGAATTTGATAAAATAAGGTATCAAAACTCGACCATAAACGGATTACCGCATTATAAGCCTTATAAATGTAACGCTCCTCCTAGTGACAGTACAGAAAAAGATCAAAGTGTGAATAAGCATTTAATTCGAGAAGTGTTTTCCAGTCATTCCATGGCTGATGATGGAATAAACTGTATTATCGGTACTCTATGCTTACCAGTGATAAGTCAGTATGGCCAAACGATAAAGATTTGTGCGTTTTTAGATTCCGCTAGCCAGCGTACGTTCATCAGTCCAGAAACGGTTATAAAATTAGGATTGAAACGTCAGCCTTCAAATATTCAGTTAACAGGAATCAATTCTATGGCCTCGCCCGTGGACGGTGTCGTTCATTTATCTCTAGCCTCGCCTACTGACAATTCTAAACTAATATCTACTCAAGCGCTCGTTATCGACACGTTACCTTCTCAGCTGCCTGCACAGACGGTGCACCCTAATTGTTATTCTGAATTCGTTACGCTGCCAAATTACGCTTACAGAATTATCCGACGATCCGCTAGAAACAGTCCAAGTACTAACACCAGGTCACTTCCTTATCAGATCTCCACTAATTGCTCTTCCTGAGAAGCCTGTTGATTTGGATGTCACGCCTCAATGGAGATGGAAACGAATCCAGCAACTCTCCCAATGTTTTTGGAAGCGCTGGTCAGCCGAATACTTGCAATTACTATCCACTCGGACTAAATGGAACAGACCCAGCTGCTCTCTTCAGATTGGTGAGTTGGTATTGATTAAAGACATGAACGTTTCACCACTACAATGGCCTGTTGGAGTTATCACCGCCGTGTTTCCCGGCCCAGATGGAATTACAAGAGTTGTGAATGTTCGCACCGCTCATGGAACGTATATGCGCGCCGTCAATCGCCTGCATCCTCTGTCTGATCAACCAGTGCCGGTTCCTGCTCCTGTCGGGGGGAGTATGTAAACGCCAATTATCGTTTACTGGTAATGAATTATAAACAGCTATAAACAGTTCGATTATTTAAATTTAGCGCCACCATCAGTAATGTTGGTACTCATTGCGGACACTTGCAATTCTCCTGTTCATTGGCACGTTTCCGTTAGTTGCATTCTTGTCTCAGTACAGTTTGGTTTAATCCATGCTTCTTACCTACCCGCCGGCTCACGCGTGTGCTTCTTCTTGTATTGCGCAATACCGCATGAACTTTGGTTAATTATCGTCATTACCTTTCCACAAAGTGTACCTCATCCAGCATCGGATACTCCTTCACAGGCAGAAATTACGGAAACATACGCCATCAATGGTCTCATTGGGACTCAAGGTAATTGCATAGACTTTATTGGCCATTATACTAGCGAACTTACACCTCCTAGTGCTTTTGAAGGGCTTTCAATCAACCCTGGCCCCAACAGGTTATATATATACATTGATATATTTTATTGGTGACTGATGAGATGACTAATCAATTTATTATTTCACTGTTTCATGAGAAGGGTGGTACTGTATTGTCACGTGGCAAAGCCGTGACGGGGAAATATATAATTAATTAATATATTTAATTAATTATTTTAGAGGCACCCGACCAAAGTAGAGAGGAGCAGCCACCGGTCGGGGCACAGAACGTTGATAACGATCTGGACCGGTGGAGTGCTCACTACTGCGTCGGGGCTTCCCCCACCAGTTCCTCACCATTTTGGAGGAACGGCTCTCTGATGGAGCTGTAAGAGAAGAGTCTTCTTCTTCAAGTCTTCGAAGGGTTTACTTCGAGTCTTCGAGAGGTCTTCTGATCGGTCACAGTGTAGCAGGAGTTGTACTGCAGTCAATTTTCACTCCGTGAAAATTGAACACACAAGTGCCGGTTGTGTGAACTAGTGCACGAAGTGACGTGTATTAGTTCGGTCAGGGAGAAGCACAAGCGAGTGTTGACCCCTGAGTTGGTGATCGCGGCATGGGACACGGATTATCGCAATCCGTGAACGTGGGTTTGGGAATTACTACTTCCCAAACGGTTCGTAGTTTCGAACGCGATCCCGTTCCCTTCCTTGATTCCCTGTGTTCCTAAAATCCCCTATCCTATTTTTCCCCAGTTAGCAGAGGTCGCTATACTCCCGCCAATATTCGCAGAGGGTAGAATAGCCTCCATCAACCTCCGCCATCCTCCTAGATCCCACCCAGTCGAACCTATAATCCTGAGGCAGAGGAACAAAGACCCGCGCTCTAACCAGGCAGGTGATTTGTGCTCCGCCGCTTCCTTGTCACCCACCATTCCTTCCCTTACCTTACCTCTTAAACAGGCAGGGGAACCAGGAACGGCTAGTAGTAGCAGGGCCTGGAACTCCGGCCATATCCTAGCAGGGGGTAATAGCTTCTGCCCCCTTTGGAAAGTGGCAGAGGCATACTCTCCCGGCTGGATATCCTCCTATTCCCCTTACCGAAATTCCTCTTTCCCCACCCGCAGCAGCAGAGGCTACTGTCTCCGCTGGTAAGGGGCAGGAGTAGCCATATTTCGGCCCTTCCTTCCCTATCCCCTAAAAACCACTCCTTTCCCCTTTTACACCTCCGCGAAGGAGCAGACAGTACTCTTCGCGAGGCCGCAGCCGGTCCGCGAGGCCGCGGGACCCCGAATCCACGACGCGGAGAGCGGGAAAGTTAAATGGTGCCCAACGACAGTATTTCCAACCGGTGAGGCAACCCCAAGCGTGGCGGGGGCCTCAGAAAGAAAGGTCGACCTCGTCACCTAACTCCGACCACCCGCCGACTAGAGCTAGTTGGCCCAGAGCGACACTGGGATTATCACATCAAGATCCAGGTAACGGTTTTGCACCTAATAAATTAGCGCAGAACGTGGAGCTTGTTGATAAAATGATGCCCGTGCGTGGGGCTAGTAATGAGGACGACAGTGTCAGGATGAGTGAGCACGACGAGCGTGTCAAGCGGAGCGAATCCGAGGACGAGCGGAGGCCAGAGGGCACCGTGGAAGGCGCACAGGAGTCGTCTAACGACCCGCGCATGTCATGGGTGTACAGGTTGCGCAAAGAAGAGGCAGTGAACATACTGAGACTCCTCAATTTGCCAACAGAAGGTACCCTGATGGAAATTCGGAGGATTCTCGTAGAATACCACCAGAGGGCTACAAACCCGCCGACCAACCCCAGTGTTGAGGGCGAGGAGGCCGGGGCGAGCCAGAGCTCCGCGGAAGAAGCAGGCTCAAGAAATGTTACATCAGAAAAGCACCCTGATATGATGGACCAAACATCAAGACCTGGAATCAGGACAATGACCAATTCCAACTCTTTTATGGACCCAGGCGCAGTTTGCGACAAGGTCCGAAGTTGGAAGCTCTCGTTCAACGGGCAGGGCGATGCACCCAGTTTTGTTGAGAGCCTCCGCGAGTTACAGCAGGCTTACAGGTTGAGGGGCAATCAGCTATTAGTTTCCTTACCCGAGCTGCTGACAGGCCGATCCACTTTGTGGATGAGAAACCAAAGAGACAAGTGGAGAAACTGGGGCGACTTCATGAAGGACTTCAAGGCTAGATACTATCCCTTGACGTATGACGAAGACCTCGACAACCAGATCCTAGTGCGGAAACAGCAAGTCGCGGGCGGCCACTCACCGACCTACTCTGATAAACGGCGAGGTGTTACCCGTCGCTGAGGAGTTGAGAGTAACTGCGGAAATTTGTGGAAAAGAGTTTTTTCTATGGGTTGCGGTAAGTGATGAACTAAAGTCAGGAATGATTTTAGGTTTCAGTCACTTGAAAATGATGCGAGCCCGCATCGATATCCCGAAGAAGAGGATGCAGCTACCCACTTCCAAGTCAGGGAAGGCGGCAGCAACAATATCAGAACGGGTATGTTTTGATGAGTTCCTAGCGGCGGAACTGAAGAAATTTGAGGATGTATCCGGCATGACTCATTTGTTATCCCACCGGATAAAGTTAAAGGACGGCGCAGAACCCTTCCGCCAACGTCCCTATCCTCGCAACCCCGCGATGCAACAAGTGATCGACAAGGAAATTGATGATATGTTGTCACAGCAGGTCATTGAGCCAAGCAGTAGCGCATGGAGTTCACTGATTGTGCTGGTTAGAAAGTCGAATGGGAAGTTACGATTTTGTATTGACTTCCGGAAGATGAATGAAATAACTCATAGGGATGCCTATCCACTCCCAAATATGACGGGAATTTTAGACCGGCTCCATAAGGCCCAGTACATATCATCTATCGATTTGAAAAACGGATATTGGCAAGTACCCTTGGATGAGGCGAGTAAGCCGTTAACGGCCTTCACTGTTCCCGGTAGAGGCTTATTTCAGTTCAAAGTCATGCCTTTTGGACTACATTCGGCAGGCGCAACGTTTCAGCGGCTATTGGACCGCGTAATAGGGCCGAAGCTTGAGCAAACGCTTTTGCCTACTTGGATGATGTTATAGTGCTCGGGGAGACACTGGAAGAACATATCCAAAACCTCACGGAAGTTTTTAAGTGGTTGAGAGAGGCTGGCCTAGTCATCAACGAAGAGAAGTGTCAGTTTCTCAAATCCGAGTTACGATATTTAGGCCATATCGTGACGGAACAAGGCCTACAGACAGACCCAGAAACGATCTGGGCTGTTGTAGATTTTCCAACCCCTCAGCGGATAAAGAAGCTACGTAGCTTTTTAGGCTTGGCATCCTGGTACAGGCGCTTTGTCCCTAATTTCGCGGATTTAGCAACCCCGCTACACCGCCTGTTGAGGACGAATACCAAGTGGCGATGGGGTGAAGAAGAGGAAGCTGCTTTTATCCAGATAAAAGAAGCGCTCACCAAATCTCCGGTACTAACGTACCCGCATTTTGAGTTGCTGTTCCAACTCCAAACAGATGCCTCAGATTATGGGCTAGGCGCGGTGCTGACTCAGGAGATTGGTGGGGAGGAGAAGGTAATCGCATACGCGAGCCGCGGACTGAAAGGGGCCGAGGCGCGTTATAGCGTTACGGAGAAAGAATGTTTGGCAGTGATTTTTGCCCTCCGCAAATTCCGACCCTACATCGAGGGGTATGAAACGACGGTAATCACCGACCGCCAGTCATTGACATGGCTGCGGGCTATTCCTAATCCTTCCGGACACTTGGCGCGGTGGATTATGGAAATGCAGCAATTTAACTTGATCATCAAGTACAGGCGCGGCAAGTTGAATGTTGTGCCGGACGCATTGTCTCGCTCGATACCGAATGAGGAGGGCGAGGACAGTAGGTCAGAGCTAGGAGATCCAGTAGCGACTACTAGCGACTGTGTTCCAGACGACAGCTGGATACAGAAAATGAAGAGGGGCATTTCCCAAACTCCCGCGAAATACCCCGACTACACGGTACGCGGCGGACGGCTGTACCGCCACGTATGGTCCAGGTGGCGGCAGCCGGACAAGGATGGCAGTGACGGATGGAAACTCTGTATTCTGCGCGACTATCGAGTGGAAATCATGAAACAAAACCATGACGCACCGACAGCAGGACACCAAGGTGTATATCATACATACGAGCGAGTAGCTCAAAGTTACTATTGGCCTGGATTATACAGGGATATAGTGAAATATGTGCGGAAGTGTGAGACGTGTCTCCGGCATAAAGTCGAACAACGTGCCCCGTACGGGCAGATGACGCAACTGCGGCGAATATCCCACCCATGGGAGACAGTCAGTATGGACTTGGTAGGCCCCCTGCCAAGATCCAAAAGGGGACATCGATACCTCATCGTGTTCCAAGACCAGTTCACGAAGTGGACAGAGGCACGCCCTTTAGCACGCGCTGATAGCGTGTCGGTTCTTCGAGCGCTCAGGGAGCTGGTAATTACCAAATTCGGGGCCCCAAATATGTTAATTTGCGATAACGGTACACAATATACCAGCAAATTGTTTAAATCATTCTGCGGTGATAATGGGATAACACTATTCTTTACCCCTCCCTATTCACCGAGCTGTAATCCGACCGAGCGGGTAAATAGAGTGCTGAAGACGATGATTCAACTCTATCTCGGGGGAAGCTATTTTTTCTTATAAATTAAGTTTTTAAGTTGTTACGTATCACATTTCAAATGAGTTCTCATCCAATTTACTGAAAAATTATTGAGCACATTTTTTAGATAAGATATAAAAATATGAATAATATTAATAAGGTAATGATTTAATAAAATATGAGCCGCCGCTAGAATGCACGTGTGGCGCACAACCATTCTAGTGGGGGCAGTTGGAATAATATTCGGTTGGAAGTCGGAACACTCAACAGCTCAACACCGTCTCCAGTCAGTCTACTTCACTCAGTGTTGCCAGATGTGGGGATTTTTCCCCACAGTGGGGAATTTCAGCTTAGCTGAAAGGTTGGTGGGGAAATGGTGGTGATTTACATTTCGTGGGGAAATAGTGGGGAAAAACTAACAAAGTGTGTTTGAGAGAAAGAAAAAATAGAATATTCCGGTAACTGACTATCGCTACCAATGTTCATTGAAAGGGGCTTGTTCAAAATGCTGCATCCAGTACTAAATTAGCCTATACACACACTTCTAGTGTACTATTTATGTATACTAGTATATATATCTATATATAGGGCATAGGACTTTGCTGCTATTAAACACATGCTGTTCACATTGGAATATATATATTCATAAAATAATGCGCACAGTGCGTGTTTAATAGCAGCAAATTCCTATGTAGCCTAATACGTTCTCAGAAACAGAGCTCATGATCACAAACTTCAACAAACTAGGAGCTCAATTATGACCATATTATCGACATTTTTTCGACAAATAAGCTGAAAATGAGCTTTTTAGCACTTCCTTTCCATCAGTAACAATGAACCGAGAGTTAATTAATTTATTTCTTTCTTCAGTCTCATTCTCTCATTCTGAAAGTGTTCAGAGGTTGATGTGTTTGTCTGTTCATGATTCTTTCTTTCAATCAAATATAGAACCGGTAACTTATTATTTGAACTTTTCATGTACAGCATTATATTTTAATATAACTCTAGATAACTTCTGTTTATAAAATTACTTTCATCCTTTCGTTGAACGATGTGACGATATATAACATCAAAGTGAACAATAATAATTTAATGTGTGATGTTGAAGGTCCATCTTGTTTCCACTAATATGTATTATAAACTTAAAAAACACTTTTAAATGGAAATTGACTCACGTTATGGCGTGACGGCCGTTTCGCTCTGTTGTCTAGAGCATCATCAGACGACCCACAGTACTTACTAAAATAATTTATTATTCAAATTGAAATAATGTCATACGGTTTTCCCAAGGGTATCGTACAGAATAACTGGACTGCCATTTCATGACTTCCACCTGTACCATCAATGGAAGGTGAACACCTATTTTGATTCCAATACCCAGTACTGTGGGTCGTCTGATGATGCTCTAGACAACAGAGCGAAACGACCGTCACGCCATAACGTGAGTCAATTTCCATTTAAAAGTGTTTTTTAAGTTTATAATAATTTAATAGTCTTTAATATTTCCGTTGGACATACATAATTCATTATGGATATCCCCAGTTCTTCAAAACGTAGTTTAGAATCAAGTGATAGTGATAGTGAATACAATACAGATGAAGAACATGTTTCAGGAACAAAATCGTTTTCAAAACTCCCTCAAAAATCGGTTTTTGTTAAAACTCCAGAAAATATGTTTTTAAACACTATGTAGGCAATATTTTTATAGGAGTGATTTTTAAAGGGAGAACTGATTTTAGTGTGGTTAGTGTAAGAAAATAGAAGAGGTAGGTAAGTGTAAATAAATAATTATTAGGCCATGAAGGATGTTCGTGATCATGAGTGCCGTACTGAAAATGGAACAGATGGTGATTGAGAATTCCGAAGTTACGAACATCTACAAAACCTACATCACTTGGTGAGTAAATTTTTGTTTTGAAAATATATTTTCTATGACTTATCCACCAACCACCGCAGAATACTACTACTACTTGTCATGTCACTGCTACTACATACTTCAATTTTATTATTAAGAGGAATGTTATTTAAAATGTGGGGAATTTCTTGTTCAAGTGGGGAAATTTTCATCTGGTTGTGGGGAAAATCAGCCACTGGTATCTGGCAACGCTGTTCTTCACTTGAAGCTCGAAGTACCTGCGTACTAGCGGGTTAAAGAACCCATGTTCTTTAATATCTAGAACACGACATTAAAGAATTCCCTCTGCACAAGTAACATGGATGGCTTTACACAAATAAATAAATAAAATAAAAATAAATTTGTTAATAGTCACGTTAAGCTGCATAGAGCTAGGCTCGCACAGCATGTGACACGTCAATTCACTTCAACTAAACTAATTCATCAGCCATTCATCAAGCGTTCGTTCATCTACAAAAACATATTAGAAAACAGATTCTATTCAACATTTTGTCTCCGAAAAACCCCATATCATTCAGCCAGAGAGAAAGGACAGGCATTAATAAGCAACTTCCTGAGTTCCTTCACGAATTTGTCTTGACCGTAACCTTTTAAAACTTTGGGCAAACAATTTAAAATCTTTTTTCCCAAATAGTGAGGCGCCTTCTCGATCTGAGTCAGCCTATGCATGGGGTACCGAAGTGTTGACTCTCCATGTCTTGTGTTGTATGGGTGAGCGATTATATTATTTTCATAATTACTCTGGTTCTTATGCGAATACAAGGCAATCTCAAAAAAAATACATTGCCGGCATTGTAAGGGGGAGTACCAACTGGACTACGACTAGAGATGGGCGACTTCGACTCAAAAGTCGACTTTGTGTCGACTTGCACACTGAGTCGACTCAATCGACTTGCCATGCATGATGTCGACACGACTTTCGTTTTTCTCACTATGCACTTTGCGACTTGAGTTGTAGGCTATCATTGAATGGTTGAGTTGTTCGGTTCAGTGTCATCTAATATAAAGTCGTGTCGTCTAGTTTGAGTCGACTCAAGACATGAGACATTCCTTTATAATAGTAAGTCGAGAACTCGAGATGTGTTAACGACTTCATAAGAGTACCGTATGACTTGCGAGTGCAATTTCGGTTGTGATTTTTTGTTTTAGAAAAGCATTTCTCAGTTCGATATTCTCTACTGCCTAGGGATGGGTATCGATTAGTCGATTAATCGGAATAATCGATGTTTTGCTGAAATAATCGATTATTTTTTAATCGATGTTTAAGAGCATCGATTAATCACAGCACCGATTATTTCATAACGATTAATCGATTGGTGGCATTTCTCTGATTATTCAATATTACAAGATTTAGGGACATAAATATGTAAATAATTATTGTTTCAAACATATTTTAAGATTAATTTCTGATATTAATGACAGAGCTTTTCCTTTATTTTACGTTTTCCGCTTTTTCTTAGTTCCTTGCCATCCTTCACAAGCCCTGTCTAATATAACCTCCAAGTCATAGGGTGTTCAACCTGCTGACAGTTGACAGGCTTGAAAAAATTTGCCTTTTGCGATAAACATGAGCAATAACCTGGAACCATCATTGTTTCTTGTTTTTCGCCAAGATGCCTCCAAAAAGTGTTGTTTGGGACGCTATTTGGTATTATTTTGGCCTGTTTTTGCTATTTTCAAAGACTGAATTAATCGATGTTTGAACACCGATTAATCGATGTTTTCAGTACCGATTAATCGGTGTATCGATTACTCCCTTACAAAAAATAATCGATGTTAATAATCGATGTTTTGTAGTTCGATACCCATCCCTACTACTGCCTACATATTTATATATTAATGATTAATAATAATAATTATTTTTCTGCATGATGGAAAGCACATCCAGAGGACGAGTTTATTGATATAAGCTCAAACATTACAAATACATTATATAGAAAACCCAGTCATTTGATTGCTAAATTTAAAAAATAAAACTCACTTTTAAACTATGTGTCCTGGTGATCATCAATATAAGATAGACTCGAGATAGATCAAGCTAATACTATTCTTAACTAGCCTTTATAACTAATAGAACAATAACAAAAAACTATTTACGGTACCTAAAACTACCTAAAGTATGCAAAATCGTATTTCTATTCACATCCTATTCACTATGAGAACCTATCTATGGTACGGTAGACTTCAATATTATAAAACCAATCCCTTTTTTTTAAATCTGCTAATATTGCCTTCTTTCATTTCCAGTGGAATTCTATTGTAAATTGTTGGCCCTATAAATATGCTATTGATCTTTGTCCGAATTAATGAATTGTTAATTTATATCACTCCCGTCTTGGTGAATATACTAAAGAATCCTCATTCTTTTTCTATCTTCAACTACAGTAGTTCGAAAGCATGAACGACCCACGACTGATATGTTGACAGTGTCGACAAAAGTAGAGCCAAGAGAAAAAACAAACGCAGTGGCTACAGTCACGGCAGCCGGGTCTCCATTGGGTAGCCGGCAGATTGGTGCATCACTGGCTTTGAACATTTGCGCATGCGCTGCTGTTTATAATTATTTCATAGTGCTCAGTACGAAGGTTACGGCTCAGTACCTCAGCGTAGCTTGCCTAAATAAAATACAGCATAATTATATTGGAGTGGGATATATTAATATATTGACATAGAGTACCGGTATCTGAATACTACGTTGATTAGAATGGCAGATTTAATGACAATGCAGTAATATATATTTTCTGATTATCGCAGTATACCATACTTATTACATTCATTCGCGCTTTCCTAGAATCTAGAGATCATTATTTCTATGAAGCCTCATGCATCATTGGAAAAGAACCATTGAAAACTCTTTTTTCTTTTAAATTCAACATTTGAAACCCCTAAGATAGAATAAAGTCTTCTTTTCAAGGCTTTCATGCTTTACCGTAATAAACATTTCTGTCTAACAGTCTGTTGTTAGTGAATGATAGATAACTCGTAATTCACATTATTGTATTTTTCAATTGCTAAAACTTTGTTCTCAACAGCGCACTGGACTAATTCGAATTTCCCAACAATTTTTTGTGACATCTACACACCCTAAGAAGCAATAAACTATTGACATTTTTGGGGGTCCCAATTTTCTCACAAGAAGCAATAATCCTCAGGAAGCAATCTTTCATTGAAATTTTTTGGGGGTCACAATATTCTCACAAGAAAATTTAAATTTAAAAAACTATTCTATAAAAATTTTTATTTTCATTTGAAAAATTCAAAATTTGCAAACATATGAGGAACTCCAAACCGCCATAAGACAATAAAAGGCAAGTGAATATAACATTTCCAAAATACTACCACCTCCGAACACAGTGCAAATGCAAACTAATTATTTAGAAATGTTTATCGGGAAACAGGTTAGGTGCTATAAAGTTAGGAAACCACTTTCCCGAAGTTGGCTTTATGGGAGTGAGTACATACACCATCGGTTGAGAAAGGTGTTTTAGTATAAACACCCATCGGCTGAGAAAGAGAAAGAGATTTGGCGCAGGCGCAAATGTTCAAAGTAAATGAGTTATCTATCTGCCGGCTACCCAATGGAGACCCGGCTGCCGTGACTGTAGCCACTGTGAAAAACAAAACCGTTGAAATTGCAACTCAACCCGACTTGAGTCGTGTTTGAGTCGACTTGCACATCTTCGACTCGACTTTAGCTTCGGTCGACTTGCTCTCTTGAGACCGACTCGCAAGTCGACTTGCAGAAAGGAATGAGTCGCCCATCACTAACTACGACCAACTCGACTACTGACAAAATCAGTGGAAAAAAGTCAGCTGTTGACCAACTCGCCACTAATGGAATGCGGAATTCACCAAGTTGGAATGCGTTTGAACTCGGAACTGTATGCAAAATCGGTGTTTGAATCTACCAGAGATATTATGCTTTATACGTTGGTAGCATCAGTGCGTAATTGTTTTTTCCTACAACTGCTCGTAAAGTAGTTCTTTACGTACTGAAAACTAATTGTAAAATACCTTTTTACTGCTCAGCAGGCGGTAAAGTACTTTACGCTCGCCAGCTGTTTTCTTTACGCTTCTGTTTTGATTTTGATGCCTTCTCATTGGTGGATCACGGAATCCGTGAAATTCACATAACCTCAAAAATGGCGTATGCTAACCAAATCCGCTCATGGTCTGTGATGTTACAAACTACAAGCTTTTATTGTGTTGGAATCCAGAACTGCAGTTTTAGGAAAAATATTGTATGCAATTCGCGCGTGAAGCTTCTTTATCGCTCTCGCAAAATTACTGAGCTCCGCTACGCGTCGCGCAGTAAATGTTTTGGCTCGAGCGATAAAGTCGCGCTTCACGCTCTTAATACATAAATAACTATTCTATCTACTGAGCGTCATAGTTTGGTTTGGTTTGGTAACGGTTTAGTTTTATTGGTTAAGTTAATGTTCAAGTTATGAAATTATTAATCTAATAATCTAATGGTAGACTCTACCTCACTCATTATGGTAGACTCATTTCTCACTCCATATGTTACTGTTATTTTGTTAATGTGTTAGAATTTTTATATTTTATTGTATTTTCTTAAATGTATATTGTCAGTTGTAATGACTTTGGTTTGGTTTGGTAACGGTTTAGTTTTTTACGGTTTAGTAATAACGTAGATTACTTAATAAATAAATATCGGTGGATCGTCTCGAGAATGGCATCAGCTTACATGTATTCTTATGGCCGATCCACCTATAGTAATTTGAATTTCTATCTAGTAAAATAACCCGACCGCTCTAATATTGTTGAACTGTTATCTAGAGCTCTTTTACATCACTTTTAAACTACGGTAAGTAGAGTCAAATGCATAAATTCATTAAATTGCTCGTCAACAACTTTCATACCTGAATTCATTGCATAAGTTACAGTTATTAATCTAAAGTAAATCATCTGCTAGAATATCTATCTAACTTTATATTGGTGGTGGCTTTTTTGCAAAGTATTTTTGTCGCTGATAGTGGCGGCGATGCTTAGCTTAAACGGCTCTGGGTCTGCATTTCCGTATCTAATCCACCGAAATAATTGACTGAGAGTCGATCGGTTAGGTTTGGATTTGGAATATATCGACTAAGTTACCTTATCGATTTTCAGCCGATTATGTCACTAGCACTAGACTAAATACGGAAGTGCAACCCCGATTTTCGAAGTTGAAAGTGAAAGGGGTCAATATTAGGTAGGTGGCTAATAATTAGTACGTTTACCTTCCTGGAAACACAGTACCAGTACCATTATGTAGATGTTTGGAGGTATATTATAAATGAGTAGGCAAACAGGGAGTTGAAAAATTCTTTCATTAATTTTTGTCAATTAAGCTTGACTATACTGTTCACTAAAAAAAATTGTGATTACAGTAGCCTAATTACTTTTCAAATGATTGATAGATTTACCCTACTTGCAGCTTAGTACAGCTCGAGCAAGCTCAACTTTTTTGGCAATGAAACTAAGAAAATTCCTGTTTCAGCACGAGGTCTGTCTGCTGCTTGTTTCCGTCAAAGGTTGAAGAGTCTGTTGGCCAACCTACTGTATTTGGTGTATGAATTTTGAATGGTATGTAGCTCCTTCTAATCACTTGACTCTGTCAGTGCAGCTTTCTTCCATCACTGCTTGGTAATGCCATGTTGGTATGTTTTCTTCTCTTTTAGAACTTTTTGTTAGCTTCATCTGGAGCTTAGGAAATGACAGAGTTCGCCATCACCATAGCAACCATTCACGATCATGTAACTATGGTTTGTCTACGAGCAACCGTCTGTAAACATTTACTGTCGAGTATAGGGCATCAGGAGATCGACCGCCAGCGCTCCCGTGGAGAAAACGTGTACTCTAAGTGTATAACATTGGCTGAGTGCCTTATATTTAAATGCGAAATAACCTTACTTTCAATGTATTTATTTAAAAAATTATTCATCTTTGAAAAAACTAAAAATGCCTATAAGCTTAAGGATATTTTGTTTAGTTGGTTGCAGTAACTCCTATCACAATACTGAATTAAAAGGTATTATATTTTATTCTTCTCCTGTGAGACCTACGAGAAGGATAGAAAAGTGGATTTCTAGTATTAGAAGGATCAAGTAAGTTATATTATTTTTAATCAGATGCTTATTAGTTGAGAGACTATTACTAAAACCATATTGCCAAGCTTTGACCTATGTATTTGATGAATCAAAAATAGGCTAATCTTTGCAAAATATTACCAACAGATAACCTGCAAAGATAACGTTTTGTAGAAACAGATATTTGGGTTATGTTTTAATATTGTTTACTGTAAGTTTACTCATTTATTTATTATTATGAACGATTGTTGGCAATAATAACAGTAATATTGATGTTTCAGAAATCAACATGCACTCCACCATAAACATTTAAAATATAATTATCAAGAACATTTTTAGTGATTGTAAGATGAAATGACAACTTGAGTATTAGGAATATCAAAATAGCTTAAATTTCAATGTAAATGATAATTATAACTAATTCACATAAAATGGGGCCTGTTTAATAAAACGTAGCCTATAGGCTAATACTTCGACAGACACTGGTCTGTAGAATCACTTTTCCTTTTATTACACCTTTACATTCCTCCACATCAAATACATGGTGACTTTCTAAGAGATTATTCCCTTTACTAAGAGTGCAATCTCTTAAAAAATTACAATAAATTGATTAAAAACCAGTATTAATGACAACACTAGCTATGCTTGCCATTATGAAGAACGCTTTGTTTATACACTCTGGGTTCCAATTTCTGTCACCAGAGATCGCGTAAGTTGATTCTTCAGTCAACTTCTGATGCCCTATACTATATTCGAAAAGTATCAATCAAAATTCATATAATATGAGTATTCATAAAGAACAATGGTAGTTGAAGCGTTTCAATTTTTTATGGCAGGTGTGCAGTGGAGCGTGCATTCATAACCAATACACCTGTTTGTTTACATGCAACCCTCTGGTTGCAAGCGCTATATGAAAGAAACCAAGCTATTTTTTTTCTTTTTCAATTTTTAACCAACTTCCAAACAGGAGGAAGCTCTCAATTAGGCATGTTTTTTCATGTTTGTTCATCAATTATTGGGGTACTATTGAACCGATTTAATTTTTTTTAAATAAAAGCGTATCATTCAGCGGTAGTCCTATCCAATTTTCGCAAGGATCGGCCCAATACTTAGCCCAATATCAAACAAAAAGGAACATTCATTGATGTCTTCATTTCAGTTTTGTTCAAATAGGATAGTTTCATGCATAACTGGCAGTCGAGTAACCAACCATTGTCGTTTACCAGACTGATCATTTTATGATATGGAGCGCTTTCACCCACCCGATTTTTGAAATCATATGATGCATTGTAGGCTAATTATGCCAGGTGATTGACATCGGTTACCCAGAGCCGGTTATGTGCCGTTTTGACCAGTTAGGTGAACTTAATTTGAATTAAGAAGAAGATAATATTTCTTTGATGTTATAGAGTTATAGAAATAATATTTTTTTCGTTTGGTTCATCTTTGGAACACGCAAGACCAGTTATTACTTTCTTCTGGCTTCCTTAGCTTTTTCCCTCTTCTCAGCCCAATATTTTTTCATTCTGGCTGAGGCGTCCTTATAATAATATAATTTTTTTTTTTTTACGCAAGTTTTGCAACATCAGAGTCGCTTCTCGCATCCCTTTCGCCATCGCTCTCTATCCCTCCAGTCATCATCTCGCAACTGTCTCCTTTCCATTTCCTGCTGTACATTAGCCATCCATATTTTTCTTGGTCTACCTCTCTTCTTATGCTGGCGTGGGGTCCATTCCCAGACTTTTAATGGAATTCGCTCTGCATCCATGCGGCGAAGATGACCATACCATTTTACTTGACTCCTCCCGATGCTACTAAGTATTGTCTCCTTCACATTCATGTGCTCTCTTATCCTTTCATTTCTCACCTTATCTAACAAAGTCAAACCTGAACATCTTCTCCAATATTATAAATATGCTAAATTATATTGTTTCAATCAAGGTAATTAGAAAACAAGTTAGTGTTCTCGCACATCTCCACTCATCTGTTGAGCCTTATCAGCTGATGAAGTGACGTCATTTGGATGTCTTTTCACGATTTTACCTATAATTTACAATTGCATAACTTTATAAGTCTATCTCAAAATATATATGATTTTCAAGTAACTTAGATGTCTCCTTAGGTTTATGTTATAAATGTAAGTGTTAATCTACGGCATTTTTGATATGGACAATTATTAGTATTAATACAATTATTTAGTTCAGAGCACTTGTTAATGTTATAGCATGCACATAACTTCAAGGATTGTACTTCTCGGGTATTTAAGTTATTTTATATGTCTTCAAACTCACTTCAATTAATTTACAAGTACTGTGGAAGGTTAAATATTCAATGTTTAATGGAATTTAATAGTGTGAATTTTTTATTGTAATAATTTATATATTTTTTACATGATGCTGTTTTCCTTCAATACTTTTAACAGTATACTCGTCTTCTGTAGTTGGAAGAGCGTTGAAAGTGATTGGAGAAAAATATATTCAGTTAACTTTAATAAAATAATTGACCATCAACTAAATATTATGTGCTTACTGGAATTGCATACCTATTTCTCCAAACAATTTTCTTAAAAAATGAATATTTAATTTTCTACAGTACTTATAAATTAATTTGAAGATAAATAAAATAACTTAAATACCCGAGAACTACTATCCTTGTATTATGTACATGCTATAATATTATCGAATGATCTGAATTGAATAGGTAATTGTATGATCATATTAAAAATACCGTAGGTCAACAGTTGAATATATTATCATAAAACCATAGGAGACGTCCAAGTTTCTTGAAGATCATATATATTTTAAGAAAAAGACTTATAAAGTTATGCAATTTATCATGTAAAAGATAGGCCAAATCGTGAAAAGAGACCTGCATGACTGCATGATGTCACTGTATCAGCTGGCTGCAACTTGCTACTGCACATCATGCTGTTGAACACTACCTTGTCTTCTGTACCTTGGTTTCAAACATGAGTTGGAGTGAAAAATGTTTTTAAGATCGTTAATTACAAAGCTATAATTTTTTCAGTTTATGCTTGAAGACAGTGACCTTGAAGACAAATGTTTTTAGAAATGAGCGATAAACACTCCCCTCTCCACCCCGCGCCTTCGCTGACTACCAAAAGGCTGTGCGCCCAGACTAATTGTTTCTACTATACTTTGAATGCCCTTGTGTGGGTACACCTAGGCATGCTCACCCCTTGGAATTAATAATAATAATTGACCCACAAAATTATTGTAGGCTACATTACAGATAATAGTTATTCCAATGTAATGACAATCATTGTTAATGTCACCGCACCACGAGGATGTCTCTGGATTTGTCGGTGGCATGGAAGGGGAAATAGCTAGTATGCATGCACGATTGCTTCCTTGGCTGAAAATGTTAGTGTAATAGCAGTGTCGCCAACTCTGAGTCCTTTGCACAACCCGTGATAGTATTTGCTACACATGACAGTATTGATATGGCATGGCAGGTCTGGACATTTCTCCCTCTAAATTTCTCTGTCCACTTCTTGGCAAAATATATTCTCATGATGCGCCAAGATTATTAGAATTCTACATAAATATAACAAAGTATGTGAGAGCATTTCAAAGCATAAAATTCGGCGCCGAAAAAAGTGCTAGTATACAGTAGTGCAGGCTGTAAACAACATAGGCAGAGCATAATCAAATTTTGTTCGTGTTCCTGCTGCGTTTTTCTGTCTGTATAAAACAGGCCTCACAGCTGAAAAACTGCAGGTTGATTCACACATGTTCAAGTAGCTACTTTCAATGAATAAGGCGATTATGTGACAACCTTTTATGACATTTGACATAAAAATTAATTTTTTCATTTAAATATTTGTAAAGAAAGCAGTAGTGGGCTATGCCCAAGGTGACCAGATTTTTGAAACCCCAAAACAGGACAACTGAACATATAGGCGGGGCGGGGGGGGGGGGTTGTTTAAAAGTTGATCAGAAAATAGGGGAAAACTTTATTTCTTTTCTATACAGAGATATTTTTGTAGTCATTCTCACACATCTTACATTAAAACGAGACCGTAGTTTTTAATGTCATGCCATCAATGTTCACCATTCAAAGATGACCGAAGAATAATAAAGTCCGTTCATAATATTGAGGGATTTTGGAGCTAAGGTTCAATTTATTGTAATTAGAACTTAAGTTTAGCTTTTAGATTATTTAGAGCAATAATAATTTTCAATAAATGAAAAAACCTATTCATGAAGTAGAATATTAGTAACTATTATTTTTCAAAACTGGACAAATGGGTGTCCTGACAAGTATGGTGGGGACAACAAAACATGCCTCTCAAAAACGGGACTGTCCTGTTGAAAACGGGACGTCTGGTCACCTTAGCCTATGCCTGTTATATCTTTACTTGATTGTGTTTTATCATGGATGAATCAAGCTTTAGTATCATCAGTTGTAAATTTCACTCACACTAGTTCGATTTTTTTATTTATTAACTGACTCAATTTGGTAAATGGATGATGGCACCGTTCCATAGTATCTGTCATAATTATATACATAATTGTGTATGTTCCATGTGTTTATAATTTGAACAGGTCTACAATAGAATAAATTATTCATTTTAATTTTTTTTCAGAGAATAACACCTGATGGCTGAACTGTCATTTCTGAACTAGTTACTGAATGTTATTGCAAGTGGATTATTGTTTATTTATAATTCAAGCATCATTCACAGCTTTTGAACAATCTATGAAGTATCAGGTGAGCTCTCTTGTTAAATATGAACCTAATATATTTCAAAGGTACAAAAATTGCTTCTAATTGGTTCTTGCATTTGAGGTTGCACAAAAACTAAGAACTGTGATATTTAGTTTCCAGCCACTTGTGTTCTCAGGCATGAGAATGTGGTACAACCAAGAGGTTAGAATGCTCCAATTGATTGCATTGATTCTTACCAAATCCAGAAGAATATGTAATACCATACATAAAGGTTCAGAAATAATGCAGTAGATTTAATAAGTGATATATATATAGAAGATTCATTTTTTCACTACACTGTGTCCTATCAATTCTAACATCAACCATCGAACTTTGTTTAAATTTGACTCTATTATATGACATCTTGAGTTGAACTTCAAACTTGTGAGTCAGTGTAAGACACAATTATGTTCATAAATTGAAAATTATTACCTGTATCTTTTGAGAAATACTATTGAAAAATCAATTTAAATAAAGCCTGCAATTACTAGGTTATGAAATAATAAATGTCATACTATCGGCTAACTACTGTAATAATAATAATAAGCGTATGGCTTTTAATGGTGGGGAGACCCTTACGGGTAGTTCCACCTCGCCGTTTGTGCCATGTTATGGGGAACATGGTGGACCTACTATTTTAGGTGGGTTCCGAACTACTGTCAATGTAACATATTGAGATAGCGACCATACAAATAATAAACAATAATAAGATAATAGCAGCTAAGACTACGTATTTCAGGTTCAAAATAATTAATTTGAGAAATTATTGTTTTAATAAAAATTATAAAAGGAAATTATAAAATGAGACCTGAAAGCCATTTACTCATCTATTTTCTGTAGGCTATATTTGCTTATCTGTCATGAGTAATATCCAATAAGGACTCACATAACCAAATTCCAGGTTAGGGTTTTGGAAGTGCTTGTATATTATGTTGTACTCTTATTTTTAACTACTTGATTTATATTTTGCTAATCACAATCACTGTTTATTCACTTGAACACAAATTCTTGAAGATATCATAATAATTTCTTAGTTTTTGAGGTACACATGCTTGGAAGTTATCAATATTGCAAAGTAGGATTGATCGATTATAATCTTAAAGTTTTGAATTTTTTGTCCCCAAACTAATGTTTTATGAACTGTTTCAAATTACACCTTTTATCATTTTTCTGTGCATTGCTTGTTGTTATAAAATTTGATTCATTCTAAAAATCATGATCTTTTTCATGAGTGTCTGTTGCCGCAGATCACTCTATGGTATTGCCGGCTCCTCTAGCCTAATTAGACATAGAAGGGGTGAATTTTTTATTGAGGATACATGAATTCTGGGAATGAAATCCACCCTTTCTTCTGGCATAGCATTGTCAAACAGCTAACTCAGTTGCGATTTTCTCCAGAATTTCAACAATGTGACAGTCATTGACTGTATGGGACATGTCATTCCCCACACCCACAATTAGTGAGATGTCCATAAAACTCCAACTCTTAGATTTAAGATAAAAACTTTCTCATAAGAACTTTGACATGAAACTACAAAAAATACCATAAATTACAAATGATTCTTCTAGCACCCTAGTAAGGGCGTGCCAGCCATGATTCGCACAGGTAGTAATTTACCCTTGAGCCAGCTCTGCTTGTAAACAATGTTAATTTGTTTCTAATTTTTTATATTCTTTTTTCAGACCTGATAACTCATCTTAAACTGCATGGACACCCCGACATCGTTGCTTTGCAAAAAATAAGCAAACCTTGACTTATATCTTAATAAAAAGTTTGAAATGTTTTATTATTACCAACAACAAATTCTTATTTTAGAAAAAATGAAATCGGTTATTATTAATATTATCATTTTATTATATATTATTATAACAAATGTATTATTATATTTATACTATTTTGTCAATTATAAGGCCATTATTATCATTATATAGTATATTAGTTTGTGAAAGTTGATTCAACATGACTAACTAACTACGATTTATAAGTTACAAATTTGTCATAATTCAATATAATCTTATATGATGTATTTTGTTTTGTTGAATAACATGTATAGCCTACGTTATTGGAATAAATCTCTTATTGAAATGTATCAGTTCTATTGTTTTTATTCAGAAAAAATATAACACATTATATTTCTCATCACAATTGACAGGTTGCGTGAAATTGACGTCAATGCTAAATTTCCTCAAACTTAATGAAATGGTTTCTTTGCATGCGCAGAGCTAATTTTTTTGAAGATAAACAAACCTGAAAAATTTTATGCAACAACTTTGAAGTGTTGCCAAAATTCTTAGCATTTAAAAACTTGTACTCTAGTTTTCAATTTCCAAGTAATCCGTTCCTTAGGAAGTGAGATAATGCGCTCAAAGGCACATACACACACATATATATATATATATATATATATATATATATATATATATATTTACATCTTCCTGTACAAGTGGCAGCCGCCAATGGTAAATATCCCATATGAAGTGGCAGCCCCGACTTGTGGCAGCCTTATACGGTTGCCACTTCAATTTCCCATTATAATCAACTTCCCGAAACCCAAAACCACCTAATAAATTATGTTTGATAATCTTTAAGATCCAAATAACCCAATAAAATTGATTTTATGATTTCTTGAAGTAAACAAACATCAATAAAAATTTATGAAAATTCTTTTTTTGGCTGCCATAATACTGGATTCTGTATGAAATGTATAACTTGAGGTTCAGTGTTTTACCGCCAGGTCGGCGCCACCATCACTTGTGTATATTTTGCCATGTATATAAAAATTACATCTTGCTGATTAAGTTGCAGCCGGAAAACGGGCAACCATGTTATGGGTAAATGACCTTTTGTTTCCCGCTTGAGTGTCTCGGCTAAGAATAATACCAAGCCAACGAATATTATTGCTAGTTCTACATTATTTTGTTTCTGATTTTCAATATTTCTTTCTCTCTATCAGTCTCTCTCTCACTCTCTCTCTCTCTCTTTCTCTCATACACACACACTTAGCTTATAATAATCATTATCTTCTTAATTGCTGACAATACTTGATAAAGTTATAGAAATGATATCAAGTAATGTTTTCGTTTTCATCATATTTACATAATCTATATTATCTAAGTTAAAAAATTGTAATCAGCATAAAAAGTAATCCAATCTGATTTTTCTTTCCGTCTTTATACCTTTTGTTTTCAAGCACTTCCTCACACACTCTCACGCTCACTCTCTCTTTCTCACTTGATATCACTCTCTCTCTCTTACACCACCCACAGTCAATCACTCTCTGGCACTAACTCTCACTAAGTCTCTCTGTGTAGGGTTGGGTGTCAGAGGGTCTGGAGCCTGAAGTCCCAGTTCCGCCTCTATGAAAGACATTTAATCAATCACTCTCTCTCTCTCCCACTCACTCACTCACTCTCTCTCTCTCTCTCTCTCTCTCTCTCTCTCTCTCTATCTATCTATCTATCTATCTCTCATGGTATCCTTGAATATCCTTCTCCGAGAATGCACGTTTAAATGTTTAAAATTTGACGTTTCATGTAGACAAATACATCACAATCATATTAACGTTATATAATTGCATCTCATCCTCATATCATTGAACAATTCTTCAGTTTATTCAATTATTTAGTGAAATTCATCGAATAATCTTATAATAAAAGAGAAAGTTGGTTTGTTTTTTTTGTTTATAGACTCTGAAACCGTTGGACCGTTTGCCATGAAACTTGGTATATATATGTAGAATTTCATGGAGAAGGTTTATAAGCCATCAATTTCGCCCTAACTTGAATGGGTTCCTACCTAAAGGACCAGAAAGGATCCCATGTTAATCTTATGAAGACCATATTAATCATAAAAATCATTACTGTAGTTTTCATATAACTTGGCAGCAGTATGTTGGGTTAAGATATAGCATGTCCCATCTGCTACACGCTGCCAAGTTATATGAATACTACTATATGTTACATTACGATCATGGAGGATGAATAGAGTGGAGACGCCCTATTAAAAACAGATGATATTCTAACTTATGTTACAATATGAAAAGTAATGGTCAAGAAGGAAATAATAATGGAAACGCCCTTCTTTATTAAATACCGGGCAAGACCAGGTGATCTGCTAGCAGTTCACCCGTGCTTTGCTACGTGGTTTATTAAATTATCTCAGATAATTGAGGCTTCGATGTGGGTACTTGATGAAGCTGAAAACAACTGACTATTTTATAGAAAGTCTGGTGTAGAGCAACGTTTTTGATCATTCTGATATTTCCAATTCAGTATCTAATATCTGGAGACCGAACTCCGTTCAGAGGGTAAGTGTGTGGAATGACTGAATGTTCTTGCTTTTTCCATCTTTCAGTAACAGTACTCAGCAAGTTTATACGTGGGAATCGTCCATTGCAAACAGTACCAGCCGATCAATGTGTCAAATTAAGGACAGTTATATTTTTTGATTGGTAGCATTCAGTCTCTTGCTTGAACCCCGTAGCAAAGCACGGGTAACCTTCTAGTCACTTATATTTTTTACTATCATAATCAAGAATTTGAGCCGATATAATTTTTTTGTAATCTACATGAATAAAGTAAAAATAATCTAATCAATCTTTCCATCTGAATGAAGTAAATCTTCAATATCCATACCAGCTATGAATAGCCTTCATATACACAGAAAGATTCATTCATGTTTTAAATTGGGAAGTATGGGAAGTGATAGCCGAGTGCCGTAGCAGGTATCTGTTCAATCAGAGATAAGCTACGAAACTCCTGGGTCATCTTTCTAACGGTGATCGATTGGATTGGCCAGCAAAAAAGACTCTGTTCTCTGCTGCAAAATCACTTCCCGGTGGTTCGGAACCCACCTAAAACTGTAGGTCCAACTCATCAATCACCATCATCCAATTCATTACCCACGCACAGGTCTCAGACCTATGTGGGATTAATCCTCCGAAAAAAAATTTCCATCCCAATTCTTATGGTCAGTATAATTTATTGTAAAATTTCATCACCCACTATTGTTATTCTTGAAAATGATTCTCTGATTTATCATTCACATTCAAATCAAATCAAATACTCTATTCACTCAAATAAACACAATATTCACAAAATACAGAAAATTATTAGTGAATTCCTCATTAGGCTAAGCCTGCATGTTTGATGATAACATTGATATTAATGTTTAATTTGCACTATTCAACTTATTCCAAAAAACTAAATTTTTAACTCTCTTTTGTTTCCTATATAATTACAACTATAACTGTCCCCGTCATTTCATGCCTTTGTGATTCGCGAAATATCAAAGTATCGCACATTATTGTTACGTTGTTACAGGAACATTACTATCGTTTCAGAGTGAATTATTTCTTGTATAGTCACAAGGTGACCTCGATGGTTTGTGATGAATTTTGTTGGCTAAAGAAACATTATAGTTTTTGGAAAATTCTATTCTGGTTAAATTATATTTTATTTTCGGAGGAAGACTGTAAAATAAACTATGCTTATAAGGTTGACGGCATTCCGAGTTCTGAGGGTTACATACTCTTACAATGATTGATCACTGAGGGGAGGGTGAATAAGCTCTGATCATTTTAAAAATGATTTTTTAATTTATTAGAACACTAGAGACTGTCAAAATAAAGGGGATATTTTTTCTGAAGATGCTCACATACGTTCCTGACTTGTGCTTGGGTAATGAGGTAAGGGATGATACAGACAAATGCCAGGCGGGAAGGGAATCGAACCAATCACCGCAGTCATAATAGTAGCTCATTTAAACAAAAACCAAGAAATTGGTAGGAAATTCTACAACAAGCTACCGCAGTTTTTAAAGAGTCTTGAAAACATAGAAACATTTAAAAAACAATTGGAAAAATATTTAATTGATAAAGCTTTTTATAGTGTACAAGAGTTCCTTTCACATCAAAATTAAGCCTCACCTCAACTAACCAACTAACTGATATAGTAATTAAGGTAATAGTAATTAAGTATCTAGTGTATAATTGTTGATCTGACTTGTCTTATACTCCCCTTAACTGGAGTCACCAAGACGTAATCTACAAAAAAATAAAATAAATAAATAAAAGTAGCAGAAGTAGACTAAAGTTTTGACGCTTCAGCCCTCCAGGCTACGGACGTCAACACTAGAATTTTGACACATTCTCTCATTTGAAGATAGAAACACCAAACTGTAAGAAACAGCCTATGAAAATCTAACAGAGATCAATCAGGAATTGAAGCAATTATTGGTGATCGATAAAGTGTTGGAAAGTAAGGAAAAATTGTATTTGACCTTCTCTTCAGTAACCAACCACTTTTATGGTGTGTAGATCCGAATAAAATTGAGGTACGCCCATAGAGTTTTTCATTTGCTAGAATTGCTAGGAATAATTTTCTAGGTTTTGATTGTTAAAGCAGAAAAGATACTTTTGGGTAACAGGGCTTTATCAAAAATGCATTTTAATCACAATAGTTTTTGGAGTTCATATTTACCAAGCACCGCCCATTATTTTATTCCTTTTAAATTTCTTTCAACTTTCAATCCATACAGTATATTGCCGTGATATGCACAAGAAAGTACAGTAAACTAGAATTAAAACGTTGAATGCTACAAACTGTTACTATATTCTATAATAAACTTTCTCCAACAGCGTTCAAGTATGACAGTTCCTTGTAGAATATTTATTCTAACTCAAATAACTAGAATATTATCGAATTATATGGAATATGAATTGATTTGTATAAAAAGTATTCGTCCAGTAAGGAGTATACTCAATGGCAAGATATACACAAGTATATTATATAAATGTCAATTACTGAAGAACTGTACCATATAAAATATACCTGATTGGATATAGGTGTGAAGAAACTTGTAAAAAATGTGATCTAAAGCTCAGAAAAGCTAAAATATCAATGAATAATCATTTTTTAACAAAAATAAAATGAAAACTCAAAACTCAGTTCAATGTCTAGGTAAGAACTACGGATAATACTTCATTTTGCTTCTAAACTAGAATCAAATTTGAAAAACGCTTATAACTTTGTTAATTTTGAACAGATTAATTTGAAAATTCATGGGAATGTTAATAGTATGAAGGGAAACGTTCATGATTTTTTGTAGAATTTTCCCATGTTCTCCTCAACCCTTTCAAGCCGGAAAACCATACAGGAGTTCTTAAGCTTTGCGGGAAGTTTCAAATCTCCCGCTTCGCTACCGGCTCGGCGCCAAGTGATAGGATTGGATAAAAATCTCCGCGGAGCTACACAATTGGATGACTACAATTAAACCACCTAGTTTAAGCATCACTTTTATACTGAAGACAGTCCAATTGATTCCTTTTTACTCGAAAACTGAAATATCTTGGAGATATGAACAATTTTCATTGCACAAAATAATTATCCGCTTTGGATAGGCCTACACAATTGAATAACGATATTCAACTCTTGACTATTTTTCATGTTACATTGCACTATTAAATTATTTATATTTAAACTATTTTTTCATATTGTTTTCAACAGATAATCTTTCTGGTTATGTCATAAGTGAGTCTTGAGTTATCAGTTATAATATTAATAACAATAATTTTCTGGGTATTCATTTTTATATATATATTTGTTTTGTACATTTTCGAATATGATTGAAGTTTTTCTATTATTCAAATCAAATAAATACAGTTTTGATCTTCCTTTTTTATTCTTTATAACAATGAATCATTGATTCATTGATTAGTTTATCACTAATTGGGACCGGACCCCATTAAATAAATAAATATCTTTATTGACATAAAACGCCAAAAGTACAGCAGAGACTGTTGTGGCAGATGTCTCGTCATAGTGTTCTAATGCTAAACTAGTAAACTATCTATATTAAATATCTAATGCTATTCGGTTAATCAAATATTCGGATAACTGGAGTTTTCACAATAAACGGGAAATTTAGCAGAAAAATTCTATTCACAATATAGTACAGTATTATTGACTCTAATTACAAACAGTTAAAATACTAAAATCAATTAAAATCGTAGTTTGAAGAAACAATGTAGCAGGCGGCTTGTGAAAAAATATATTCTCAGAGAGTTTGAAGGCACCTGAATATATAACATCATAATTCGCAATTTAAAAAAAATTGTGTTCACAATGAAACCGGTAGTACCAAGCAAAGAAGAGGTGTGACGTAGAGTCAGTGCTTAATTTCTAAAATTTTAGGTGTGGGAACGCTCATTTATTGTTATAAACCACCCTCTCTATTTTCTAATGAGGCCTAGTTAAACATTCCCTCACCACCACGCACCACCCTGTTAACATCTCGTTGCCTACTCTAAATTTCGTATAAACTAGTTTCGATTTGCTCCAACCATTTTGTATGAAGCTTACAACAACCAAAACCAATATACTTTTTTTTTTTAATGAATGGTAAAATAAAAATGAATACAGCCTTCTTTACATTTTTATTTATATACAGGACAGTAATAATACATACCAATAAGTGAACTAATGTTTTTGAATATTTTCTGAAAAAAACTAGTAAGTTGAAGTGCTTATAATCTATTTTTAACTGACTTCCAAAACAGAAGGAGGTTTTCTATTCGACCTGTTCTATTATTTTTTTTCATTTATGTTTGTGCATGAACTAACTATTCGAACACTATTGAACCGATTTCGATGATTTTCACATGATTAATGTCTCAGCTTGAACTGTAATTTTTTATATTTTACAAAAACATTTCGCCCATCTTAAAAGGTGCAGTACAATTTTTATACCTTCAAAATAAACCTACTTCTTGAAAAAGAATGGAAATGTTTAAGGATAACAGGCAGAAAAATAAAACGGTTTCATATCCTAAATATTAAATCAAACCATTGAATTGTTGCTAGTAGTAGTAACAATGTTTCATTTTTTAAATTTAATGTAATTTTAAAAAGTTTTAGGTTTAAGTTAGCGGACGAGGATGACTGACCTCCCTCCCTGATTCTATGCATGACTCATCACAGCTCATAATCGCAAAAGTAGACCACAGAGCCCCATTTCTTGGGTTTCGTCCGCGAGCGGCAAGCCCTATACACGCGCACAGATCTCGCTTCGCCCTACGCTAAAGTATTTTATTATTTTTCGCAATATTTTGCATGACTATCTGAATAAATAGGGAGATGAGACACCTTCGGAATCAGATTGGCGCAAACTTTGCGTTCCCTTGCGTTCCGGCATTCTTGGGAGGTAAGGGACCGCCGTTCCCTTGCGTTCCCACTGAAATTAACCCCTGGGTAGAGTGTTATAATATTGTACATATTATACTGTAAAGTGCATTTCCCCCAATTGTTTCACTTGTATTGTTCCATGATAATGTGATGACAATTTGACATTCAGTATTAAATAGGCTAAAGTACTTTACTTTAAGCATTTTCGATTTAAAGTAGCAACTCAGGTTAAATTTAAGTTACAGTAGTAAGGTTGTTGCAATACTTAATCTTCGTTTTTTATTCAATACTATGGAAGGATGAGTTCATAGAGAATTTAAGGGTATTTTCAATTGAAATTACACCAACTTTACAAATTTAATTGTTCACCTAGCTATTGCCTGTAATGATAATATATTTATTTTAATGTGTATCGTCACATCACACAAAGCAGTGGCATAACTACAGGGTCAGCCAAGGAGGGGATGTTGCCGGGGGGGTTAGACTCTCGGTACAATAATTACAATAGTAACAATTAGTAATTTGGAGTAGTAGGTAGACCTCTAACGATAAATTGAAGCAATATATATGGCTATTTATTTCAGAACGGGGGTTCGAGGAACTCCCCGAGAAAATTTTTGAAAATTACCTCTCTAAAACTACATGTCAAGTGATTCTAGCCATTAATTTTTCCAACATTACACTTCAACCCACTTCATGTGTCAAAGTAAATTTAGTCTAGTTCTTGTGTTACTGTCAATGGGAGATCCGGGACCTTACTTGAAACTTTCACTTTTCTATATTAATTCGATCCCTCACTGCTCCTGATTGGGGTAATGTACAGTACCGTAGGCTACTTGAAAATTTCTTTCAAAATAATTGAGGGGTACTCCTTGGAAACTTTTTTAAACTAAAACCATATTTTTAGTGATTCCAGACATCTTTGACCAAAATTTGTCTCACAATGGCCTGCTAAATTTCCAAATTTTCTTTTGTCCGTGGGGGGGGATATCCCCCCGATTCCCCCCCATAGTTATGCTACTGATACAAGCTGTTAATGAAAGTAATGAAACAATTAGTAATTTGGAGTAGTAGACCTCTAACGATAAATTGAAGCAATATATATACATGGCTATTTTTTCCAAAACGGGGGTTCGGGGTAATCCCCGAGAAATTTTTGAAAAATTACCTCTCTAAAGCCACATTTCAAGTGATTCTAGGCATTAATTCTTCTAACTTAACATTTCAATACACGTTATGGGTCAATGCAAATTTTATCTAGTTCTTGTATTATTGTCAAAGGGAGATCGGACATTACTTGAAGCTTCCACTTTTCTATACTTGATCCCTCACTGCTCCTGATTGGGGTACTGTAGGATACTTGAAATTTATTTCCAAAAAATTTAGGTTCACTCCTTGAAAACGTTTTTAAAATAACAATTCATACAAAACCGCATTTTAGCGATCCCTGACATCTTCTTTGACTCTTGCCAAAAATTGTCTCACAATGGCCTGCTAAAATTCCAAATTTTCTTTTGGGGGGGGGATATCCTCCCGATTCCCCCCATAGTTTTGCTACTGACACCAACTGTTAATAAAAAAAGGAATTAACAAGGAAAATGACATACATTATTCGCAGTTGAAAAACTATTCTGTAATCAGCAAAAATCTCCCAACAATTTTTTGAGGATCCAGGATCTAGGCTCTAGAGTGATTATCTGAGTGGATGTAAAGTAGTGCTAATAAAACAAGTCTGTTTTTTTTAGTTTTTTCTGCTATAGTAGTCCTAAGCCGTGTATTGATTGATAAGCTGCATAATCCAGAAAACCCTTTCAGAACTTGCATCACTTTCAGACCAAGTACTGAAGTACACAATATTTTCAATAGAAAATTAATTGTTGGTTAGGCATTGCTGTCTTATTTTCCTCGCTTGTCAACAACTTTGAAAAATCTCCTTCATTTTCTTCTACTTTTGATTTTATCCTTATTTTTTACCCTTTTTCGTATTTTTTTATACTCATCTCTCTTCTACCAATTTCTGTTGTCATCTCTTTTCTACTTCTTCACTTTTATCATTTCCATTCGTTCCTCTTTTCTCCTTCTTCTTCTCTCTCTTCTTTTTCTCCTTCTTTTTCTCTTCCTTCTTCTTCTCCGTTTGGGGGGGGGGGGGAATTTCCCCCTTTCCCCCCCCGTGGATCCGCCCCTGATTAAAATAAAGGCTTAACTGAAAAATGAATAAGTAAATAAGTCCCATTTTTTCCTGGATATGATCTTATCTAACAAGAAAAAATAAAATGGATGTTGCGGTGCATGCTCAAAGTTGAAGCAAATATAACTTTTAGCTTTGAATGCTTATGATTGAAAAACAAAGAACGCTATCAAAAATCTGCTCGAGCCATTAGCTTTCTTTGGTCTTGCCGCCCCTGAACATGTGCCTAGTGTGCCGCAATTTGATATCCGTCCCTCTGTGAGAGAAAGAGTAGTGAGTGCGAGGGATAGACTAAAAATGGCTTAGGGTGTGACTGGGGGGAAGTAGTTGATGACGCATGATTGAGAATGTAGTTAAGAATTGTTGATGATGAAATTGGCAACGTCGCTGGCTGTCATATTGCTGGAATTTGTAAAAAAATATATACACTGGCTGCCACTTTAAATGCAATTTAAAAATATACAAATGGTTGCCACAATACCTGAAAGTTGATGGCTGCCAATATGATAGTACAACCGCACAATGTTAGGCAACTTTTTATTCATTGATTTTATCAGGATGAAAAACCGATTTTGGACCTAAATTTGATGTTTTAAGACACTATTCACGATAAAAACCACATATACTCCACTCCCAAGGGTGGCTGCCAAAAGTATGTTTTACCTACGGCTGCCACTTTTATAGGAAGATATTATATTGAGATATATATATAAAAATATATTTATATTTATATATTTATATTTGAGATATATATATGTGTGTGTGTATTTGATAATTACATAAATACATCAATTTACTGTTGTGGTCTACATCATACTCATATTCTAATTCAATATTATGTAATGGTACTGCATCAGCTAGAAAGTAGAGAATTGCCATCCTCAATACACGAATTGACAACAATATTCGTACCATGTCACCTAGTTTTCCAGTCCCTGTTTTCTACAGAAATGTTTGAAACAGAGAAATGCAAACTAGCTCAAGTTTGAGCTTAAAAAGTGTTTGAAACTTTTTATTTGGATGGCTAGTGTTATTAAATTTGTGGAGAGTGGAGGACGTACCTGCAGTTACACACGAAACTCATCAGTTTGCAACACGAGAATTTTGTTTAAAACTCAACCAGTTTGCAAAAAGTTACTTTTTTTAATTGCAGACTTGCTGAAAGCTGTGAACTTCTGTGTGTATGCAGCTTAATTTATTAGACCACTTTTATACAAAGCGTAGGTTTCCAATAATGAGGTAGATGACAGACGTCGTCTAAACTTGGCATAAATTTTGTTGCAATTTGGCATTATGTGACGCTGGAACCCATTGACAGAAACATTAGGAAAGAAACACTATCAATTATTATTGATAAACTCTAAATTGTCATTAGGTTTAATTAAATGTCTTCAAGTCATTCTTATTGGAATTTCCTGAAAAGAAACATGATTAAGCATGTATGTTAAATAAATTATCAACGAAGTTCAGGCATGAGCTGTTGAATACCCTTCATGTCAGATAATATATGGCCTTAGAGTTCGAATTAAACATTATTTCTTCAGAGATATTGAGACTAAAAGATGAGGTGATTCTTGAACAGAAAAAGCTCAGATTATAGAAGTAGCCTATTAGCAAGTTGAAATGAAAAATTTCATTTTCTGTGAAAGTGATTGTGTTCTATCCTGTAGGAATAGCTCTTGAAGAGGTCAATAATAATACTCCTCTAAAGCCGTCTGCCTCTAGTTTTTTGAAGAAGGAATCATGAAGAATAGTATAGAAAGCTTTTCTGTTATTATATTATGGAGAAATACAAAAAGAATTTCATGTTGGAGTTTAGGTTCAGAGAAACAGTATTTTTGTGAATTTTATTATGGTTTCTTCTGTATTCTTATTCATTTGAAAGCCGAAATAGTTTATTCTGTTTATTATTTCATATTTACTGGAATATTATAATACTGTTTTCTTAACTATTTCCCCCATAATTTTAGCAAAATTAATAATGAGACTGATTGGTCTGTAAATTGTTTGGATTAGAGGGATCTCTTTATTTAAACAGTGGTTTTATCTTAACCGATTTAAAATGTTTGGGAAAATATCCTTGCTCATAACATTTATTGAAAATAGCAGCAAGTGGTGTCCAGAGTCGGCAACGAGTTCAAGTACATCTGTTACTTAAATTATCCATTCCTGGCTACAAACTCTTCCAATAAAATTAATATAAGTTAGTTTGAAGTGACTGCCAATAATTGAATAAACTGACAAATATACTAATGGCAATTAAAGGAATTCGAAATTAATAAATTCTGTTTAATATTAATATGCTTTGGTATATCATTCAATTACTTTTTATTGCATTCATGGAATGCTAATAATAGCCTATAATTTAACTATGGAAGTAGCTGTGATTCCACTTTTGTACCATCATAATTTACAATTGCCATGTTTGATTGAATTGTTTATCAAATAAATAACTGTGATTGGATTTTTTGATAACGTTTTCAGCCGAGTTATTACTTTTTTCAATATTGTGATTGTTACGCATACCATTAAACAGATGTTGGAGCTATTTTGACTATTGAACTGATAAATCCTACTTGCAATAACAATCAAGAGTTTTGTGTAGCATCTACACTTCCACTCGCTAATACTGATATAACCTGCGCGTGCGAATAACTGTTCTGATCTAAAGAGTGAGCAAAAATTATTGGGCGCATTTTATAGGAAGATGAAAAATAACAAATCAATATTGCTGTATTCAACAAATTCACTCTGAGACGAATACAATAATTTCAAACGGTTTCATTTAATACAACTGACAGTTTAATCTTTCTAATTCCTAATAAACAGCTTCCTTGAGACTATAGTATTAGTGAAAGAGTATACAGTTGTAGAAAAAACTGAAATAGCACTCCTATTTTTGTAAAAACAGTTTGTAAAGGAGCTGGAATTTGAGATGGCCACCAATGAACACCGTCTGCTTTGTTGTGATTATGTGAGCTGGTGTGGAAGTATTGCAGCTAGTCCAGTAAAGGCTTTAGGTTGGAACAAAAACATGTTATCAAGATGAGGAGCATAAGTTATATGTACTCATGTTGAAATTTATTCAATGCATCATGCGTTGTAAAACATTGTTTGCAATCGTCTTTTCAATAAACTCACATATACAAGTATGTATATACAATGCTTTGCTAGTTTTTTATTCACTCTAGTTATTTGTACACGGTTTTATTTTTTATTCACTCTCTAGTTCTGAATCAGACACTATAAATGTACTGGAAATATGTATTATTCTTGAAAGATTACAGTACATACAATGTGCAGCTATAGATATGGTACCGGACCATAGATTGTTATCCAAGTATGTTGAAATAAATTAACTACAAGATTTGTAGTTATAAGAGATGGATCGTACAAATTATAAAATATTGCTGGTTTATCAAGTATTTTAAGCACGATTCAATATCATGCAAACTGGTTATAAAGTGAGTGGTTACAACATAATGCTTCATATTTCATGATTCAATTAATGCAAATTGTCCCACTCAATTTTAATACTGTAATAGTTTTAAATTACCATTGAAAATTGAGTTTCAAATTTGCCAGTTCACACAGCTCAGTGTGCCAACGTATCAATCATTTCGGTTAATTGTTCAAACCGTTCAAACAGCTCTAGAGCTCACAAATTATCTTTTATTTATTTTAAAAATGATAATTATAATGAATTTCATCCATTACGAGTAAAACAAAGTAATGCGAATGTACTCTCAATTTATAATATGCTAGATAGATCGATATATTAAAATTCTGCCGATACATTATTGCAATTATGAAAGAAAGTCAAATGAATTAATGATTTTGTGTGAACAATCAATGAGTTTCAGCTCACAAATCTAAAAAAATGCTATCATTCAATATTGATTAGTAACAGTAGAATTATTATTTGATAAATATCACTGAGAGGGATTTTATGCTCTTATAGGTTGGTGCATTCCTCATTCTATTTCTTATGAATCGGTGAATTCCGCATCCCATTAGTGGCGAGTTGGTCAACAGCTGATTTTTTTTAGATCGTAGTCCAGTTGGTCGTAGTCCAGTTGGTATACACCCCATTGTAAGCAGTCCTAATTTTCTGAAAATCGGTCGACATGACTGCCTTGCACTTAATCCTTCAATTATTCGCAACGCTTTCTTCTGCAATCTGAATATTGCATTGATATTTCCCTCGCTACCACCCCAGAATATCACACCATAACGAACCTGGGACATAAAATACCCATGATAGACCGCTAAGGCTGTTTTTTTTTTTTGTTCGAAACATTTCTCAAAGTCTTCAAAGCAAAAACCGCATGGGATAGCTTTTTCCTAAGGCTTTTAATTTCATTATCCCATTCTAAATTTGACTGCAGCTCCAGACCCAAAAACTTAGTTCCCATTGTCAAATGGCATTCCATACCAGAATATAGCATTAATGTATTATTGAATTCATTGTTTATCATTGAAAATTTAATAAAATTAGTCTTTTTGACATTCAGCTTCAGTTTGTTGCTATGAAACCAATCGGTGAGCTGCTTTAAAATTTCTTGAGCTTTCAAGAGGACGGTTGCATTATCTTTGCCCTTAACCAGAACAGTAGTGTCAGCATATAAAATTAGTTTGGAGTCTATGTTGAATGGTAGGTCATTTATAAAAAGGTTAAACAAAACTGGGCCTAAAATTGATCCCTGTGGCACTCCGCAAGTAACCCTTCTCCATTCAGATGTGGTATAGCTGCCATGTCCTGTACTCACTCTAACTGATTGATATCTATTATCTAGATAAGAAGAGAAAAAGTAAAAGTAAGAAGAGACAAATTGGAAACAGCCAATTTTTGTTGCTTGTTGCTTACATAATTTCGTCCTAGTTTCTATTAGATTTATGCCGTTTTTTTATTTTTCTCTTGGATCTCGGGGGGGGGGGGCAATTGCCCCCTTTGCCCCCCCCCCTTGGATCCGCCACTGTTATCACCAAACTTTTCAAAAATCGTCGATTTTGGGCCCATTTTGGGGCTAATTTTGAAACTTTTTTCCAATGTACATCTAAGGCCGATACTTAACATGAATACCAAATTTTATCTGATTTGACCTTATGGTTCTCTAGAAATTGTTGTCACCTAAATTTTCAAAAATCTTCAATTTTGGGGTAAATTTTGAAACCCTTTCTTAGCACGCATCTAGTCCCCCTACTGAATACATGTACCAAATTTTATCGTTTTTGGTCAAGCGGTTCCTGAGAAACTGTGATGAATGAGTGAGTGAGTCAGTCAGTGGTATTTCGATTATATAGATATAGATTTTCAACCTTCCCAATTTGATTGAAATATCAGCTATCTTGTCAGCCATAAATATTGATATATACCCCATTTCCCATCTCATTGGTTATCATTCAAATTAATAGATTTACCATCTCATCAGTCACCAACTTATTTAATTTAAAAAGGGGAAAAAATGGGAGAAAAAGGGAAAAATGAGAGAAAAGGGAAAAATGGGATGTCAATTGATACATGAGAATGTTTGATACATGAAATTGAATCGCCTTGGAAATTTGAACAAGATGGAACCATCTAATAATCTTTTATTTTAGGTGGGTTCCGAACCACTGGGTAAGTGATAATAAAGCTAGTACGAGATGGGTAATCAGTTGGTGACTGATCTCCGTTAAAATTAAACCACCATTAAATTTTAACCATTGTTAAAACCAGCATTAAAATTCAACCATCATTAAAATTTTTGTAATAACTATCGTTAAACTGAGCCAGAATCGGCACTGCTTATAGTGTGATGACCACACCCAAAAATTCTATAATTTTTTTTCTAATTAATTATCATTGGAAAATTGTATTTGGTACATGGATTTGGGGTGCCTTGGAAAGCTGAACAAGATGGCACCGTCCAATTGCACAAATTTGTGCATTAAATTTATCTTCAAGGGTTAAAATAGCATATTTGGTTCAAAATTTTTTGTGATTTTCAACTCCCATGAAAATGGGAATTTTCGAGATCTGATAGATTGCGTTGATTTGACTTAAACTATACAACTATACCGCAAGGTATTGCTATACCTATTTTAGGATAGGTTAGGTTTGGATGGGTTGGTTTAGGTTAAGGTTAAATTTGAGGTTAAACTTTATTATTATTTTTCCCAAATTAATCGTGATCGAAAATTTGTATTTAATACATGAATTTGGGATGCCTTGAAATGCTGAACAAGATGGCGTCTTCTAATTCAAATTCCCTTCAGGGGTTAAAAAGTTCAAATTTTTTCGTGATTTTTAACTCCCGTGAAAATGGGAATTTTTGAGATCTGATAAGATTGCGTTGATTTGAATTAAACTTACCTATTTTAGGATAGGTTAGGTTTAATTGGGTTGGTTTAGGTTAGGGTTAAATTTGAGGTTAAAGAAAACTGGGCCCGAACCGGCATTTTCCCCCTATTTAATGATCTACTTAATGATAATTTTTTTTTTTTTATTAATTATCATCAGAGTGTTTGATACATGAAATTGGATCGCCTTGGTGAGCTGAATGGTACCATCCAATTGCATAAATTTATGCATTCAATTTCAAATGAAAATTTTTTAGAATCTGTTTATTCAACCCTCGTTAGTTAATCACCTTTAAAATTTAACCATCGTTAGTTAACCACGTTAGTTAACCATCGTTAGTTAATTTAACCGACGTTAAAATTCAACTAGGCCGTTAAATTAGGTTTTCCTATGTTAAATTAAGTTAGGTTAAATTTAACCGCCGTTAAAATTTAACCGTGGTTAGTTAACCGCCGTTAAACTGAGCCAGAACTGTCACCCTGCCCTACTAATGCTTCGAAATTTTTTTTGAATGCAATGAACTGGACAAGAAAAAGAAAGTGAGTACATTTTTGACATTAGTTTGACCCAAAGTATATGAACTCTTAAAGAATCTCTGTTTTCTGGAAAAACCTGCTGATCAATCTTTTGAGGAACTTGTGAAATTAGTGACCAAGACTTTCTATCCAAAACCTTCGTTTTTAGCGGCTTGGTATGCATTCAATAAACGGGAGCAATTACCAACCGAATCGGTTAGTGACTTCGTTATGCAATTAAAAAAACTATCAGTGGACTGTAAGTTTGGGGACAAATTAAATGACTATTTACGTGATAAACTTGTAAGTGGACTCCAAGAAGAGAAAATCAAGCATAAATTACTTTTGGAAGACCCAGACAAACTCGATTTGGATAGAGCCTACGAAATAGCACTATACATATGGAAAAGACCAGCAAAGAATTATCGTTGATGGTACATCAACTTACCATTATATGTGATAAATAATGGTAGTCACCCATTATTAGGCCGTGATTGGCTCAGTAGACTAGGTATCAAGTGAATTGTGAACTATTCAATAGGATTTTAGAGATTACTACTACTCGTTTTACAAACGTTATTGTAGCGGGAGATTTCAATACAGACTTTGCAACACAGAATAAAATGACAGAAGATTTAAGGGATATTATATACATGAATAACTTGGAAATAAAAGTTCATGAATATACCAGAGTCACAAGAACATCACAAACAATAATTGATAACATCCTTACTAATATAGATTACTCTAAAACAAAATTAGGCGGCTCGGAACTATCTGATCATGACTATCAAATCTTAGAGGTGGGGTTGCAAGGTCATAAATCAATTAAAAAGAGTAGAGTAATGAAAGAAATTCAACAATGTGAACAGGGGAATATCGATTGTTTGAAGCAGAATCTGCTACAATAAAACTGGAGAAGGGTTTACAATAGCAATAGTTTGAATAACAAAAATGATAGTTTCTTTAATATTTTAAGGTTTCATATTACTATGAGTTGTCCAGTTATAAAAGTCCCTGTAAAAAACAAATTAGACAAAATTGAAGAGTGGATAACTGATGATATCCTTGCAGAAATAAATAGGGTTAAAGATGCATATGATGAATTCAAACTCTCTAGAAATATGTTAAGTGAAGATAATTACAAAGCTCTAAAGAAAAACTATATGAAAGAAGTGAAAAGAGCGAAATGTAAGAAAACAGCTGAAATTTTGAATAATAGTGTGTACTTTAACACAGCAGTGTGGGATGTAATAAACAAAAATAGGCAAGTAGCTCATGTAGATGCTTATACTAGTGTCCCCAGAATAATTAACGAAAATGACAATTATGTTGATGATAGTGCAGACATTTGTAATTTCTTTAACAGATATTATCATCAGGTTGCTAAGAATCTTCAAAAATCTCTTAATACAGGTATTAGTGACATGAGGAATACTGAGGGGATTCAGAATGAATTAAAATTCCACCCAGTATCCCAAGACGAGTAGTCAAATATCATTGATAGTTTAAATAATAAAAAAACTGTAGGAATGGATGGGGTATCCAGTAAAATTCTGAAAGAATGTAAAGATCAATTATTGTTAGACCCTTTGATTCATCTGATCAATCACTTCCCGGTGGTTCGGAACCCACCTGAAACTGTAGGTCCAACTCATCAATCACCATCATCCAACTCATTACCCAAGCACAGGTCTCAGACCTATGTGGGCTTCATCCTCAAAAAAAAAAAAAAAAAAAAAAAAAAAAAATCATTCATTAGAACAAGGTGTTTTTCCAGATAATTTAAAAGAGGGGAAGATCTTGCCAATCTTCAAAAGTGGTGATAGAGAAAAGGTAGAAAACTATAGGCCCATTAGTATTTTAAATGTAATAAGTAAAATTTTTGAAAGAGTAGTTCTAAATAGGTTACTTCTGCACCTTCAAGAAGCTAACTTTATCTGTGATGAACAGCAGTAGATACATTTTGGGGGTTCTGGCGAGAATCCCATCGATTTTCTGCTAGGGGGGTGGGAGGGGGAGAGGGGGCAGGCGAGGGGGAGGGAGGGTGCTCATCAATTATTCAAGTTATTGATTTTTTGAGCTGTTTGACCTCATTAATTATTCAAGCACGGCCAACATCATCAATTATTCAGGTTATTGATTTTTTGAGGCTGTCTGTCCTAATTAATTATTTAAGCATGGCCAACATCATCAATTATTCAAACTATTGATTTTTTGAGGCTGTCTGGCCTAATTAATTATTTAAGCTTGGCCAATGTCATCAATTATTCAAACTATTGATTTTTGGGGCTGTCTGGCCTAATTAATTATTTAAGGTTGGCTGACGTCATCAGGTTATTGATTTTCAGGGCTATCTGACCTAATCAATTATTTAAGCTAGGCTGATGTCATCAGGTTATTGATGTATGGGGCTGTCTGTCCTATTCATTCAAAGGTATTGATTTTTCAACATTTGAGATAATTAAACATACACACTGTTTTTCAAGTGTTTGAGCTCATTAAGCTTGCATGTGTGTACTTACCCTGGCCCCACTCCGCAGCATCTTCTCCTAACCAGCATCAACACAAAATCATCATCACCCTCTCTTCTTCTCTCTCTCTATCATCATCATGTGTTCAAAATGATGGAGAGAAAAAAGAAGAAGAGGAAGAAGATGAGTGTAATATTGTGCTTCAAATCTATAACCTGGCCTGGCTTCTGTAGGCCAATACTCAGTCTTTTACTTGCTTGAATTGTCTGTATGACGTCATAGCTATGCAGGAAAATACATGTATGTGTGTCGCTCTCTCTCTCACCACTCCGCAGCATCTTCTCCTAACCAGCATCAACACAAAATCATCATCACCCTTTCTTCTCTCTCTCTCTTCATCATCATGTGTTCAAAATGATGGGGAGAAAAAAGAAGAAGAGGAAGAAGATGAGTGTAATATTGAGCTTCAAATCTTTAACCTGGCCTGGCTTCTGTAGGCCAATACTCAGTCTTTTACTTGCTTGAATTGTCTGTATGATGTCATAGCTATGCAGGAAAATACATGTATGTGTGTCGCTCTCTCTCTCACCACTCCGCAGCATCTTCTCCTAACCAGCATCAACACAAAATCATCATCACCCTTTCTTCTCTCTCTCTCTTCATCATCATGTGTTCAAAATGATGGGGAGAAAAAAGAAGAAGAGGAAGAAGATGAGTGTAATATTGAGCTTCAAATCTTTAACCTGGCCTGGCTTCTGTAGGCCAATACTCTGTCTTTTACTTGCTTAAATTGTCTGTATGGCACCATAGCTATGCAGGAAAAAACATGTCTATGTGTCACTCTTTCTCTCACCTCCCTCTTTTTCATTGAAATCAATGCAATGGAGTATATATTGAGGTCCTTTGATTGAGAGAGATTCATTGTCTCAGTGAATGTTTGCTAGTTTCTACAGTCAACAATCTTCTGCTAAGGACCCAATAACAGTGAGTACTTGTTTACTCATTCTATCCTAACCTACAAATATTCCTTAGTCAAAATAGCTACAACAAGTCAACATGACCACAAACTGGATGAATCTGAAGTTAACATAAGGAATGATCTTAACCAATACTATGTAATCCAACTCTTGGTTCCGCCTGCTGACTGCTAGATTGTGCTAATAACTGTTCAATTTAATTACAGATGTCATCCAACACTGCTGCTGCTGCTGCTGCTGCTGCTGCTGCTGATGCCATCTGTAATGCAATTGGAGCACAAAAACCGCTAAACTACGCATCTATGAAGGATCTCCAGCCAGGGCTCTCATACCAGATGATCAGTGCAGAGAGAGTCACTACAAAATATGGCGAAAAGGTAGCAGTTATGCTGGATTCCAGAAACGAGCACATGTGGGTTATACTGCCGGATTTATACAGCAGGGCCACTTTCAAATTTGTCCCTAATGTGGGAGTTGTTGACATGAGAGCATACAAATTTGTGACTCATCCTGCTGGGAGAACTCACAGGATTCAATTGTTTAAAGAATAGTTCTCTCTCTCTCTGCATTGTGTGATAAATAAAAACTTTGACATCTGCAACTGATTTGTTGTTTGTTTTTTCCCCTATCCTTACTACCCTTATATACTAGGAGGGAGGGGAAGTGGTAGAGTAAACAATGATGCAATAATTATATTCCATTCTTTATTGACATGAAAAGACTTTGACAAAAATATCTATCTTTTTGCAATGCTTGCATAATCCAATTATGTAGAATGTTTACAACATTGAGTGCACAAAATGGCGGTATATCCAAGTGTCCTCTGTCACCAGCCAGCTTCATTCTCACAGTCTCCACGAAGTTGAGCAGGTAATGTTCCGGGCAGTAGACTGGTCCTGTAGTAGTTTTCATCAGCATCTCCAGATTGGGCGTTTCATGAAAGAGGTAGGGCAAACTTAGGTCCACATACTCCACATTCTCCTTGTCGTCAAGCTGCAATAGCGTTTCCAGCAGAGAAATCTTCTCATAGCCATAGACGAAGATCTTGATTGTGTGTCCTGAGCCATTGTTGTCATGCAACCATTTTGTGACTATGTCACATACAATTGGCTTCAAGGCCGAATATGAGAGGTGTGTTTGGCCAGCTCCATTGCCTGACCATCTCAGCCCATGTTTAGCTCCATGTAATGTATTGTTTTCAACCAGTATGCTTGTTTTCAGCATACTGTCTGGGTAGGGAGACTTGAAAAAGTAGTGATGTGTTGCCACATGATGTTCGTTGTCACGTTCCAGTATTGCCATCTCCTTGACAATAAACTTGTTGTTTAATCCTTCAAAGCCTTCAAAGTCCATCAGGTAGATTGGTAGTGGTCCAAAAAGTTTGGCAGCCCTGCTTGGTGCGATGCCAATTACATCATCATCATCGTTGTCATCATCAGTTGGAGCCTGGTTGGTTGTAGAAGCATCCTTCATCAACGATTTCTCATGTTGAGTGTAGTAGCAGCCAACAACATCCTCTCCATCACTGGGTGGCACCTCCCCCTCCTCCTCCTCCTCCTCCTCCTCCTCCTCCTCCTCCTCCTCCTCCTCCTCCTCCTCCTCCACAAAAGTGTAGAACTCTCCTAGACATGATTTCTGCTTCACTCGATGCTTCTTGCAACTATGGCCATCCTGATGCTTGTCAACCACCTTTATATCCATCACTGCTCTCTCTCTCTCTATGCTGATTGCACAAAACCAGTCATTGGCTGATACTCCTTGACCACTTCGTGTATCAGCAGACAATAGGCATGTGTATTTCCTGGAATGTTATCACTTGCTTCAAACTCAACTCTGATGTCAATGCTTCCTGTCTTGAGCGATTCGTTTTGACGTGAACAGTCAATGGGAAACAGTATCATCTTACTATCCCGCACAGCTTGTTTCTCAAAAAGTGGGTTGCTTGCTCGAGCATCATCATGATTGTAGACTCCATTGAATGCTGCATACATATTGTACACTTGGTTGTCATCGCCATTGATGCTTTCATATGGATAGTACTTATTGTTCAAAAACACTCGAACATCTTTCATTTTGCACATGTCAAAGTATGAGCTATTTACAGTAGCTGCTCCTCTTCTTCCACTCTGCAGTCCAATCACAATGTATCTTGGCTTTTCCAGCTGAGTAGCTGATTTGACAGTCCATGTATGTTTTGTGGTCTGTGGCAAAGATGGATACTCATACAGTTCCCAATGTCGAAATGGCATTGAGATGGGCGTGTTGTTCTGCACTAGTCTCAGCAGAAGCAATTTAGCTTCATCAGACACCTCTACATAGGGCATCCTCCACACCAGTTTCTCAATTATGACCTTGCCTGCTGCATTCAAACAGTCTAAAGTGTCAGCACTGCGTCTCAGTACCAGCTCCTGTTTCACATTCAGCATAATCTGCCTATAGTCCTCGGCAAAGCCCAACAGGTATCTAAGTGGCACATTCATGATGGTTGTGTTGGCACCATTGGCATCAAACGTGCCAAACCCTGTCTGGGCATCATACCTGTAGCCGGCACCATCCATCTTGAGCTGTTCTTCTCGCTCAAAGGTCATGGCATTCTTCATCAGGCTGGTGATGCCAGGGCTACGTATGCTGTCCACTACAACTCCATTGATCTCATAGCATATCTCCGAAAACAGGTGGCCAAAGAATCCAGAAACACAAGGTGAGCCTCCCAAGGCCGCATTTAATGCATTGGTCTCCTTGTACTCCATGTGCAGATAGCTCTTCGATGGCAGTGTATAGATGTCCTGCTGCTGAATTGGTATCCGAATCTCATCATTGGCACCAAAGCCTGTAGTATATGGCGCATGAGAATGATATTCATAGCCAGTGATGTTATTCTCTGCTAATGGACCACCCCTTGTCACATCCAAAATTCCCATTTTCAGCGTTGTTTTCTTCCTCCTCCTCCTCCTCCTGCTCCTCTAACTTGATAGCCTTTTTGCTGCAGATAGTTGACGTTGCTCGATGTTAACTCCACAGAGTTAAATGGCCTAATGGCATCTTTCACAAATGATGCCCTATTAATAGACTCTGGTTCTATCTCCATAGGTATTGCTGCCTCCACTCCTTGATTCCATTTTCCAAATAATAGCACCATCACTTGGGTTGTTGTTGCAAATGTAAGGTTATGTTTATTGGCTCTTCTCGAAATTTCACCAGACGCCCGTTCTCATCAACAATCTCCAACGTAATGCTACCAATCTGCTTGGTGTCCACCGGTAAATAGATGACATTTTGTACAGTCACATTCATTTTATACCCTGGATCAACATCTGGGTAAAACTCATAGATCACGTGATCCTTGACACCATTTGAGTAGGATCCACTCACAATGTTACACTTTATTTGCAGCACATTGGGACGACTGATTTGCACTGTAGTACTACCTCTGGTATCATTGTTAGCTTCCACAACTTGGTTGAATCCCAGCAGCTTTCCTATTGAATCAGGTTGTCTAAAGTCTAACATGGCATGACATAATACTAAGCATTTCAAGGTAGATGGGTCCACAGCCGTATGAAACTTGACTCCATGCTTCTTCATCGTTGCCTCCAGCAGGTCAGCAATTGTTTGAAATTCAAAACTACCTTCTGGCAAAAGAATCTTTTGCCAAACCATTACTGGAGCTTTTCCTCCTGCCTCCTGGGCAGCTCTGGGCTTCCTTTGTGTACTTTGGTTAGCAGTATCACTGAACAACTGCTGAGCAAACACTTTACCTGTAACTTCCTCATGAGTCATTGCATAATCGTCCTCTGGCTTAGCTGCTGCCTTCTGGTCCACTTTTGGAGCCAGAAAATGTAATGCATTGTTGTAACCATTCTCAACATTTGGTATAGAGTTGCAGCTAGTAAAGCTGATGAGTCCAATTTCCCAGTCACCATTGCTTGTATCAAGTGGCGGGTAAAATTCACTTTTCAATATTGAGGTTTTGCCGCCAAAGCAGAGCATCTTGACTGTTCAGGATACTATTACACAATAACCTAATAAGACTATAGACCATGTCCTTTATACTATGTGGTGAAAAAAGGAGAAGACACATTGCGCAATACAGTGCTATTTATTTTCATCGAGTAAAAATTTCAAACATAAGTGTCCGCATATATGAGAGTAGAGATTCTCTTGCTTCCGATCATAGTTGTACTCGATCCTTGTTGCTGGGCTCGACCCTCTGTGCATGTAGTCAATGAACTCCTGTGGGGGTCTCAGGTTGCCAAATCCATCAAAGTAGTGGACGTTGCCATCCTTCTTCTTCACATAGCACACCCAATGTGTGCCAGCTCCATCACTTTGGTCCAGGTTGATGATGCCTCACTCTTGATCCAGTGGTCCATTGGCTGGTAGAGCATCTCGCATGAATATTCCTCAAAATTTCTTCAGCTTGAGATGGCAGGCGTACTTGTAGAGATCGACATCTGTTAGTGCTCGGTCAGGTAGAGCAACAATCATCTTCGGCTGCCACATTGACGGCGACGTACCCCATTTCCCGTCTTCTGATGTCTCAGATAGAGACCTCCACCACTCCTCCTCCTCCTCCTGGAAGCCGCTGTAGTTTTCTGTGCAGCTCTCCTCCTCCTCTTACCAATCCTTCTACGTTTAGCTCCTCCTCCAAACTTTGCCTTGGCCTTCATGATGTTGGTCACCGCTAATGCTGCGGCTCTTTCTGCCAATCCAGCATCTGAAGATGTTGCCACACTCCAAGCTCTTTCAGCCAAATCTCTGTCTGCTGCTGTCTGTTGTATCACTATTCCTCGAATGGGCAATGTCATGTTGCTTGCAGGCCTGATCAAGTTTGTTGATTCCTGGATCACCTCTTGCCAATCGTTTTTCAAGCTTTGTACCTGGTCCACAGTACTGGTAGCCGCCAGGAAGATGAAGTTCTACGGGCAGTATGTCTATTGCCTTGTTGACTATTGTACCTGCTGTGTTTGCGATTGCTGAAAGTACTCCTCGTCCTCGGTACCTCCGCTTTCCTTTGTGTGCAGCCATCTAATGTCAAACAGCTGCCTTGTCATCTGGTTTTATACCCTTGGGGATTCCCATAAGCTTTAACATTTTATCCCTCAATTGTTCTTTACTCAAATTGAGGTTTTCTCTTGATGTAGTAACATCCAACATGACAGTGATACACTTTTTAACCACATTCTTTGAATGCTCATCCATCCTTTTCTCCAAATACTGTTTGTTCACTCCATCTGTAGCTTGAATTGGATCTTGCATATCTGTCAGTATTGAATTCCTGAGACTTGTCATAACTTGCAATGTTTCAGGATCTCTGCTCTTTGGCAACTGAAATGAAATTATATCTCTACATGTAATCAGATTCACAGCATCATGATTGCTGCGTGGATTTGCCACATTGATTATACGCCTATGGCGGACATTAATGTTCCCCAAAGAATTCATGTTTGCTCTTTCACCTGAGAGACTTACTGCCCTCCCATTACAAACATTGTTGTCTTATATAGTGTGTGTGCAACTAGTATGCAGGCTTACCAACTATGTAACCACCTTCTACCAACTCTTCCAAGATCGAGTTGATTTCATTCTCATGTCCAGTGTTGCCAACTGCTTTAGACTGATCCAACAGCTTCAGTCTGTCCACAAGTTCGTTGGGGTCATTGTAGTAGACATATTCAATCTTGTTGTCATCACTTGCCACCATATTGAAAGGTGCCACCAGTCCTCTTCCAGCAACTTTGACTCCTTTCCCACTGACTGCTTCTCCTCTTATCAGGTCCTTGATTGTCCTCTTGTACTTGATACTGTTATAGTTTACAATTCTACCATCTGGACTGTAGTTTTCTCTGTACACATTGGTAAAGTCCAGAAGAAACTTATAGGTGTTCAAATCTTCCCCTTTCAATTTTCCTTTGTTGGGCATTTTCATGAAAATCAACTCACAAAGGCCTGGTGTAGCTCTAAAAGTCTTTTCAATTTTATCATCTGCAGGATTGGACAGCACAATCTTGTTACCTTTAGGCCCAAAGGTGAGCAGCTTACTGCCTAGATAGTATGAGTTGTTTATCACTTTTGGTCCAAATGCATCATCAAAGTTAAAGTCCTTGCTCACCGATCGCATAATGTACTCTCCCACTGGTTTTGAAGCCAGATCAGATTGGGCCAGGGCATTTTGTGCCACATGACTGCTAGTATCGAGCAATTTTTCAACACTGAGGTTTTCCTCATCATCATCATCATCACTCATGTCTTGGCGTTTCCACAATTGTCGTGCAACACCCAAAGTACTTGCAGCTGGACTTGGACCTTCGCCTGTTCCATATGTTTCAAAAATTGATGACTCTTCTTCTCTAATATCTGGCAGTGGTTGCAGTCTATGCTTCATCCTTCCTGGATAAGGAGTGCTGCTGGCTGGTGTTGTTGGTGATGTAGGCAATATATGGTGTGCATCAAATAATGGTACAGACATTGGAACTGACTGTTGTTGTTATTGTTGTTGAGAAGATTTGAGTGTTTCAACAATATCGACAAGTGGATCACTAATCGGCTTGAAATGCTTTGCATGCTGCTCCTCCGTCAATTCCCTGCCCAGTGTCAGCTCTTTGTGCTTTCTCTTGATGTTACACTTCAGCTTGACAATTTCCATGATGGTTGGGACAATCTCCTCCACAGTTTGCTTCATCTCCTTGACTGTCTCACTCGGCATTCAGTGCTAGACTGAGCATAATCACTGCTGTCCTTCAACTAAAAATGTATCAAGACCATTCCTGTAGCGCCCTTTATTCCTGTCTGAGGACTGATCAATTACAAGGAATGCATGTGCAGATGATGACCATACGTCATCGCACATTCTTCTGAATTCTTCAAAGGTCATGTCAGCTCCAACATGATCTCTGTACAAATGTTTCATATTCAGATCATCTTGTTTGAACATGATTAGAAAATTGGCATTGTCACGTATCAACTGTTTTGGTATACAGCTATAAGTCTGTGCCAGATAAAATGCATCAACGTTACTGTGTCGACCAGTGGTAAAGTAGCGCCTAATGGGTTCTTGTTGCTCACAAATCACATCATCGAAAATTATTATCGAATTGGCGGGCAACTCATGTGGTGCAGGTATTTCTTCACAGGTGCCACACTCAGTGTAGCTCAGTTTGGGCCCAAGTTCTTCCATAACGGTGCGCAGTAGCTGATATTTTGGTTGAAATGCAGTTTTTGAATAGAGATAGATGTTTGTAAAGGAGATTCCTTTACGATCAAAGAGCATGTTGAAAAGTAAATTGGTTTTTCCACAGCCTGATGGTCCACATATAATGCATCTCATATGGTTGGGAACAAAGGACCATGGCGTTTCTTTGCATTCATTTCTGGGTCTGCTAGACCACAGCCTCTTACCACTTGATCAAAGTCAATTATATTAAACTTGTGATTCCTTTGCACAATCTGTTTCATCACACCAAATCAGCTCTATCAATCCAAGAGTCGTGACTGCGATCGTATCCTTTCCAGCGCACCAACAGTTTATTTCCTTTCCTCTTCAACACTTTGGCAATTTCAAAAACACTAGGTACTTTAGTTTTCACAATCTCTTCCGCATAGAATCCTCCTTGCACAGGCTGTCTTCTGCAATCTTCCAACTCATATGTTACAGGCACTGTAGGTCGCACACGTGTTACTGTGAGCAGTTCATTTGTCCAATTGGGTAGATAACCCTTGTCAAATATCATTTTATACTTGCTTATTCGAACCTTATCACCTGGATCAATGTTTTGATGAATGCTTGGATAGAACCGGTTTTGAGATTTGTCCAACAAGCTCTGTTGATACTCTTGACATTGCTCACCAACTCTGGAAAGTAGTAAGGCCTCATGCTTCTTTGTAACATCAACCGGTCGCATACCTATTGTGCAATGGATTCTTCCATTATACTCTCTGACAAGTGAGGTTAGAATATCTGTCCAGCGATAGGTTCCACGCTCAGTGAATTTGATCCACATTGAATGTTTAAGTGTTCTGTTGAAACGTTCCACTATTGAGGCCTTTCTTTCTGAGCTAGTTGAATAATGGTTAATGCCATACTGTTGCACAAGTTGTTTAAACTTTGAATTAAACCACTCTTTACCATCATCAGTTTGCAAATGTTTCATTGGATTCTGCTCAAATATGGGATGCATTGCCTTGACAACTGCGTCAGCTGACTTGGTCTTTATTGGTATAGCATAAGCATACTTGCTCAGACAATTGATGATTGTAATAATGTACCTGTAACCTTTGTTCTGACGTGCATATGGTATCATCTCAACTAGATCAGCCTGATAGAGGTCATCTAGCCCTTTCACAGCTACCATACATGTTGGAAAATTCCGACGAGCTGGCCTGTGCAACTCTCTTGCTATTGCTGCCTTCTCCATACTGATAAATATTGTTTGTGCACATGACTCTATATACTACTGTAGCTTACATGGTAGGTTGATAACATACAATTAGTCCATGATATCAACAATCACCCAATCATATAGCTGTCCAAGATTGGCAACGATTTCACAAAATCCTTTACCAAGAGGAAACTTTAAAATAGCATTGTCATTGTTGAAAACACTTACTGAGGCTTCAGGAAAGCATAACAACACTGCTTTTACAAAGTTTTGCAATGATCCAAATGGTTCAGGTAGGTGTTTATAACCAAAACAGAATAGTGGTTGCACACTCCACTGGGTGCTGGTAACAAGTTGACAATCTCCACAATTGCACATTATATATCACTTTGCTGGCTCCATTGCTGATGGCTGGTGGTGGTGGTGGTGAGTTGTCCAGAGTTGAAGATGGTACAGTAGAGAGCGTATGACAGTGTGGTGTACAGACCTCATCTGATGCAGCAATGATGGCTTCAAGAAAGCCCAGTGATGATGTAAAGGAGGGGTGGAGACATGAGCGCAAATTGTATGTGCAATGGATGTGTCGACACAGGTTCTTTTCCATATTGTGTTCTGCAGCCAGCTTCATGTACCATTCGTTGACATCACGGCCCATTGCATTGATAGCATCCTGCGTAGTATTCCGACGTAGCACCATTCTTGACATCAGGCACTGGCGCATATGAAACACATTTGATTTATCCAGTCCATGCTCCCTCGATGTTAAAAATTCCTCAGTCCTGTACTCTGGGTCCAACAATATTGAGTTGACACTCACAGCGGCTGCCACAAGTAGAAAGTACATTGTGGGATTTATACTGAAGGCCATCTGCTGATGCATGACTTTAATGCTCATTCAAAAATGTCCAGCTGCACCCACTTATAGAATGGCCCTAGGTCTGTTGCCATATTGCAAAATCCCCTGCTTATTGGAAACTCTATGTGAACTGCTTGTCTATTGTTGTCCAGGTAGATGCTAGATGCCCGCGGAAAGAGCTTATTCATAATTTTGAGAAAGTTCTCTGGTGTTCCAAATGGTTCTTGTATACTAGTGTCTCCAAAGTTGAAAATGGGTTCCACTATCCAGTGTCTACTTGTAACTAGGCCACTATTTTCTACTGTTCTCACTGCTAATGAACAATGGCTGTTATGATGTCGACAGCCCATCACTCTCTCTCTCTCTCTCTCTCTGCAATGCTGTCTGACTATCCTTACAGTACAAATGACAATCCTCATCTGACATGGGGAAGGACAATGAAGCTCTCAATATACTCTATTGATTTGCGGAGGCATGCACATAACACTTCTCAACATTATTTCTGCGCAGTCGCTTACTAGGAAGAGGACAGGAGCTATCATCATCAACACTGGTTGCTTCTTCTTCTTCTTCTTCTTCTTCAGGTTCATTCTCCAACAGCTCAGCAGGAATGTTTTTATGACCAAATGCTAGTGTGCTTACCCCATCGCTCATTATGAATCTCTTCTCATCAGCCTTGCTAAGTGCTTTTTTTGTCTGCATAATTGTCATGATCTGATGTTTTTTGGAGCTGAACATAACCTGCTCTCTATATATATCCTTATTGCCATATAAGCAGTCCAGGTAATCCTGGAATACTATATAGCATTCAACATTGGGTACAGTTTTGGGCAGCTCCTGACCAAGTATGGGTCTCCGCACTCCTTTAGCCTTTTTTATCAGACCACTCTTCAGATTCGTTTTATCCACATTGAAGCACCGGCAGGCATATAGCTTAGACCTCAGGCCAACATACTCATGAGGTGCTCTGGCAGCATACTCATCCTTAAATTTTCCCAGCACCATCTTGTTTACATCAGAGTAGCATGGATGATCAGTGGGATACTCTGATGTGTCAAAGGATTCCCTCAGCTCCTCAATGTTGTTGATGTCATTGTACAGGTCCTCTGTGTGCACTGTGTAAAACAAACTATCTGTGTCCTGGTACAGCAGCTTCAGTCGATCACCATAGATGGGCTTCATTACATCATAATGGAATTCATACATTAGGATCTTGCTGATATCCAACACTGTCAGCCCTACATAAATTGGTTTGTTCAGCTCTATCTTTTCCTGGTGCAGCATCACAGCACAAATGTTGTCTCCAAAAATGATACAATCTTTGAATGATGGGCGAGCCACAAGTTTCTTCAGCCGCTTCTCACAGTTGACCAGCTCCATGCTCATCCTCTTTCTGACATTCTCCATAGTTTTTCTGAAAACAGCGTTATTCATCAGCTTAAAGAAGTTTTTCTCGAATTTATTTGCAGATGCCTGTCTGAGCCTGGTGTTCATCTGGATGTAGGGTGCCAAAAAGTCTTCTTGTTCAAATGAGATCCCTCTATAGACTTTGCTAATTTTCAGCCCATGCTGCACAGCTTGTTTGAGCAGTCGGTAGTGGCAGACATAATGTTTCTGGCCATCAAGGGTGGTCATGAGACGTACACTTCCCGACTTTGGTGTTTTTTGATTTTCTGGCAGAAATGGAAAGTCATTGTGATTATTGTGCAGCTCATCTGGGTACTCCACATCCACTTCCAAGATGTAGCCTCTTCTTTGTTTGTCAGGAATGGCCGCAATGTGGGTGGTGACTGTATCCAGCTCATCTTTGCACATCCATTGAAATTGTCTGCATGGTAGAGGGTTACACATTGCCCAGCCATACAGGTTGTTAGCGTCTGTGTACAGGAGGTAGGATGTTGGCTTGTCTGGGTCCACCAGTGCACCAGTGTACTTGTTGTTGGCGATGGCATGCCTATGAACACAGGTTGTAATGCCACCTCTAATGCCTCTCTCAATGAACATGTACATGTCATAGTCTGTTAGTAGCTCCAGCTCAACTTGGGTATACTTTAACATGACATCAAAAGAGAAGCCAGGCGATATGTAATAGTGGGCACAGTCCAAATCATAATTCTTCATGCACACATCCCTAAAGCTCTCAAAAACGTCTGCTAGCAGGAGCATATCTGTTTTGAGATAGAGGTCACTGTAGTCGCCCAGAGTGCGGCAACCAAAATGAGTCCATACATGTTGGGCATGTGCATAGTCCTCATCACTTATTGATTGATCTGTTAGCCTGCTGTAGAATGCTTCTTTCGGTGGCAGGGCAATTTCTTGCAGCTTTTCCCATGAATCACAGTACTCATAGGGAAAAACACCCTTTCTTGAGACAAGGCTCAACCCATTGGGAAACTGTTTGGCAGTATGCTCCAACACCTTGGGAAGGTCAGCAGCACTGTCAGCTGTTTTGACAAGATTGGTTACCAGTGAGTCCAGGATGTCTGGTGTAAATCGAAATGTGTCAATAAACCATAGGTGAAGCCGCTTGGACACATGCTTTGAAAATGATATATATTTTTCAGAAGAGTGTGGGATAACTTTGAGCCTTTCTTTATCAGTACCAAGATGAGGAATAATGAGGTGTGTGTCATAATTTGAAGAGTTATGTAAAAACACAGGGATGAAGCTCTGTCTCCGTCTCTCAAGGTTTCACAAATTGCACAGGGCATTCCTGTAGTAGCCGGTCATGTGACAATGGTCATAGATCTTGTCTCTCTGGAACTCCTTGTTGCAGGCCTCACAATGAGTGGCAGCTGTGTGTGCTGCTTTCTGTTGGTCAGTGAGAGGAATCATGGCTATGCCTAGTGTGTCAATAGCATTGGCAATACCTACTGCATACTTTGTGAGTGTATTCATAAAGTGCTGTGCTGCATCTGGCCCTCTGTATACAATTGGTTCTTGAGGAATGTAACTGCTCAAGGGGAGCCATGCAGGAAACTGCTTCTCATCTCTGACAAAGTAGATGCAATAGCAGCTCATAGCCTGATGGTATTGCAACACCTTTGTAGCCTTGCCAACCCAATGCACGGGCGCCTCCTCCTCCTCCTCCTCCTCCCTTCCTTTTTCTGCAGTAGGTTTAGTCAGAAGACATTCAAAATCTGCGTAGATCACCAGTGGCAGTCTGAATTTTCTGAGATGTTTCTTGAATTTAAGGGTTGGAGGACTGCCATCTTCTTTGAGCTGTGGCATAACTATCTGGGCTGTTTTGTTTAAGGCACAGTACTCCTCATGCTCCTTCATCTTGCATTCACCATCATTAGCAAGGGTGTAGTGGGTAAAGCAGCGGCGGCAGATGATTATTCGAGTTTTATGTTTAGTCAGCTGTGAACACAGTAGCCTTTCAAAGTTCTTGATGTAACAGAAATGGCTGTTGACTTCCATATCATCTTCTTCTTCTTCTTCTATTTCCTCCCCATCTTCACTGCCTTTGGTGAGTAGCAGGAGATCAAAGTGGTCTTCCTTCACAGTGTTGGCAACATGTCTTGGATAGATGATGTTTTTGGAGTCCACAGCATAAACGTTCACTGACACTCCCGGATTGTCTCTTTCAAACCTGGGAATCTGGTCAATGGTGGTTGGAAATGTGATGCCAGAGAAATCATATTTATCCATTATACTGTAGTACCGCTTGTTGACATGCTGCAGATCCTTTCCTTTAATATGTTTTGCAAGGATTGCCCACATAAAGCACTGCTGATCTTGATTTTGTGGGTTGATGATAGCTTTTCTTGCAGCCAGATAAGGTGGTAGGTTGATGTATGATTAACCCCTGAGTGGCACATGCTTGCTGGTTCGGATGAGCAGCCCATCAATGACCCAGAGTGTCCATCCACTGGAGTTGCCTTCGAATTTCGCCTCCTCCTCCAGCATTTTTTGGCAGGCAGTCTCCACCTGATGAGACAATGTCAGAACGGTGAATGCTGTGTAATTGGGTGTCTTGAAGGCAATGTCCTGCGTTTCCTCCTTCTCTTTATTCTCCTCATCAAGGTATGTCTTGTGGTAGGTTGCCTCCAGCACCAGGTTGAATTTGATTGCCCCATACTGCTCAATTACCTCTGAAAGGGTCTTGACAATCTTCTCCTTTAGGCTGTTCAGTAGAGAATGGAAATCCTTTGCCGGAGATATAGAATTGTTATAATAAAATGTACATAGGTTGTTGTTGAATACCCGCTCCAACACAACAAACTCCCCCTGCTGGGCATTCTGACTCCTGTCAGCTTTACGGGAGTGGGTATACATCCTCGAGTCCATCTGTAACACAGAGTATACACATTTTCAACTATACTTATTGTCTATTGGCTCCCCCACTATGGTTTACGTGGTTTCCAAGACAGGTGTGTGTGAGTAATAATGAACCTATTTCCTTCTTCTTCAATTAGAATGTTACTTGATGGTGGCCAATTGAGTACTGGTTGGAGGGAAAATAGTTTTCTCCTTATATCACCACACAAACAAAACTGTTATTTCCCAAGTGAACTGCTAATGCAATTTAGTGGCATACAACTATTACAGATGCTTTTGCTATCTAGTAGCAAACAACTGGTATACACACACACACACACACACATATTGTTCCACCTTGGAAAACCTAACACAAGCCGCCACTGGTACAAATATTATGTATAAACATGCTGAAAGTAGTCACTGTGGAATGCACATTCGTGTGGCAGTGATGCTTCCACACAAAAAAAATTTAAAAAAAATAAAAAAATAAATAAATGAAAAAAATAAATAAATAAAAAATTGTTATTTCTCAAGTGTACAGTATAGACTGCTAATGCTTGTGTTAACTAGCAACAAACAACTGGTATACACACACACATATTGATCCACCTTTCATATGGGAAAAACTAGCACAAGCCGCCACTGGTACAAATATTATGTATAAACATACTGAAAGTAGTCACTGTGGAATGCACATTCATGCGATAGTGTTGCTTTCACAAAAAAAAAAATTTCTGGAATATAATAATCATAAAATCTCTAATTCTTTATAATATCTCTAACACTTTTGTTAATTTCACAAGAGGAAAGTAACAAAAAACAAATATGTACACAAATGTTATGATCTTTGATTGAATTTACAAAACAAAACAAACCTGAAGTAGTCTTTTCAAGTCGGAGTGGCAATATAATCAATAAAGGTGTCCAGTGGCGCACCCAGGGAGAGTGCTTGGGGTGTTCAGAAATCTGAAATACAAATAGCAGGAAAATGAAGCTATCTTTCTCATTAAGAAATTAGTACTCATTCAGAAACGTTATAGAGCCCTTATTTAGATGGTGAATTGAAGACATTCATTTTGAAATAGGATGAAAAAACATTATAACTACTGTGATTATTGAGTTATTATATGGCAGGCCGCTTGGCATAGTTGTTTGGGGCGTCGCAATTTCAGCTTGCTGTCGTTTCAGCGGTCGTGGGTTCGAATCCCTCCCCGCATTTATGGGTAATCATTCCCCACGCACAAGTCTCGGACACATGTGGGCATCATCAGAAATAATAATAACAAAAAAATCTATGAAATACGAAAAAAAAAGCCAAATGATAAAGTGTATGAACTCGTTTATTGATTGCGAATAGAGCACCCAGAGTTCAAAAAACAATAATTTCCAGCTAGTTTAGATCTGGTTTAAAATAAATGATTCTATCATCTATTTAGATAGCTGGAGCTCCGCTCTGGTGTGCTACGGCTGAAATTAAGATCTGGTTTTAAACTATTAGGTACATTCACATTTAATTAAAAAAAAAAATGATTTCACAAGTTTTGAAGGAGAGTTTGAAAAGGTTTGGTTCATTGCCAATTAAATTAGTTTACCCATTAAGCTGACAATAAAAAACGTGTTTTCATGATCATTTTGTAAAATGTTCCACCAATTCAAAGATTAGGTAATCTCGATTTGCGTTCAGACTGGCATTTCACGTTCACTTTATTACCCACGCAAAGACCCAGAATGGTGAGGGCATCATAAAAATGCATAATAGTAACACATTTATCCAATATTACTAAATTTAATTCACCCCACCTATATGAAGGCCTTAGAGTTTTCTGAATTTATTATGGAATAGCTGCAATCTTTCGCCCTCTTTATTTCTGTAACAAAGCGTTTCCGGCCTTCATTGATAACCCCATATTCTAACAAATCTCGCTGTATGCTTGCGGGTAGTGTATTTATATCTGCACCCAAGTATAGCACATCAATACTAGATTTTTTTTTGTGCCAACTTATACAAAGATTCTGGATTTTTTTTTTCTGAGAGGTACAGCCGTGTTGCAGGATATTAGGAACTTTTCTCTCACACATCTGAAAGGAAATTGTTACAAATGTACGTGCTGCTTTCTTAGCGTAACAAAGTCGGTTAGTTGTACACAGTTTATAGAAAATATTTTTCAACCCTCCCCTATCGGCCTGCCCCCCAATTTAGCAATGTCCCCTACAGTGGCGGATTAATGAATTTTTATGGGAGGGGGCGACATACCCCAAAAATACCCGTTGATCTGGGGAGGGGGGGGGTATGGAATAAAATTTTTGGAAATTTAGTAGCCTTTAACCGCATTTTACACCATTCTAGCACTTAAAATGTAGTAGAAATATAATTTTTTCGTGTTTAAGAACAATCAAATTTCCCCTAGCTAGAGTAGTTTATTTCTGTATATTCATGTGGAATTAGGAATACAAATTTTTTTATACAATACAATATGTCTTGAACAAAAATTGCTTTGCTAGCTTAATTTTTATCAAAATTTACAGAGAAATGAACAGAGTCTAAGCAATTTATTCGTGATCGTGATGATTTTTAGACCTATATATATTTTTAAATTAATCTCAACATTCTTTCATGTTTCATAATACCAGTACTACAATAAATATGTATTAGGTCAAAAACAAACAGAGATTTATATGCCCCTACCTATTCTATAAAAGATTAATCTTATTCAAACTAATTTCACTTGATATAAGATTTCCTTCATTCTCTGTCATTTGTTAATTCGTCATTGAATTAAAATTATGTCAACAGTTAAAGATAAAGTAAAGGTAATATAGAAAATAAGGCAAAATAAGTATTACAACATTTGTTAATTCCCGGCCGACGGAGGCGGAGTGGTAAGACAAGTTGGAGGTATTCCGTCTGTGGCGGGACAATTAAAATGTAACCGTGTGCATGTCACAAGTGTTACCCTTTTTAATTTTTTTAAATGTGCAAGCCCTCGGGGGGGGGGCGGTCGCCCCCTCCGCCCCCCCCCTTTAATCCGCCCTTGGTCCCCTATTCTACGTTATTGATTTCGAGACGGCAGTCGGGCTCATTCTTGTATAGGTTACTAGTTGACAGCGCAGTTTATAGAAAAATAGTTTTTCAAGCCTCCCCCTGTCGACTTACCATCCAGGTTTGTACAAACAATGCATTTATTACTGTCATTCTATATCATGTTATTTCTATGTCATGACATTCTATAACATATTAGCTCTAAAACTATTCATATAGGTAAGGAATTACCTTACGGTACATAAAAGAGAGGGGTAGAGTGAGAGAGAGAGACCCTCTCTTTCTCGTTGAAACTGCTTTGTTGAAAGTACCGTAAGATAATTACCGATATGAAATAGTCTAATTAGCAACTCAATAATACAACCGTAATTAAATTAATTATGACGTTATTTCAAAAGAATTACAATAATCTAATAGGAGATTAAATGTCATATCTGTGGTGGATATAATATGTACACAGTCTTTGGCTCTTATTGCTGGGGACACCCTAATCTCCTAATCTTCCACGCCGCTGTTCGATCCATGTTATGGGGGATTATGGTGGGCCTGTACTTTTAGGCGGGCTCCGAACCAGCGAGTGAGTGATAATTAAGCTGATAACAATATTTCATAGCAGCTTGGGCATCCGTTTAATTCCGTAGTTACTGAACATCAAGATCGTTCGAATACCACGCCCAAGCTCACCGCGTATCTGTGGTAATTGATGTTAAGTCTGTCAAGAAAGCGTTGTTTGGTGCCCCGGCAGCTTGAGTTATCTGCTAAAGTAATCGCAACTTCACTCCACGTTTGCATACTACGTTCTGAAGAATGAAGAGTCGAAATCTCACTAGTGGCTCGGAACCCACGCAAACTTATGATTACACCTTGTTTTCTATAAATTAAAATTAGGTTACTATAACTATAAGATTACGACTTAACGACTCCAGTTGAGGAGTATAAGAAAAGTCAGATTAACAATAAAAGCCATACGATTTTCGCTTAAATACTGGATTATAAGTTGTTTTGTGGTGAATGGAAACTCTAGTGATTTTATTGCAAACTTTTACAAAATTAGAACCAATAAAAATTGTAAACCGAACTTTCCTATTCATTGATTAATATTGTTGTAAGACTGGTCAGGACTGCCTCAATGAATAATTCATTGGCCTACAGAAGCCTCGTTCTAGGTTATTGATTTGGAGCTCACTGTTACATTCCTCTCCATCGTCTTGTGGATAAGTTATGTGTCACTTTTCCATCTGACAGTTAGTATAATATACAAAGCCATAAGAAAAGTGTCACATTTTAAGTTGGGTAGGTTTTCTTGTTCTGTTTTTTGTCTATCCTTCTTCTTCTGCAAGTGTCACATTTCGACTTATGACATTCTCCTCCTTTTTTCAAGTTATGTATATTGTTGATCTGACTAATCTCATTTATCATTGTTTTTATCTATACGGTAGTAAGAGAAATAATAGTTATGTTCATGTGTTCGCAAAACATTTTTGAACTAACAAAAAAAATAGTTACTTACAAATCTATTGGGCTAACAACTATCATCTATAAAACAACATTTTTATACTTGAAGCGCACTTTTACTCTAATGAGAACACATAAGGATATCAGGTTCAGCGGGCTAGGTTAGGGATGGTAAGGGGTAGAGAGGCATTAGGGGTTATGTACTTAAGACATTACACACAAACACACACACACACATTTGTACATGATTAATGAGCTGTAAAAACAGAGTGCATATTTAATTAGCTTAAATACTGTAAAAATCAATAATGTGATTGAAACATTAGCTCAAACACAGTAAAACAAATATTTTGGGTTAGGTTAGGGGTGGTGGGGTAGAGAGGCATTAGGGGTTATGTACTTAAGACATTACACACATTTGTGCATGCTTAATGAGCCCAAACACTTAAAAGAAAAAAACAAACAGTGTGTATGTTTAATTAGCTCAAATGTTGGAAGATCAATACTTATACAATCCAGCAATTGAGAGATATTTATTAGTAAAGAAATAAGTACTTACTGTTATTGATTGATTCCTTAGCTGAAGAACGTTGACTGTAGAAACTGACAGACGTTCGTTCACTGAAGCAATGAATCTCTCTCAGACAAAGGTCCTCAATATATACTAAACTGCATTGCTTTCAGTTTCAACAAAAAAGAGAGAGAGAGCGACACATGCATGTTTTGAAACAGCTTAGCTTGAATAATTCATGAGGTCAAACAGAGTCCTCAAAAATCAATAGCTTGTTGACGTCGGCCTAGCTTAAATAATTGATTAAATCAGACAGCCACAATAAAGACAATTTGAACAAGTAAAAGAACAGAGCAACCTTCTTTAGTCATTTCATTGATTTGAAGCATAGGTCAGAAATGTCTCAATTTATTGTCCTACAGAAGCCAGGCCAAGTTATTGATTTAAAGCTCAATATTACACTTATCTTCTCTATGATGGAGAGAGAGAAGAAGTAAGGGTGATTTTGTGTTGATGCTGGTTAGGAGAAGATGCTGCGGAGTAGGGACCAGGGTAAGTCTAATTAGGGTAGTAAACACACATGCAAGCTTAATGGGCTCAAAGACTTGAAAGAAAAACAGTGTATATGTTTAATTAGCTCAAATGTTGGCAATGAATAGGCCAGTCAGCCCGAAAATCAATAGCTTGATGACGTCGGCCTAGCTTAAATAATTGATTAGGCCAGACAGCCACAATACAGAAAAATTGAACAAGTAAAAGAACTGAGCTGCCTTCTTTATTAATTTCATTGATTTGTTGCATAGGTCAGGAACGCCTCAATTTATTGGCCTACAGCAGCCAGGCCAGGTTATTGGTTTCAATATTACTTTTATCTTCTTCTTTTTCCCCATCATTTTGAACACATGATGATGGAGAGAAGAAAAGATGATTTTGTGTTGATGCTGGTTAGGAGAAGATGCTGCGGAGTAGGGAGCAGGGTAAGTCTAATTAGGGTAGTAAACACACATGCAAGCTTAATGAGCTCAAAGACTTGAAAGAAAAAACAGTGTGAATGTTTAATTAGCTCAAATGTTGGAAAATCAATGAATGTTGGAAAATCAAATTTATGCAAAACGCCACACCCCCCAACCCTCCCCCCACATCCTAAAGACGTTCCCCCACACCCTAAAAAAGTTGACCCCCCTGTTACCCCTCTCCCTGAAAACGTTACCCCTCACCCTAAAAACATTCCCCCTCCCCCTAATAACGTCCCCCCTCGCCCTAATAACGTTACCCCTCACCCTAAAAACGTTCCCCCCTCATCCTAATAACGTTCCCCTTGCCCTAATAACGTTACCCCTCACCCTGAAAACATTCCGCCTCCCCCTAATAACGTTCCCCCTCAACCTAATAACGTTACCCCTAGCCCTAATAACGTTCCCCCTTGCCCTAAAAAAGTTTTTCCTCCCCCCTAAAAACGTTACCCCAACCCGAAAAATGGCCCCCTCAAACCTAAAGTGGCCCCCCTGCCCTAAAATGGACCCCTCACCCTAAACAAGGCCCCTCACCCTAAAAACGTCCCCCGAAAATCAATAGTTTGAATAATTGATGACGTTGGCCAAGCAGCCTCAAAAATCACTAGTTTGAATAATTGATGACGTTGGCCAAGCTTAAATAATTAATTAGGCCAGACAGCCTCAAAAATCACTAGTTTGAATAATTGATGACGTTGGCCAAGCTTAAATAATTAATTAGGCCAGACAGCCTCAAAAAATCAATAGTTTGAATAATTGATGACGTTGGCCATGCTTGAATAATTAATGAGGTCAGACAGCCACAAAAAATCAATAACCTGAATAATTGATGATGTTGGCCATGCTTGAATAATTGATGAGCCCCCTCGCCTGCCCCCCTCTCCCCCTCCCACCACCCTAGCAGAAAATCGATGGGATTCTCGCCAGAACCCCCAAAATGTATGTATCTAGAAATATGTTAAGTGAAGATAATTACAAAGCTCTAAAGAAAAACTATATGAAAGAAGTGAAAAGAGCGAAATGTAAGAAAACAGCTGAAATTTTGAATAATAGTGTGTACTTTAACACAGCAGTGTGGGATGTAATAAACAAAAATAGGCAAGTAGCTCATGTAGATGCTTATACTAGTGTCCCCAGAATAATTAACGAAAATGACAATTATATTGATGATAGTGCAGACATTTGTAATTTCTTTAACAGATATTATCATCAGGTTGCTAAGAATCTTCAAAAATCTCTTAATACAAGTATTAGTGACATGAGGAATACTGAGGGAATTCAGAATGAATTAAAATTCCACCCAGTATCCCAAGACGAGTTGTCAAATATCATTGATAGTTTAAATAATAAAAAAACTGTAGGAATGGATGGGGTATCCAGTAAAATTCTGAAAGAATGTAAAGATCAATTATTGTTAGACCCTTTGATTCATCTGATCAATCATTCATTAGAACAAGGTGTTTTTCCAGATAATTTAAAAGAGGGGAAGATCTTGCCAATCTTCAAAAGTGGTGATAGAGAAAAGGTAGAAAACTATAGGTCCATTAGTATTTTAAATGTAATAAGAAAATTTTTTGAAAGAGTAGTTCTAAATAGGTTACTTCTGCACCTTCAAGAAGCTAACTTTATCTGTGATGAACAGCATGGCTTCCAGAAAGGGAGATCAACAAAGACAGCCATAGTTTCTCTAGTTGAAAAACTAATAGATATAATAGATTCAGGTGACAAAGCTACTGCAATCTTTTTAGATCTGTCAAAGGCATTTGATTGTGTTAATCATAGAACTTTATTGGAAATACTGCAAAATGTAGGTGTAAATGGGGTTGAACTGAAATGGTTTGAATCATATCTTATTGGGAGAAAACAATGTGTAGAACTAACTACAGTAGTTGGTAATAGTATAGTAAAGAATAAATCTAATAAATTAGAGGTGCAAGCTGGAGTGCCTCAGGGTTCAATACTAGGTCCATTGCTTTTTTTGTTATATATCAACCGTTTACCTAAAGAATTAATTAGTGGTAGAGCCCTCTTATTTGCTGATGATACATCACTCATTTTCAGCAATTCCATTCTAGATAATTTAGAAATAAGTGCCCATATAGGTGTGCAGTCCATTGTCCAATTTTTAAATCAGTTGAAATTAACTTTAAATATTAAAAAATGCCAATACCTTCAATTCAAAAACAAACATAATTTAAATGAAGATAGGGCTATAAACGCGTTTGTAAACGATAATCAATTAGACCAGGAAGAAAAAATTGCATTTCTAGGAGTTATGTTGGATAGACGATTGACCTGGACTCCATACATTGAGAAAATATGTTGTAAAATTTCATCTGGGGTATTTATCCTGTGACAGCTTGCTAGATTGAATGACAAAAAATTACTTTTTACAGCTTACCATGGGCTCTTACTGTCACATATTAGGTATGCTATCTTAGTATGGGGTAATTCATCAAAACAAAATCTTGATAGGGTGTTTAAGATCCAAAAGAAAGCGGTTAGGTGTAACTTATAGAAAGAGTAAATAGATTAGATTCATGTAGGCTGTTGTTCAAGAGACTTGGTCTCCTAACTGTACCCTGCTTATATGTGTATGAAGCTACTCTATATGTAAAAACGAATGATATTAACCAAAATCTTGGTGTACATGATTATAATACAAGAAGCCAAGGAGATTATCACTTGGTGAGTCACAATAGTAGCTGATTCAAACAAAAACCTAGTTATATTGGTAGGAAATTCTACAATAAGCTACCGCAGTTTTTGAAGAGTATTGAAAATATAGAAATATTTAAAAAACAATTGAAGAAATATTTAGTTGATAAAGCTTTTTATAGTGTACAAGAGTTCCTTTCACATCAAAATTAAGCCTCACCTCAACTAATTGAAGTAATTATGGTATCTAGTGTATAATATTGTTGATCTGACTTGTCTTATACTCCTTAACTGGAGTTTCCAAGACCTAATCTACAAAACAAAATCACTATTAGTTGCACCACTTTGAATTGTAATTCTTTGTGTAGTAGTAATGAAATCAGAGACTCTTTGTTAAGAGAATTTCCAAATGTGTTTACCAATAAACTGGGTACTTTTAAAAATTATGAAATTGATCTAAAACTGAAAGCAGGTGCTCAACCAAAATATTTCAAAGCTAGACCTCTACCTTTTGCACTTAGAAAAGAGGTGGAGGATGAGTTGAATAGGTTGGTTGATGAAGGTGTCTTATCACCTGTTAAATCTAGTGAATGGGGATCACCAATTGTTCCAGTGATAAAACCGAATGGAAGTGTGAGAATATGTGGAGACTTCAAGGTTACAATCAATCCACATCTGGAAGATGATAAACATCCTATTCCTAGGATAGATGAATTGTTAGTTCAAATTGATAAGGGTGAAAAATTCAGCAAAATTGATCTATCACATGCTTACCAGCAGGTATTGCTTAGTGAATCGTCTAAACAATTAACAACAATTGTTACTCATATAGGTCTATTTAGATATAATCAACTATGTTATGGAGTCAAATCAGCACCTGGAGAGTTTCAGAGAATCATGGATCAAATATTCAAAGGAGAGACGGGTGTAGGAGTTTTCTTTGATGATATATATTATATCAGGAAAAACTGATGAAGAACATATCAATAATGTGAAAAATGTTTTTAAGATTTTGAATGAACATGGCTTAACAGTTAATATCGATAAGTGTACATTTTTTGCTGATCATATTAATTATCTGGGATTTTTAATTGATAAGTTTGGTATCAAACCAGACATGAGAAAAATAGATGCTATTCTAGATTGCCCTGAACCAGAAAATGTGACACAACTCAAATCTTTTTTGGGCATGATAAACTATTACTCTAGATTTTTGCACAACATATCAATGGTTGCAGCACCCTTGTATAATTTGTTGAGAAAAGATGTAAAATTCAATTTCAATAGAGACTGTTGTTTAGCATTTAAGAAAATCAAAGAAATGTTGGTCTCTGCTAATGTTTTGAAACATTATAATCCTGCAGATACACTGAAATTGTCATGTGACAGCTCTTTATATGGTGTTGGGGCTGTGCTAAGTCAGATTGATGATAAAGGAAATAAGAATGCTATTGCATTTGCTTCTCGTTCTTTGAATAAAGCTGAGCAAAATTATAGTAGTATTGACAGGGAGGCATTAGCTATTGTATTTGGAGTCAACAAATTAATATCTATTTTTAATATCTATTCATTAATATCTATTTTTGGTTCAAAAAAGGGACTACCAGCAATGGCTGCCAGTCGACTACAAAGATATGCACTATTCTTGTCAGGATATGATTTTGAAATAAAGTATGTTAAGTCAGAAAACAATGCAGTAGCAGATGCTCTTTCAAGGTAGCCACTGATGTCGCCTTGTGGTCAACTTGAATCAAAAAACAATTCTCAAGATTTTTTGTATGTCAATATTATTGAGGAAAATGAGATGCCAGTAACAATAAATGAGATTAGAAAAGGTACAAAAATTGATCCAACACTTTCAAAATTATTCCATATAATTTCAAGTGGATGGAGTGACAAGTGTGAGGAATCTGATTTGCAGCCATATTTCAACCATAGGCTAGACCTTTCTGTTGAAAGTGGTGTAGTAATGTGGGGTCATAGGGTTATAGTTCCTAGTAGTCTAAGAGGAAAATTGTTGAATGACCTGCATAGGTCTCATTTGGGAATATCAAGAATGAAGAGTGTAGCCAGAGGCTATTTTTGGTTGCCATCAATGGATGAAGACATTGAAATGATAGGTAATAGCTGTTCAACTTGCTTATCAGTGAGACAAAATCCCTCAAAAGCTATTCTGCACAATTGGGAATATCCTCTGAAACCATGGTCTAGACTTCATGTGGACTTTTTGGGTCCAATTTATGGAAAATGTATTTAATAGTAGAGGATGCTCATTCCAAATGGGTTGATGCACAAGAAGTACCCTCCACAGCAGCTCAGTATACAATTAAATATCTAAAGAAGTTGTTTTCTGTTTTTGGGTTGCCTGACTTGATTGTTAGTGATAATGGACCACCTTTCACATCATCTGAATTCTCAGATTATCTTGCAAGTAATGGTATAAAACAATCCCTATCTCCACCTTACCATCCTCAAACAAATGGTCAGGCTGAGAATTTTGTAAAAATGGTAAAACTATGTATTAAAAGAGCTGTAGTTCAGAATTGTAATGTTGATGAATGTTTACTTAATTTTTTGAATGATTATCGGAATTCACCACATTGTTCAACTGGAAAAAAACCAAATACATTATTGTTTGGTAGGGATTTGCGGACTCGACATAGTTTACTAGTCCCAGAAGTTATTCAGCATGTATGGAACAGGCAAATGAGGCAAACCTTTTATAAGGGGGGTGTTCAAACAAGATATCTCAAAATTGATCAACCTGTTCTGGCTAGGAGTTACACACAAAATAGGAAATGGGTAGAAGGTAAAGTGGTAGGCATACTTGGACCAGTGACCTATAGAATCTTATTGAACAATGGAATAGTGTGGAAGCGCCACATTGATCAGTTATTAGTTGCAGAAAATGGTGTTGTTGATGAGATGAAAGAGAATAACATTTCAAGTAGCATCACTGAAAAATTTCCCATTTCAAGACCGTTTCAAAAGCCCCACCTTTCAAATACTGACCCAAAATTGACTGACAATGATCCTCTTATTTTGAATGACCAGGGTATGGAAAAATAGCTGAAAATGAGAGTGTTGAAAAGAATGTAGAGACAGAGGTTAAGAGGTATCCTACCAGAGTTCGTAAAAATGTTGACAGACTTAATTTGTAATTTTTAGATTTATATTGATTATTATTGTATTTGTTTTATCTTTTATTTTAAGGGGGAAAGTGTAATATTGTATGGTTTTTTATGTAAAGATTGCAGAGGCATTGGTTGTTGTTGTTGTTGGTGTGCGAGAATGGGGCTACAAGAAGATTGCTTAATGTGTTATAATGTGTTTATTCAGAGAAATAAATAAATCTGTAAACTGTAGACAAAGTGTGTTATTTATTTGAAGTTATTACACTTAACTTCTTCTCACATACTCTATTTGACAAAATAATCCCAATTTCAAACCTCCCGCCTACTCATCCCCCCACCTCTTCACCATTCCAACATACATAACTCTCAAACTCATGCCTTGAATCAGTGTACTGTGGGTCATCTGATGATGGTCTAGACAACAGAGCGAAACGGCCGTCACGCCATAACGTGAGTCAATTTCCATTTAAAAGTGTTTTTTAAGTTTATAATACAAATTAGTGGAAACAAGATGGATCTTCAACATCATATGTTATTGTTCTTTCGTTTCAAGTGATATTAAGTTAATAAAGCTTGTTAAATTAAACACAATCGTTTTTGGCTGATTAATTTTAAAGCAGAAAGTTCCAATTTCGTATTAATTAACTACTGATGACTTGTACATCCATTTCCTATAATAGAAGCAATTTAATTGCATGTTAAGTTATTCGACCTGATCATTACCCAAATTTAATTGATGTATGTGACAGAGAATTGAATGGCGCTAATCAATAAAGATTTTAGTATGGTATATTATTAGATGATTTGACTCTATATTGGACTAACATTTATAACATTCCAACTTCACGGATGACAGTGATAGATGAATTGATTATTCAGATAGGTACTCATTCATTACAACTTACATGTAAAAATATTAACTTAATTAGCCTGCCTGTACTTCGTACGGGGTTGATGCATATTTTGTATTGTGCTTATTGCATTCTGAAATACAAAACAGTGATCACATGTTTAAAAGTGAATTTTACCAACTTGTAACTCAAACAAAAACATCGCTAGCCTATATAGCGCTTTATGTTAACTTTGTGTCTACTTCCTAGTTTTCCTTAAATATTTTTAATAAAATGTGGGTTTCTTTAACAAATGTTACTGTTCAGAAGATATTTGTTCCAGAAGAGCAGATAGAGAGCCATCTACACATTCATTGGTCTGCAGTTACCAAAAGTACAGTTCATAATTACGGTATATCTTATTGAAGTAATAGATTAACATTCGAATCGAACACAGTTTTTCATGAGGGCTTTACGCTTCTTAGTAGTTCTCTCATTCCTAGCTCCTTTGATGTATAATTATTTCTTGTTTTTGATGATTGTGTTTAATAAAACTGTGAAGATAAAGTGTGAAATAAATGTAGTATTCTAAGCTAGAAGCTAGAACTTTGAATTTTTGAAAGCTTCAACTATACATTATATAACGTCTACTTCATGCCACGAATTTAGACGGCTCAAAGAAATTACAGTGTAGTAAAAATAACTGACTGGTGACTAACCATATATGACTGCTAGCCTTATCAGACTCATAGACTAGGCAAGTGTGGTACGATGTGTGGTTTCCCCAACCTGGCCATTGAGATGTTCAATAGGCTGCCAGCTGCGGTAAAGTGCCTGGATAACAACAGCTACAAAACCAAAATTAAAGCCTGGCTCATTGGTAGAGCGTATTACTCATCAAAGGAGTACTTTGAGGACAACTTTGGCGACCTTAGCTAGCTATCGCCAACACTATGACGCAATCAATCCAGCTCTGCTGGTCAAAGATGGAGCAATCAAGTATCAAGTAAGATGGTCAATTCGAGCATTGAGGTTGGTGATTATCTGCTGGCAACACCGAATTTTTCAGAGCAGACTAATTTCGTTGTATGAACTGTTTCAATTATCTATGTATTCATAGAAAAATTAAGAAAAAATTGAGTGATTGTTAAACTTTGAACATTAAAAAAATATTCTAGTGAGTTACGGTGCTTGCACAGTGGAGCACCCAGTACTTGATGATATTCACTGCTGCACTGTTTGGCGTATTCGAGCATTATGTGTTTGATTTTGCAGTGGTGACTATCATCGAGTATTGGATGCTCCACTGCGCAAGCACCGTAACTCACTAGAATATTTTCTACAAACTCCACCTTCTAGAGCATCGTCTGAAAACTTTATTAATAGATAACTAACTCAGTACTAATAGAAACCTACAATTTCTCAGTAAATTGTGTTATATAAGTGAAACATCATTCAGCAGTGTTTTATTTACATTAATGAGGTTTTCAATAATGAGACTATCAATAAATAGCATAGATTTGTTGAAAATGTAGTCTGGATGTCACCAAAAACAACACTCAACTGAGTTCTTCAAATAACTGGTTGAAAATGTTCATAATTAGAATAAAATCAAACAGCCATTGTTACGGTCCTTGACACCAAAGTAGCGGCCACGAAACTAGATGGGTGAGTAGAATATTGTGAAACCTGATAATACTTTGTAAAAATTAACACTATGTTGCCTATTTCTTCAAGGCTGATGTAAATAACTATGAATTCTGCACTTAACAAACTCTAGCAGTCGCATTTCAATTCACCTACATATTTTGATGGGCACTAACTTATCACAACATTGGCCAAAGGTGCTTGCACAGTGGAGCATCCAATACTTGATAACAATTACTGTCGCAAAATCAAACTCATGGTGTTTAATGGAGTATAACAGATTGAGCTGTGTGAATACCACCATTCCGCAGCAAGTGAATGATTTTGTTTTGGTGACTGTCATCGATTATTGGATGCTCCACTGTGTAAGCAACCTAAAACCACTAGTAAATGCAGACATTGCATTTACAGCTACCTGTGCCACACAAATCATCAGGTCTATTATGTGCATAATAATAATGAAGTTGTGCAAAAGTCACAGTACGGTACCTATCAGCAATCATACCGGTAATACTTGTTTAACTTCTATAGAACAGACTATAGAATGATGCTGCAAGTAGTTTTAGTGGCATGAACAGAGTGCAAAAAAGTATTGGTAGACCAGACTAAATTGTAGCTAGCCAAGCTGCAAATACAAAAGATTTGGTTTAATATTAAAATTTGTTAAATCCTATAAAAAGAGGATGTGATGGAAGTTGGAATGGTTCCCCATACAACAATCAAGTATACATGATAAGGAATCGAGTTGGTAGATGGTAATAGTCCAGTTGGTATACATCCAAGGCCGGCCATTCACTATCAGGTACACCTGATCAGGTACGCATGATCAACTCACCTGATCAGGTGTACCTGATACCTGATGAGCACACACACTCTTCATGTATACCCTGTCAAGTTTGTCAGTTCAACATGGATTCTGCAGATGATCTGCTTCTCTCCTTATTTTTTGTAGTTTTTGTAAAACATAAAAACAGACGGAATAAACGCAAACAATGGTGTAAGGAATGGTTGCAGAGGAGAAATAAATTTACCCATAAATATTGATTATTTAATATTCTTGGATTTCTTGTTCCATCACGATCTGCGTTGTTAATATTAACTTTTCCTGGATTTCTTGTTCCATGACGAACTGCGTTGTTAATAATATTAACTTTTCATTGTAAATTTAACGACGCAGTTAGTTTTAATATGTGAATACATAATAATTGTACTCACACTTGGCCAAACGTTTTCGAGTTATGGAAACTCATCTTCAAGGCATCCTAGATCGGCGATGTTGGTTATAAGAATTGTGTTTTTGAAAAAAATTGTGTTTTATTATACAAAAACCACAATTCTTCTAACCAACAAACCAACATCGCTGATCTAGGATGCCTTGAAAATGAGTTTCCATAACTCGAAAACGTTCGGCCAAGTGTGAGTACAATTATTATATATTCACAACTTAAAACTGACTGCAAGTCATTAAATTAGGGAAGTGATCGCCATGAGCCATAGCAGGTATCTGTTCAGAGATTAGCTGCGTTCTCCTAGGCACTCTTTGTAAGGGTGACCAAAAAGATTGGCCTGCAAAAAAATACACTGTTCTCTACAGTAAAATCACTTCCCGGTGGTTCGGAACCCACCTAAAACTGTAGGTCCAGCTCATCAATCCCAATCATCCAACTCATTACCCACGCACAGGTCTCAGATCTGTGGGCTTCATCCTCCAAAAAAAATTACAATTAACAGTTAATATTTTTAATATTGATTAATTAATTTCAAGTGATATATCTGTCCTTTTAACGTAATAAATGTTATCAGGAGGCACAAGACTACAAAGGTTTTAAACATCTCCCTTCTGACCCACCTAATGCTAACTTTTACAACAGGAAAGTACACCACTGATCGACAGTCACCAACAACCCAAACACACTCTAATCAAAATTAAATACCGTAATGTTTATCAGCATAAATAATATTTATGAACATAAAGTTTTAAACTTTCAAAATTTGAACTATTCTCGCCAAAAAGACAGTAGAACTGAGACCTGATCAGGTTTCTGCCACACACACATCAAGTCTGCTCGAACTGTCAGGCGAACTGATCGAATATTCATCAGTTGTCAGGTCGCCTGAAAGGCTAGTTATTCCCGCCACACACTATCATGTACACCTGATAGGGTACCTGATCAGGTGTACCTGATAGTGAATGGCCGGCCCAACACTCTTAAAAATTTGCAATTTTATTTATTGATGAAAATCTATAAGACACTGTTTTATACGCCCATTAGCGTCATAGGTTATTACATACCTTCACATAGTATGATCTGTTACACATACTTGTTTGCACTACACCTTCCAAATATTTTAATTTGCCATCGTATTTTATACTTTTTACCGTGTTTGGTTTATCCCCCAAAATATCTCACTATTTCCCCTAATTTGATGGCCATAAATTGGCTATTTAGTCTAATCGTATAATGCTTCGTAGCCTACACCTAACTTGTACGCCTAACCTATGAACAAAATACTATGAAAATAAGAAAATAGTTCTATAATTATCCAATATCACAACTGAAAAAAGCCTGATACTCAGTCCTCTGGTATTCTGGTACATGAAAAAAGGACTCAAAACTCTTAGAAATTTGTAATTTTATTGCTTTTGATAAAAATCTGAGACACTGTTTTACGTCCATATAAATAACATGGAAACAGACACCTAGCAACGATTGTTTGGAAACAAAATCGGCTCCCTAGCAACGAATAACTAACAGCGTCCATATGGGGTGCGACAGACGGGGAGATTTCAGGAGCAGAATGTGACATGCTTACTAGTTGCGCACGCAGCCAGGCACGGCAGGAGCTTCTGAGTGCAGACACATTGGGAGAGCGCCAGAAGTGGTCGACGACAAACCCGGACGATTTTTAGACCGCATCTGACGCTGTACGCACCCGACAGAGTAGGTCATCTCAGGAATGTGGTCACCTCTATCGCCGACCATCTTTGTCGTTTGGTGAAGAAATAGAAATCGACCAACTCTGTCGCTGCACGCACCCGACAGAGTGGGTCTACAAAGGAATGAGATAATTATATCGATTCTCTTCTATCGATTCATTGTAACTAATCGATATGGTATAGACTTCGGCGAGCCAGAAGATTGGCTGTATAACCTGGCTTTGCCTCGAAATTTGAATGTTCATGGTGTTAAAAAGGTGTTTCTTTTATACAACTTCTTTGTGGATGTTGTATCTCTCATAGGTTAAAATTCTTCGTGAATTTCCACATATTAGTATGGTTGTTCCTGTTTTACCTTCTTCGTGTCATTCATAAATGATTTTTATTGCAGTGTTATTCCTAATATTATGTTATACCTACATACTATTATAATTTGATAACAGTTGAAAATAATTTAAACAATTTTGATCAACCTAATAGTTTTCATAATTATAATATTAGCTTTTCATGTGAAATTTAACGACTTGCAGTCAAATATTTGTTGAGAATTAGTATAATAACTCACTTAATCTGGCCGAGCGCTTTCGAATCTATGAGATCCATCTTCAGAGGCGTGGGTTCCTAGATCATCATGTCAGTTTTTTGGTTAGAAGTGTTGTGGTTTTTGTAAAATGTGATCAAAAAGTTTGTGAGATTTAAAATTTAGTTGTTCATTGAGAATGTTTTGTTTATTGTGTGTGGTGTGGTTGTATATTTCAAATTGTTCCAAGGTGTTGAGTTCGTGTCCTTTAGATTTTATATGTAGAATGTGTAGGTTGGTACTGATGTCAGTAAAAGTGTGTCCAGTTTGAATGATATGGTCGGCTCAAACCCATCAGGGCAGGTTCCGCGATTTGAATCAACAGTCAAGGACAATGCCCAGGGTCCTTCAGATCAATTTACATCACAGTAAAGCAGCCTCGGCTGCTTTCTGCCAGTTCTTCCTCAGAGAGGGATTTGACCTGGCACTGATTCAAGAACCATGGCTTCACCAAGGAAGGGTTGCAGGCCTGGGCGATACCAAGGGTAGGTTAATTTACTGTACCTCTCTCAAAAATGTCAGAACCTGCATACTTGTGAAGAGAGGTATGGACTGCCTAACACTCACTGAATTCTGTTCCAGAGATCTCACTGCAGTGTCTATAACCTGGAGCAATGAAGGCAAGGAATAGAGCACAACTGTAGGCTCTTGTTTACTTGCCCTATGACTCCGGGGACCTTCCTCCATCAAGAGAACTCGAACTTCTGGTGGAGTCATCTTGCGCTGGCGGACAACAACTCCTTAGGTTGTGACGCCAATGCTCATCACACAATCGGATGGGGAAGCTCTGACACTAATCCAAGAGGTGAGGCTCTCCTTCAGTTTCTCATATCTAATAATCTTTATGTCTGTAATGTTGGAAACCGTCCGATGTTCATCACACGAAATTGAAGTGAGGTTATTGACATTACACTTTGCTCAGAAGGACTCCTTAGGGTCATTGACAATTGGCACGTAAGTCATGAGGCCTCTTTGTCTGACCACAGGTTCATTGTTTTAACCTGCAAAGTGAAGGCAGCTCATCCTGCTATCGAGATCCGAGGAGAACAGATTGGTCACTCTATAAGTCTGACCTCCTGTCTCAACTTGGATCATTAGGCAGGAGGGTTGCCTGCTTTGCAGACATTGATCAGATTGCTTCTGATCTTCAGAATGCAATCATAAGCTGCTTTCAGGACAACTGTCCATTGCGGCGGGGAAAGAGTCGTACTAATACTAAGTGGTGGACTGCTGACCTTGACCGCAGAAGGGTGGTTGTCAGGAAGCTTCATAACCATTGCAAACGGAGCCGTATCTGGGAACCATACTATAGGGCACTCACAGAATACAGCCTTGCAATCAAGAAAGCCAAAGAGAACTCTTGGAGACTGTTTACACAGGAGGTAAATAGTCTTAGGGTGGCAGCAAGACTGCAGCGTGTCTTAGCTTCAAGCCCAATTGGCCTCCTGGGAACTCTGAGGTCACCAGGGGGACAATATACCACTGGAACTGGTGGAAGTCTCAAACTTCTCCTTGAGACTCACTTTCCAGACTGTGTTTTTGAGGGTGCTTGCTCAGGCATGTCCGGCAACAGTGAAATGGGCTCACGGCCAAGAGCTGATCATGGAAGCTGGACTTTAGCCAGACGTATTGTCACACTTTCCAAAGTTAAATGGGCCATCTCCAAGTTTGGCCCATTCAAATCTCCTGGGGGGGACAGTATCATACCAGCTATGTTGCAGCAAGGACTGGAAGCTCTCTTGGTCCTCCTGTGCAAACTCTTCAGAGCAAGTCTGGCTTATGGGTACATCCCTCAAGCCTGGCGCCTCAGTAGGGTGGTCTTCATTCCCAAGAGAGGAAGAGCAGACTACTCAACTCCAAAATCATTTTGCCCTATCAATCTCACATCGTTTCTCTTGAAGACACTGGAGAGACTGGTGGAGAGACATCTAAGAAAGGGAGTGCTTTCAGGTACTCCTCTTCATCGGAATCAGCCTGGTAAGTCCTGTGAAACAGCCCTGCATCAGCTTGTGAGCAGGGTGGAGGACAGCCTTGCTGCCAAGGAGATTGCTCTATGCGCCTTCATGGACATTGAGGGCGCTTTTGACAATGTAACTTACACAGCCATGGTCCGGGCAGTGCATGGGCGTGGTCTTGAGTCTGCTATATGTAGGTGGATTGAGGCCATGCTCCGCTCCAGGCGGATCAGGGCTGATCTTCAAGACAAATCGATGGTGATCATACCTGCAAAAGGTTGTCCGCAGGGAGGTGTGCTTTCTCCTCTTCTGTGGAACCTTGTGGTGGATGGTCTCCTTTGTGAACTCACTAGTAGAGGCGTCTTTGTCCAGGGCTATGCAGACGACATAGTCCTCATGGTACAGGGAAGGTTCACAAATATTGTTGCTGATGTCATGAATGTCAACCTTCAGTTTATTAATGACTGGTGTCTTGGAGAGGGACTAAGTATAAATCCCTCAAAGACTGTAGTTCCATTTACAAGGAAAAAGAACCTGGAGTCTCTCTCCCGGTTGAAACTTGGACCAACACAGCTCAAAGTATCAGGTACAGTCAAATACCTAGGGCTGACTATCGACTCCAAGCTGACTTGGAACAATTATTTGAACAATATACTGCACAAAGCAAAATGGGCACTTATGACGTCCAGGAGATTTGCAGGCTCCATGTGGGGGATCAAGCCTCACATAGCGCTGTGGCTGTACAAGGCAGTAATAAGGCCTCAAGTCACATATGGATCACTAGTCTGGTGGACAAAGGTGAACCAGATTACAGCCACAGCCAAACTCACAAGTTTACAAAGGATGGGCACACTCCTAGTCACTGGAGCTTTCAGGAGCAGCCCATCAGCAACTCTTGAAGTTGCTCTTGGCTTACTGCCCTTGGGTATTTTAATCAAGGCAGAAGCACGAAAATCAGCCTATTGATTGAAAGTCACAGGCCAATGGAGGGAAGGCCTGTCTGGAACAGGCCATTGCACAATCACCAAAGCTGTTGCTCACAGCCCTGTGCTTGAAATGACTTCAGATGTCATGAGTATGGAGAAGGTTTTCACTAAACCTTTTTCTGTTAAATTCTGCTCTAGAGAAGAGTGGAGGTCTGAGGAAGGGCCCTATATCAGGAGAGGCAGCCTTGTCTGGTATACAGACGGCTCTCTCATTGAAGGAAAATCTGGCTATGGGGTGTACAGTGAATCACCCAGAACAGAAATCTGTGCAAGTCTGGGACAATACTGTACTATCTTTCAAGCAGAAATTTTGGGCATCATGGCTTGTGCCAATATAGGCATTGCCAGACGCTATTGTGACAAGCATATAGTAATCTTGTCAGATTGTCAGGCAGCCCTCAAGGCTCTTGACTCTAATGAAATCAAGTCAAAATTGGTGTGGGAGTGTCACAAAACACTCAGCGAGCTCGCAACACGCAACTCTGTGCATCTTGGTTGGGTACCTGGCCATGTAGGCATAGGTGGCAATGAGTGTGCAGATGGGCTTGCTAAGCAGGGTTCCAGTATGTCATTCTTTGGTCCAGAGCCAAGCTGTGGCATAAGCAAAACAACTGCCTTTCACACAATAAACAAATGGTCCAGGGACTTACACCACCAGCAATGGCAAGGTCACTTAGGTCAAGCACTTGGCAAAAGGCTGCTAGCAGACACAAGCTCCTACTTCACCAACTGGCTGGTGAGGCTGGGTAGAGGTCAGGTCAAGCAGTTGATTGCTCTGATAACTGGACATGGCCACTTCAGGAAACATCTCCACACAATTGGACTCAGAAATGAAAGTCAGATGTGTAGGCTTTGCAATCAGTCTGAAGAGACTGCCAAGCATATCATACTGGATTGCGAGAGACTCGTGGCAAGGAGAAGGGCTCTGTTTGGCTGCAAACAACCAGGTGATGAATGGGACGTTAGCATAGGGAAAAAACTCCTGGATCTTGTAAAGGGCACAGGTATTGGTTTGCCCAACTAACATACTAGGGACACACAATAAGCTTCGGTTGACATGTGAGGATCTTTGGATCTTTGAATCCGTCCCTTCATAACAGTAGTCACTATTGTTCATTCAGGCCGGACCAATCACAGAACAGGGGGGCGTGGCCACCCCCTTTCCCCCCTCCCCCTGCTCAGACATTTTGTAAACGCCCACCCCTTCCCCCTGTCGCAGTCAGCCATTTTGTTTTTAAGGTCACCCATCCCCCTTCCCTATGTGCCCCCACTTTATTCCCAATAGATTAAGGGGGGACCCCCCGCAAACACCAATGAGAGAGGACCTTTCCCCCCTGACCCCACCTCTCACAGAAGGTTCCCAATAAGTATAGAACATACAGCTTTATATCTATGTATTTGCTTTCAATTGTATATCTATATATACCTGCTTGCAATTACTATATCTATATTTGCTCATATCCGTAACCCCCCGTCCCCCTACTCTCGCTTTACCTCCTACTGTGATTCTCAAAGCCCTCTCTCTCTTTCGCACGTGCAGTGTTAATATAGCCCCCCACCCCCAGACAGTGCTTCAGATATTAATAACACTTGCACCCCCCTGCTGTGAAAAAACTATTTCATAACGTTTAAAAGCAGAGCACGTGCACAAGTTTTATGTAGATTTTTTTATGTGACTCATTAAGCTGTGGAATAATAATCCTCTCTCTCTTTCTTTTGAAAGAGAGGTTATTTCTACAATACCTCATGCTGTTTGCTCAAATAATCCGACCCCCACTTTCTCTCTCAGGTCATTAACCTTAGAATTTAATGGTCGCAATGCGTGCCTAGCAGGTGGGGGACTGTACACAGAAATAGAATACTTCTACACTCCTCGATTCCTAGATTGATAGCGTTGTAATAGACATTCTTGTTAGGGAGGTAAAAACAAACTACTATCATATTTTATCGTTGGCTCATCCATTTCAATAAGCCGAAAAAATTCGCCAACAGTATGTTCTGGCAATAGACCTCGTCCCTCCAACTCTTTATAATCAAACGTTCTGGCAGCCATTACACATTTTTCTATCAAATAATAGGCATATCTATACATCAGATCATTTAAATGTCTCTTGAAATCTCGATTATTATGCACATAATCCATTAATAGGTCCTGTGATATTTTTACAGCTGTGTTAAGTTGTTCATATGAGATGAATCCTGCTTTTTCAATTATAAACTCTTTTTTAGTGAGTAAATTTTCCCTATTGAATTCATCTCGAGTGAGTAGTTTATCTCTTTGTGCCTTTGCCTCTTTGCTAATAATTTTCATCTCATTATTGAGGGTATGTCTAGTCACCAGCACACTAGCCTTCTCCTGCTCAAATTCTCTCCTAGTTAAAACAACCTGTTCTAAATCATGCATGCGTTTTTCCAACACATTGTTAATTATACTTAATCCACTATTGAGATTTTCAAATGAGACAAGTTGGCTTCTTTCATTGTTAAATTCTGTTCTAGTTAAAACAGCTTTCTTCAACTCGCTCAATTCAAATTTCAACTTGTCAAAATTCGCTACTAATTTTTTTAACTCCTCTAATTGCTTTGCATGCACTGTATGCAGCCTACCAAATCGATCGGCGTTCATTGTTCGAATGTCGAAATTAATTATCAACACCTTGGTACACCCGCTCCAGTGAACAGGTTCCATAGCGCCAAAATGGCTAATGTGCCGCCTTTCTAGAAGGAACAGCATGCAGCGTTATCAGCATAGCTCCCCTCTTTAGTCGGCTATTCTCTCACTTTACACGATGTTTCGCAGAGGAGTGAGGCCGCCTCTCCACATTCCTTCTAACATACTCTTTTGCAACAGCCGGTTTCACCCAGCCTCATCTCTCTCATATTTCTTTCTCTCCTCTTTCGCTCTACCGAACAGCTTCCTGCCAACGCTGGTTGTCACAACAATGTCCTCGCATTTCTTACTGTATGAAGTTACCTTCCCGCAGTTCTTGCAATATCGAATCGATTTCAATATCATGAGCCGAATTACCAGCATTCTTAGAAGCCATTAAAATAAATAAATGTTTGACTAGTTCGTTAACATCATCCCAGAATATGTAGTGTCTATGGTGTGTTTTATTTCTAACAAAATTCAGTAATCCTTTCCCATACTTTGAACGTTTGTTTGGTGGAAATAACTTTTGAATAATTTGTGATTTAGCACCAGAATTGCGTTTAACATAACCCTGTTTGTTCAAATGTGAACCAGTCAGTTGTAATATTTTCTTATATTTCGCTAAATCCCTTTCATTGTAAAGATTTATGTTCGGGCGGGGTGTGAACAATAATTCCAATAACCCATGAGTTATTCTAAACCGTTCTTCCCCTCCCACCCCCACTCCAACATTCACAAATGTGCTGTCAAAACTGACTTTTTTATCACCCATATAATAAACATCATTTTCGTTATTGTATCGAATACCATAAGGAATATCGTTGTTCAATTTCACAGTATGAAACACATTTAAATAATTATCGATTAATTGTTCTATTCGTGTGAGACGAGCGGTTCTGCTACTCCTATTCAAAGTTGAATTCAAATCCGGCAATGTGTTGCTCGAATTGAGCAACTTATTGCTGCCATCCTCCTCCTCCTCCTCCTCCTCCTCCTCCAACTCTTCCTCTTCCTCCACATCTTCCTCATCTGTCATCATCTCTTCCTTTTTCGCCTTCTGTTCAAACTTTTTTTCTCGTTTCAAACCGTCTAATTTATCTCCTGCAGAGATGGTGCTTCTGTTCAGTTCCAATAGGGGACGAATAACTGGCTCCAATCTTTTACGATTAAATTCTTCAGTCTGAGATTGAAAACCTAATAAATTTCTGTGTTTTTCAATAATAGTTTTTCTCAATTTTTTTATTCTATCTATTAAACTGCTTCTCTCCCCAACAGATGATGCAGCGGTAGGAGCAGCACGACCGCGTTTCTTATGCATATTAATTTTCTTCATTAGCTTACTCTTTGTGTAATATCCCAAGTATGATCAAACGTTGAATTAACAAAAAACGTGCAAACACTGTACCCACCTCAGTGTGTGGGTGGTTTTAAGAATTTATCCAACTGTTCTCGATACTTACCCTTCTCTGGTTTGCACTCAGTAAAAATAGAAACAAATTTGTGAGCACCTTTTGACCACACCTCCCAACATAGTTTTCTAAACTCACTGAAACTCATATCTTCCCCCACAAAATCCCTATAAATTAATTTCAAATTTAATTGATCAAGTTTAAAAATAATTAGCAAGTTTGCGTTATCTCTAATATGGTGTTTTTTAATAGATCCGTAACTTTGAATCAGATAAGCACTGTCCACATCGCGATGTCTCGCCATTGTAAAGTAATTACGAATTTGAGGTACATTGCTTAATTGTAAATCATCAAAAATGACAAGAGAGTTTCTCTCAACTTTGTTGGGATGCTTTATCATATCAGTATTGTCTGATAAATGAAAAGTAACACATTTTATCTTTGAAAAAACTTTTTTTAAAAACTCATATTTATCTTGATATAGTGACTTACTGTATACATATAAATGTTTAAATTTCAATCCGTTTTTATTGAAAATCAAATTCAATAACGTATTTGTCTTACCACTGTTGGATCTTCCAATCAGGATAATGCGTGCATTATGCGGTAATAAACTACCGTTTTTACTCTCGGTGTGCGGTTTACCTGTAATAATCTCATCAAAATTGATGATAGGTATCGAGGTTTTACCCCCCTTCTCCTTCTCCTCCTCCTCACCCATATTGTGTCGCTATGCTAGCTAATGGGAAACTAAAATGAAAATACTGACTCCTATTTTTATTCCAGTAATTACATGATTTGCGCATGCGATTTGTGCGCACTATTCCACAATATTTACAATTATACAGTATTCTAATAATAATTACAGTATGTACATAATTTGTTCAACCTATTTCGCATTGTTTAAACTAAAATATTTACATTATTCAACTGAGCAAATCCTTTCTATCAACCCAGCTCGGTTCAGAGAATCCTACCCATTTAACAAGAAATCTAGATTTAGTTCTTCTCAAAATTTTCTCCACCAAATAAACACTTTGTTCAAACGCATCAAGTTTCGTCCTTTTCATCTCTTGCTTGTAAAATCGACCTGAAATTATTTCTCCATTCAAATCGCGCAAAATGTATGTTACGGGTTTGGTTGGGAAAATTGAGTGAACTACAAAAAGTTCGGCACTCCAATTAAAATTAAAAGATTTGTCAAATACCTGTTTGTACTTACTAATTCTCACAACATCATTTAATTTAAATTTCGGCTTTATTCGTTTCGATTTGAAACGTTGGTTTGCAGCTTTATTAAGTGCACCTATTATTTGTTTCCTATGCTTTTTGCGCACATCAAACGGACGCATTTGAATAGATCTGTGAAAAGTTTTATTGTATTCATCAACAATCGTTGGCAACACAGACACCCACCGTTTCGTGCCATATTGAGTTAGGTATTTATATATTTTTGATTTGATTGTTCTGATGAAACGTTCAATTATGGCAGCCTTCTTTTCAGTAAAAACATGGTAATGTTTAATATTATACCTGTCTAATAATGATCTTACTTTTGTGTTAAAAAATTCGGTACCTTGGTCTGTCTGAAAAAGTTTAACATTTTTATTTTGTTGAATAATAGGCTCAAGTGCAGCATACACAGAGGTCGCAGTTTTTGTATGTATTGGTGTACAATATGCAAATTTTGAAAAACAGTTAATTGCAGCTAAAATAAATTTAAAATTTGAATTATGTTTTGCTAATGATGACATGTCAATCAAATCTGCCTGAATAAGATCTTGTTCACTTTTTAACTCATATTTCCTTCTATTAAAATTGACTCTGGGCACAGAATGTAGCTCATCTGCTAATCGGGCGCGCAAATCCGACGACTTCTTCTTCTTCTTTCTCACCATCTCCTCGCTCTTTCTCATTCCGTTCTTCTTTCTCAACACTGTGCTAGCACCGCTGTAACATATTATTAATCCTTGTTATACTCATCCCATGACGTCATAGCTGATATGACGTTTCATAGCTGATATGACGTCACACAATTAATCAGTCCCAGCCAAGATATTCTTCCCAGACATCACAGCACATGCTGCTAACCAAAAGTTATCGTATTTTGACCCTTTTGCGCTTTCTCTTCCACTTTCTCACACTCACTCGCTCGCTCACTCATTCCTTACTAATCTCTATCTTTTCATTCGGCTCTGTCATCATCCTTCTGACTACTCTTCCTTTCTCATTTCCCCATCTTGTTTATCGGCTTCTCTTCCCCTGTACCGATTATTATCGAATGTTACATGAATGACTCGACCCTTCTCTATAGACAAGCGATAATAATTCTCACACATTATTTTTCACGATATTTTGTTAGATATTTATGATATGAAATATGAAACGGGTTTTATCCAAGCGTTAATAACTTAATAGTGAATTAAACCCTTATGATATTGCAATCTATTTTGCAAGTTCAATTATTCAGTTATATTATTAGGCCGAATGAAAATGTTACTATTCCATGAATCTGTGAAGCTTCGGTTTCCTAGAATGCGGATTTGATCTAGGTGGACAGCGAAAAAGGCTACATACACTACAATTTATAAAGTCAATTTGCTTTCAAAATATAGTTTATAATGATATGATATTATAATATTCTGGATTTCTTGTTCCATGACGAACTGCGTTGTTAATATTAACTTCTCATGTGAAATTTAACGACTTGCAGTCAAATATTTGTTAAGAATAAGTATAACTCACTTAATCTGTAGAGGCCGAGCGCTTTCGAATCTATGATCTGAGATCTAGATCTCATAGATTCGAAAGCGCTCGGCCTACAGATTAAGTGATTTATACTTATTCTTAACAAATATTTGACTGCAAGTCGTTAAATTTCACATGAGAAGTTAATTATAATATTATCGATTAATTATATAAAACCTATTATCTTTTATATATTTATCAGCCTGTAATTCAACAGCATTGGGTCATATGATATGTAGATAGGCTAATAGCTTTGTAACCAAAAAATAGTTCAGTTTAGTTGTGTGTAAAAACACGATGGATTGAGACATGCATAAAATAAATTCATTGGAAATTTTTTTTATCATATTCATGTAACCTTCTTTTTTAATACTGATGCTACTACTAAAATGGCTCATGTTCCAAGTGAATAATGAGAGAAGTTTGCTAAAACTGTTTACTTATGATTGAATTGCAAACAATTGCAAACTCTGTCATCGCAAAACATTACATAGACCTACAAGATAAAAATGGAGAAATTTTTTCCTAAAGTTGGGTTCAAACATATTTCATCACTTAACAATCAATTTGAGGTAATTTTATCATTTGAACTTTTTTTAAAGGCGCCAATGATGAGCTGTTTAGCTAGAAACGTGCCCATGATTGGAATGGGACATGCTTCTTATTAGTACTGAATATACAATATACAAGAAATGTTCATGAATTCTTGTAAAATTTTTCCATAGTATGTTTTCCCATTACAGAATTAAAAACATTTTGTGGTTACATGACTCATGACTATTTGAATGTTTGTGGCAGTCTATCCTGAGGCGTGGCTTGTTTGCATAGAAATTATGTTTAATATTACTAATTACTATATGTTTGAAGATGGGACGTGAATTAAACACATGACAGAAATGTAACCCTTCATTTAGGGAAAAGTTAATTTTACTTTTAAAAATGCCCAAAATCTTTTCCACTCAAACCACCTCATTTTCAGCACATCTCACTCCAAAGGGAATGGGTTTTATTTGGGATAGCACTTTTGACTCAATTTTCATAACAAAATCGATATCTGAAGATGAAAATGCAACGTTAAAAAGTTGCAAATTTTTCACATCCCTCAGAAGTCACCCCTTCTGAAGCGATTCCAGCATTCGCCCATGTTCAATATTAACCTCCAACTATGAGAAGCCTAAATTTCTCATAAAAACAAAATTTTTAAATATCATTTTCTTAACATGCGTTCCTTCATACACTCCTCTTATTTCCAATCACAAGAACAGAACATTTTCCCTGAATTAATTTTTTTTAAATTATTTTTGGTTAAATCACCCCCACCCCTAAACAAGCAATATGTCAAAATCACAAAACAATTTTAAACACCATTCCACCCAGCCCAAAGAGTGCTACAAATTAAAAAAAAGTAATTTTTTCAATATAGTATCTCAAAATTAAAAATTTGCACATTATTGACCCTAAAACTCTTCCGTTCAGATTTCCAAAAAAATTTTCAAGGTTAAAACACCTCTAAAATCTACTTAATTTTTGGCTGTAACTTTGGCAAAACCTGAAAGTGTCATTTAAAATTTCTCTCGGGGAAACCGATTTTATCTTTTTATTATAAGTAGTTTTCGAGTTGCTGTTATTCAACAACTGTCAAAACCCTTATAATTTCATGTAAGCTCAAACAAATCTTCCAAAAAATGTAGATATTTTGAATACCACCTTAACCTTACCTTTTGAATTTTGTTTGTGAGACTCCAGACTATCAGAAACGTCATCTAGTCGCCCAACAATGCAATGGGAAAATGACTAATTTTTAATTTCATGCAATTATTATTTAACAATTTATTTATTAACATTCAAATGGCTCTAACTAGAGGAATTTTGTGCAATAAAGTGTGTAAAACATCATGCTCTTTGAATCCTGCTATAATTCTCCCTCACTCCTCATTTACATACTTTTGACAGAGCTGATCAAAAATCTGGAATTCTTTTTATTAAAATTTACCAGTTATTAAGAGATTTAACTCAGGAACTATATGTGGAATAGAGTATAGTACACAGTTACCAGGACCCGACCAATTTATTAGAAATACTAATAATAACAATTATTATCAGTAGGCATATTATGTAGGGGAGATCCTTGTACCTTGGGTCACATTTCTTTAAAATACCATTGTTTGCAAAAACGTTCTGATATTTCTAGTTTGAGGGTACTGTCAACTTTGTCATGCTTTTATCCAACTTTTGAAATTGAAAAACAATTTTTACAAGTCATTATAAGCAATCTATAAAGAAATTTAAAAATTTTAAAAATGGCCCAAGGTACAATGCATTCATTGTACCTTGAGCCACCTCTCATTGTACCTTGGGCCACATGATGTAAAAATTAATAACTGACTAAATTAAGGGTAAGGAGGAATAATTAAAGCTGGAATACATCAAGACAAAGTGAAAATGTTTATTAGAGATAATAATTATATTGTTTGAAAAAGTAAAAAATTTGTGGAAAATAAAATATATAAGAATAAGGAGATTTTTTCAATTTGAATTAAATATTTCTTAAAAGACATCAAATCCTGAAAAAGATACAGGGAATGTCATGCCACCTCTTCTCCCAATCTCTGGATTAGGCAGGAAAACCACAATATCTCCATCTTGAACTTCACTCACATCAGATTCTCGAGGCCACACAAAAGTTGAGGTCTTCTTCACCCTCCTGGCAAATTTAACTGTGGGAATATCATCTTTCACTTCCATAATCTGGCCAATGTAGTGTTTCAAAGTTCTTTTTGTTGGGAACTTCACTAGGACCCATTTATTTACCTCTAAGGCAGCTGATGTATCTTCTTTTGCTTCAGCCTCCATCAGCTCCTCTTCATTTCTAATAAAATCTTCAATATTGATATCACTCTCATTTGAAATTATTGAAGCAAAGGAAGAATCAGACTCAGACTCTGACCTCCTTCTTTTTCGAGAGGATTTTTTCTTCTCACCATTACCAGATCTAGATTTATTAAATAGCTGCACATTTATATTTTTCTTTGATTTTTTCTTTTCCATTTCTTCTTCAATTGCTTTTTTCTCTGGTGTGTCAGTTAGAATCCTTGATTTTCCAGGTTTCCTGCCTTTCCTACTACCTTTTCTGTCATCAGCTTTAGGAAAGGGTCTTATTTCTTCCAAAGTCTTACTTGAACTACCTACAGATGCTTCAGTTGGAGAATAAGAGGAGGAAGGACCTGCAGAAAATTTGGTTGGTGTGTCCACTTTTGTAGATTCTGTTGAACCCCCTTCGGAAGCAGGGCATGGATGTGGTTTGTCACTGACAGAGATTGGACAATATTCATTTTCTGAAAATACATCAGGATTAATGGGCCACAATCCTGATGATGAGAACCCTGACATAATATTAGAGGGGGTGAATGCTAAAGGGTAAGCTTTTCCACTTATTGTTGCTATGTCATATAATTTTACAGGTTTTCCAGGATTAGTTAAGTGCCAATTCTTGAATGAGGTATTCAAATAGTTTTTGAAAGGGCCATACACACCTCTATCAAGGGGCTGCAACTTATGACTGGTGTGTGGTGGAATCGTCAGCAGCACAATACCATTCTCTTTTGCACAATTTATTGCTTCTATGCTTATATGACTCTCATGGTTGTCCATGATCAATAAAACTTTATTGTTGGGGTCAGGTTTTACATGATTAATAAAATGGTCCAGAAACTTTAGAAAAATATCCCCAGTAGACCACCCAGAAGGATTACAAGCCCCAGAACTCCCTGTAGGAGCACCATGCAACATATTGTCTTGGAAATTGACTCGGGGGAAAACATAAAAAGGTGGAACTGAATTCCCTATTGCATTTATGCACCCAATTAGTGTGGTGTTGAAGCCCCTTTCAGTTGAAGTTATTCCTCCAATTTGTTTTTGTGTTTTTGAAGCCATCACTTTTGGTGGAGTGTGAACAGATGAGACTCCTGTCTCATCTACATTATAAATTCTCTCTGGGGTGAATTTGTGTTTCTCCAATACACTTGAATACTTTTTAAAAAAATTCTCAACAATTGGTTTGTTGAAACCGATTGAACGACTAATACTGGTTGGTCGAGGAGTCCTCAATGAAATTTCTGAATTTTCTTTTTCTGAAGTCGGTGAGCCATTGTTCCCCTGCTTGTTGATTTGTGTCCCATGATGGTGGATATTGTTTTTCATTTGCCTTGGCATATTGAAATGCTAACTTTTTGACATCCTCTTTAGAGAGACCATAATGCATGGCACTCGCACTTATTAAATATTTTGTTAACTCTGCTTCTTCATCTTTGGTGAACACTTGCCACAAAGAGCAGTTGTTTTTATACTGAAAAACTTCATCCTCGGTCTTTTTGTGTGAGTCTATGTGTCGTTGTAGAGTGGTGCGAGATACATGATGCTGTTTGGCTGCTGCCCTAACTGAAAGTCCATCTGATATCACTGATTTCACAGCAAGGGACAAATTCTCCTCCGAAACTTTAATCCTCTTCTCACCAGTCTTGCTTCTTGGCATCTATAATTAACATAAAACAATCAAATATGTAGTTTATGATCAATGAGAATAGAATTAATTGTACCTTGGGCCGGCCCAAGGTACAATTATCATCTGTGGCCCATGGTACAAGGTTGTGTCTTGCCAATCTTAGGTTAAGTTTCCCAAGTAAACAAAAGCTATTGAATTTAGAATGTAAGATCATTATAAGCAGAATTTAACGAGGAATACGAAACAACTATCAATTTTTAGGATAAATACATACCTTGATCACAAAAAACAAAAAACAGATTGTCAGAAAATTTCAATTTTCAGGTCCTTCCTCCTCTTATTCTCCAACTGAAGCATCTGTAGGTAGTTCAAGTAAGACTTTGGAAGAAATAAGACCCTTTCCTAAAGCTGATGACAGAAAAGGTAGTAGGAAAGGCAGGAAACCTGGAAAATCAAGGATTCTAACTGACACACCAGAGAAAAAAGCAATTGAAGAAGAAATGGAAAAGAAAAAATCAAAGAAAAATATAAATGTGCAGCTATTTAATAAATCTAGATCTGGTAATGGTGAGAAGAAAAAATCCTCTCGAAAAAGAAGGAGGTCAGAGTCTGAGTCTGATTCTTCCTTTGCTTCAATAATTTCAAATGAGAGTGATATCAATATTGAAGATTTTATTAGAAATGAAGAGGAGCTGATGGAGGCTGAAGCAAAAGAAGATACATCAGCTGCCTTAGAGGTAAATAAATGGGTCCTAGTGAAGTTCCCAACAAAAAGAACTTTGAAACACTACATTGGCCAGATTATGGAAGTGAAAGATGATATTCCCACAGTTAAATTTGCCAGGAGGGTGAAGAAGACCTCAACTTTTGTGTGGCCTCGAGAATCTGATGTGAGTGAAGTTCAAGATGGAGATATTGTGGTTTTCCTGCCTAATCCAGAGATTGGGAGAAGAGGTGGCATGACATTCCCTGTATCTTTTTCAGGATTTGATGTCTTTTAAGAAATATTTAATTCAAATTGAAAAAATCTCCTTATTCTTATATATTTTATTTTCCACAAATTTTTTACTTTTTCAAACAATATAATTATTATCTCTAATAAACATTTTCACTTTGTCTTGATGTATTCCAGCTTTAATTATTCCTCCTTACCCTTAATTTAGTCAGTTATTAATTTTTACATCATGTGGCCCAAGGTACAATGAGAGGTGGCTCAAGGTACAATGAATGCATTGTACCTTGGGCCATTTTTAAAATTTTTAAATTTCTTTATAGATTGCTTATAATGACTTGTAAAAATTGTTTTTCAATTTCAAAAGTTGGATAAAAGCATGACAAAGTTGACAGTACCCTCAAACTAGAAATATCAGAACGTTTTTGCAAACAATGGTATTTTAAAGAAATGTGACCCAAGGTACAAGGATCTCCCCTAAGCAGGGTACAGTTAGGAGACCAAGTCTCTTGAACAACGGCCTACATGAATCTAATCTATTTACTTTTTCTATACACCTAACCGCTTTCTTTTGGATCTTAAACACCCTATCAAGATTTTGTTTTGATGAATTACCCCATACTAAGATAGCATACCTAATATGTGACAGTAAGAGCCCATGGTAAGCTGTAAAAATGTAGCCTATACATGGGTTTATAGATATGGAACTAGGCTATGGTCGCAAAATCGAATAAGATGACTCAATTGACTCGCCAGAGGCTCAAAAAACTAGATTTCTTGTTTTCATAATAAATAGTAGTGAAACTATATTCTTGAAAATTCCATCACAATTGATAAAATGGCAAAAAATTGAAAAAGTCCAAAATGTTTTGTGTTTATGGAAGTGAAGGCCCGTGCCCATGAGATGGAAAACTGGTAATTTAAATTTAGCGCCCTCTTATACATAATACAGAGCTGTTAAGATGCTATTTGTGTAACTAGAGCGAAAAGTGTGGGTTTTCTGCGCCGAGAAAAACAGTTTTTTTCATGAGCTGAAGGCGAGTGAAAAAAGTTTCTTGAGTGCAGAAACAATACTTTGCGCTCGAATTACACATTAAATTTTATCTACAGTAATGTATAAAGCAATTTAAATAGAACAAAACAGGACATACATGACCTGTCAATTTCTCACATAACCTTTCTTTGAATCAAATCGATTTCAACAACTACAGCTGACTGTATTTCGTAGCTGAAGCAGAGTAGCCAACCTATTTTTGAATGCAGAATAGGGAACCAGCGTTTTACATGCTGACTATTTTGTGTTGTTAGGTTGCAAATCTGGAGTGCGGAAAAGTAATTTAAAAGTACGTTAATAATATACAATAACCAATAATATAAATGAAATTCTCCAAAGAGCTATTCCCCATACTATCTATTGGTCAATATTAACCTACATTAAAAATTCCATGTACAAAACATTGTAAGAAAAAATGAGGAGTTTAAAGGAATGCGATAACTTGACTTACTATTTGGATGAAAGATCATTTTTATTTACACATAGTCAGATTGAATGAACATTTTTTCGATTAGCTAAAATTATTGATTTATTCGTTTCTGATTGATTTCTTTTGTGGGGCATAGGCCTAACTAATTAGTGCTTGTTGTAAGTAATTTGTGTAAATAAAGTGCGAGTGTTATTTTAGTGTTGCCAGCATTCTTTTAGAGATAGAACCCGCAACAGGAATGAAAACTAGTAACTAAATTCAAGCATCATGAAAATAATACAGTACATGATAGGAAAAAATGAGTAATAAATGCCATTTCAGAAGGAATTATAATATTCGGAATAATTATGCTATTGACTATTTGTACTCTCAAAACTTTTCATTCATATTATTTTTATTTAATTCTACTTCTATTGTATTATAATTCAATATATGAGATGATTATAATATAATAGAAAAAGGCTTGAATAGAAATTATAAGAATGGAGTCTTGAGACTATATGATGAAATAACTCACACAAAAAAATATTCACTTGTTAAATTTATTTTATTCATTCTTGTTGGCCAGGCCATAAGATTGAATGAAATAGGTTCTGAAATCGTGACAATGGTTTCCACATTTAAAGTGCAATTGAAAAATCTGATGTCTGAAAGCAGGGATTTACATTTGTTTATCTATACTGTTTTGTGAATTATTGTTTTTCCTGGCTTTGGTGATTTCGATAGATATCCATAATGAATAATACTGATGTCTCAACTACTTCAATGATTAGCACATGAGATACTATAGTTCCATCTGTCATGTCATTTTCAATCTCAAACGGTAAATTGAAAATGAATTGACAGCCCAACTATAGTATCCACTTGATAGTTCAAGTGGTTTTGACATCAGTACTATTCGTTATTGGTATTGTGGGAACTACTTCCACCTCCCTCTGCAATTACCTGATATAGAATTAATTGTTGTCCTTGCTGCCGGAATCACTCAGGTATTAGGCTCTTATTCAGCTCCGGGATGATTGCAAGGGTGATGGGGCATCCCACAACGAAAAACGGAAAAGTCCTTTCAATCTTCCCTGAAATATTTATTCCAGGTACGATATCCAGGAATCAACCGTTGTAAGTTGTCGAATCCCTATGCCTACTATGCTGATGACCGCTGCTACGCTTAGTTCTGCTATAAAGTTCACTGTGGGAGCTGATCTCTGTCGAATTTGGTCTCTCAAAGATTCAACAATATATCCTCGAGCAGCTATATAATGCCTCACCGGCGACTCAAATATCATACAGAATACATTGTGCAGTATGACCCTCAACAAAGATCACCCACAGTAAAAAATAATAAAACTAATTCCTAACAATTACCAATAGTCGAGGAGGGCAACGCAATCAGGCACATTTTTAAATAACAATATTGCGGAATTTATTAAAATTAAGAAAAAAAAATAACCCGTGCAAGAGATAGATTGAAATGTTGGCAATGAGATTGGAATAGGAAAAAAAGTTCGTCCTTTATTCAGACTTATTTTGTGAAAAGTTCATGAATTGATAAATAATAATTTTGTTGAGCCGACCTAAGGGCAAGTGCAGTAAGAGAAAGATGAAATCTTTACACTTTGATACAAAATTTACTTCACCATGCGGCCATGGAATTCTGTTGTATTTAATATACTTTTTCAAAGCACATTTTCACTGTAAAATTGGCCAATTTATATTTAATAACATTTGACGTTCCATAAAATCACGTGTTCCAGTCAATGAGTGGTTTTTTCTACTTGGTTTTTGTCCTTTGGCAACTTGAATTAGATTAGGCTGACAGGATCGTAGGCTGCCTCTCGTTATTTGGCAAAGTTCTTATAAAATTGGTGTATCACATTAATTCTTTCCTATAAACAGATTCCATCTTCCAGGGACATTTAAACGTAAAAGCTTTATGACCACGTCACAAGAGCCTTTCCAAGTCAAAATTAGATAAGTCCTGCTTAGATCTACATGATTAAATTCATAAATACGGGCCATACTACCCCAATTCGTTGATATGGGACAACACACCCCTATGTCATGGGTTGAATGTAATAAATTAGTTGAAATGCTCAAATTCACCAATTTGTGGAAGGGCTAGGTGTTGTGAGCAGTCCTTATCACAAATAATAGTTCTATTTAATGGAAAATTGTATTTATTTATTAGCCAGCTCTATGCTAGGCTGAATTTGAAAAGAGTCAGTCACAGCTGACTGCCATAAAGAGTATCATAACCTAGTTTCGACAAATAAATGTAAACAATGGGCCGTTCTTTTGAACATACTACTGCCTTTGCTCTTGGTTTGTACTTCTAGTTTTTTAATAATGAATTAATTTGTTCTACTATTTTCTTTTATAGAACCAGTTTCTTCTAATTAATCATTCTATTTTTGATAGTGCTGTTGCTCATTTTTCGTATCAGAGGTATGACTGTGATACTTTATTACAATGTTTTGTTTCAAATCTATTAATTTCCTTCACATTATGGGGATCAGAGAATGCGCCCTGACAGTATCTAACATAATATCACAATGACCAAAATCAAAAAGATAAATTCAAAATATGAATACCTGATCTCAAATTTTTATTCATCTTTCATAAGAAAGATCTAAGACAAAATGATGTCACAAGCCCTTAAATTATAAACACACGAGATACTTAGTTAATGTCAATATTTCAACAAGCTCTGTCATCAAACGGAATTAAACAGAACTGCACTGATGCAATTATTTCCATCACTGGATACAGTGGTTAAATAGTGGAGGAAGCGATGCCTTCTCTCAGGGTTTGCAGAATTTTCCATCTGATACTTTTGAAATACTACTATTGCATCCATGACTTCGACATTCTCGATGCAGAAATAGTTAACCTGAAACAATGAATGATAACAACTCTTTGAAATTTACCAAGCAATTGGAATACCAAGATTAATTTTTACCAAGTTATGAAACTGCAGAGTTTTAAGAGGCTAAAAATACTGATATGATTCTGTCAGCTCAGTGAGGAAAACAATTTGAACATACCTCATTCCCTATTTGTGCAATTCTTTCATTTTACTTTGCTATTTTGAAGAGGTACAGAGTCTGGTAGAAATTTGATGCCACAAATCCGCATATTTTGGCAAGCTGGGGTTTTAATGTTTTCTGATTGATCTGGGCACTTTAAAAGTATGATGGCATGGTCAAATAGCTACCTAGATATTGGCAAGTGGGATAGAACTGATGCCACTTAATGAGTGAGTGAATGAAGTTCAATGCATCTAGATTTTGCATAATTAAAATAAAAAATCAACAAATATATGGCAGAATAAATGATTTACAGTTCTCTCACACTTCTGGAAAATTTAATTAATAAAAAGACGAGGTTATCACAACCACATTTATTGAAAACAGTGATATATACTAGTTTCGGTTGTTACAGCATTATAAATTTCAAACAAATGGAGTTAGATAAGACTTGAAGTTGTCACAACAACATTCATTGAAAACAGTGAGATACTAACTGAGTTTGATTGAGATTGGTAATGGTGTAACAACCGAAACTAGTTTCTCAGTTTACAATAAATATGTGGTTGCAACAACTTCAAGTCTTATTATTCATTATGGATTTCTTCAACAACTTAAAGATTACAAATTAGTTTGGAAAATTCCATTTCTGCAGTCACTTTTGGAATGAAAGCCTTCATTTGAATCACAGGGAGGGATTGGCTGCTTGCCAAGAGCTGTGTCCAGGCGATCACGATGTTCAGTCATGAGTGTTTGAGACTGCACTTGGAAGGGTGATCAGCAAAAATAACATTACGTTATCTGCTTTATAACCACATGGTGGTTCGGAGCCCACCTAAAACTGTAGGTTCACCATCAATAACTTTATTAGAATCATCACCCACGCACAAGTATTAGACTAATGTGGACATAATCAGCATGCAAAAAATCTAATTGTAGAAACATCTGTCATGGGAAATATTTATGATACTTATTGTGAGATAGTATTGATACAGTCAACTCTCAATTTACCATGAGCAGATTTACCACTTTGCAGCCTAACCGCGATGCCTTCAAGAGGGGAAATAACTACCAAATTAGTTTTTAAAGTACAGTAAAGTAATACAGCAGGCGATTTTTAGCTTTTTTTGGCTTAACCGCAATTTTGCTTTATCTGCAATCACACTCCCCATCATTAGGCTATCATGGTAAATCGAGAGATGGATGTATATTTTCATAATAAATAATAATTTAATGTTAATAAATTGAATTGAATTAACCAGTTACTCACTTTGTTATGCAACAGTCAGTCACACACTTTTTCAGGAATAATCCTATCATCTGAAACAGCCATTTTCTTGCAGATTCTGGAATAAAGTAAAATTATTGTTATGGATATAATATGATAAAATATAATATAATAAAACAAACAGAAAATTATATGCGCGCCCCCCCTCCACCCCCTTGAGGCGATGTGAAGATATTTTTTATGGCTAATACTAGTGAAAAACTATTTTAAAATAAAGTATTAATTTGCTTAAAATCGAAAACCTTCTTAGAAGAACAAGGCTGAACCCGTTTTATTATTTTCTATCTTGCCCTGTATATTTTGTTTTATGTTATAATTGAAAAGTGGTTCGGTCCACTATTACTTTCCCACTCTACTTTTGCATGTTTGTGGAGTAGCTTCTTTTATTCAACAATGCACATAATTTTATACATTTTGACACTTATTTTAAGACCACTTTCGTGTTAAACAAACCGTGCTTTTAATACTCTAGCTATATTAGTGAAATCTATCAAATTATTTCATCCCCACTGCATTTGCCAATTTATTTCTCATTTTTTAATGTCCAGTGAATTAAATTAGTATCTAAAATCTCATGTAAAATTAAAGGAATACAGAATCTATGATTTTATATTAAATTAGTTTTACTTCACACATCTAATCTATCAAGTAGCTGTAACCCATCATTTTTCTTTGATATCCTCATATAATAATCCTCTTTGTATTGGCGATAGTGATGTTATGGCAGATATCCATAATTAATAAGACTAAAATTATATTGTCACTAACCATTATATTGTGTACCATATTCAGTATAAATACTAGATATAATTTTTAGGCTCCAATAGGCCCCGGCCTGGGGGCGCAAAAATTAATATCTTTTTAATTTGAATTATTTACTGCGCATAATTGAAGGTTGAATGATATTGTGTCCACGTACATCACAGACACCATTAAGTACCGTACATCAAGTATATAATGAGTATTAAATGATTTAAAAAAGTTTTGTAATATTATACATTTTTTAATGATTGATTCAATCATTTTGTATTCACTGTCCATGCAACATCACAGTGGCTGATAGTCTCCCCCCAGAAGACCCAGAGACAAAATAAAATTTAATTTAATTTAATTTTGAAATTTTATCAAACCTTTAGAGAAAACTTTTGACAAGAGAGTAAAAGAAGATGTCTGAAATCGCTAAAAATGTGGTTCTGGTGGGATTATTGTTTTAAATTCCAAGGGAGTACCCCCAAATCTCCATTTTAATACAAACTTCCAAGTATAGTATATAGTGCACCCGAATCAGAAAGGTGGTGGATTAAAATATGGGAGGGCGAATAGTTTCAAGTAAGCCTTCTTTAAATTTATTTTTGAAGCTCCTGTTTATTGTTTTTCAATTTGCCCAAACTAGGCAAAATGCTTAACTACTAGGCTATTAATTTTAATAAATTCATAAATAATGCACGGTACCTGCAAAGATATAGATGTTAATTACGATTAACAAACTTTACAATAGCACTTACTTTTATTAGTAGTAGTGGACGCGTTTCAGGAACCGACTCCCATCCTCAGCAAGCAGAGATTACAAACTCTGTTTTAGCTCTGTGTAATATACTCTGTACAGCAGTATGTACTCTCTATTCGTAAATGATAAAATCCAGGTCCTAAAACGCATTCGATACTACTCACAAAGGTAAGTGCTGTTATAAATGCAAGTTTATTATCACCATTAGCATTGATAGTAGCCTACCAACAGTTCATGTAATGATGAAAACTACTAAGGTAAAAATGTATCTATCATTTTCCTTTTACTAGCTCTAACACCTTGAATTGAACAACTATTGTTTTTTACTTTACAACAGTTTTCAGGTCTGAACATATGGCAGATAGTTATAAGTTTATTTTAACATAATACAATAATTATTTTACAAAACTAGCAGCAATTTTTTTAGTTTAAAAGTGCTTTAAAAGCTTAAAAAGTAATTTCTAAGCATTTGAAATTGAACAGTTAGACAATAGAAGGGTTTCCGTGACAGGTCTTCAGGTAGAAATAGCAGGTCAGGTACGATGGTACCATCAGGTTTCTATAACCCATAACTTCTGTTTTCATGTGGTAGATATGTCTGCATATCAGGACAACAATCTGCGTCATTTTCAATGTAATTAGAAGCTGAAACGTGGCAAGCAAACAATCAAGGATTTTTATTTGAATATTTTGGTGCTGGATATATTTTGTTCTTGGATGTCTTGATCCATAACGATGTGCGTTGCTAATATTAACTTTTTGTTGTAAATTAATTATATTTTGTGAATCATAAAGTACAGGTAAATCTAAAAGTTATTAATTTTGCAAAAAAAAACTTGAATTGGGGAAAGTAGGCTAGATTAGCTGTGACTTTTTTTAACTTCAAATAATATATGATTAACGGCCGTTTTTCGATACGACCTTCTCTTAGGATAAGCTAGAAATAAGTTGCCCTTTCCAAACAAAAATAAGATAAAAAGTTTGAAAACTGATGAGAAACTGATGAAATTTCAAGGTTAAAGTGAAAGGAGCCAATATTTGGTAGGGGATTGATAATTGGTATGGTTACCTTATTAAAGAAATTCTAGGGCCTTTTGCATTCATCAAATTTTGATGATTTCATTGATGTATTTTGCATTTAGCCCCCGCCAGCCACGGAAAGGTTTCTATAAGTTTTGTTTTCAAATTTAATTGAAAACATACATAATATATTACCTATATCCTATTGTTATTGTAACCCCATGTTCTACAAACATAGAGATAGGTTAGGTTATGGGATATGTTTAGCTTAAAAACGTTTCACATTCATCGCAATTGACATTACCTCTTGATTTTCAAAGAGTGTCAATTTGGATGCTTTATTTATTAAGAGTAAAATAAGTCAGCATCAAAGTCAAAGCTACTAAGTTATCAACTTTTTATTGTAAGTTTAACTACTTGCAGTCAGTTTTAAATTGTGAATATACAATAGACCACATAGGTAAAGAATTCAAGAAAACAAAAGTTATCTAGAGTTACGTACGGCCAAGTGTGAGTACAATTATCATAAATTCACAATTAAAAATGAATGCAAGTCGTTTAATTTACAATAAAGAGTTAATATTAACAATGCAGATCGTTATGGAACAAAAAATCCAAGAATTCAAAGCTACTGTTCAGTGGCGTACCGATAATGGAGCGAGTGGAGCAGTCGCTCCAGGGCGCAAGGCTCTGTGGGGCGCACCGTTCTTGAGAGAAAATTGCCTTTTACTTACAAAAAATGTATCACTATAATGAGGGCCAAAAGGGTAAAATGCAACACAATTTAAAAAAACCGTATTTATACATCGCTGCGCATTACTAAAAGGAACATTCATGTCAAATTTAAAAGAAATCGGTTCACGCGTTCAGCCGTAAATGCATTACAAACTGACAGAATGCAAAACGGTCGAGTCAAAAATAGCAAATAGTTGAAAGTAGCAAAGCAAAAACAATTTACATTGGGTGACAGAAGGTATAACAATTCCAAGTAATTAAATAAAGACTATGAATTTATTCTGGAAAAAAAAATTCCTCTAGAAGTTCATTGGTTTTTATATTAACAAGAACAGGACTGAAATTTTTCACTTTTGAATCCAATTTCCAAAATATAAGAAAATTTCTAGAGGAATAACTTGCATTCTAAAACAATAACTGTAAATAAATTCATAGAAAAGTGAAAAAATCCTCAACAAGCTGTTTGGAAATAGATAAAAGTAGAATCTGGCCTGGCGAAAAATCATTCACTGGAGTGCATCTCTGACAATTAATACGGCGTAGTTGGAGGCGGGAAAAAAAGCGGCTGATTCATTAAATGACCGCTGTAATAATATCAGCTCAATCGTGGTTGAGTGTGAGACTGACTTTTTTGTGGGGGGGGGGGGGCACCATAAGACACTTCCGCTCCAGGGCGCTTGAAACCTCGGTACGCCACTGCTACTGTTACTTATATTATAAAAACTATTGATATACGGTAAGAATAAGTTAGTCTATATCGTCCTATAAATACTTTGTCATTGTCAATGACAGTTTGATTTTGGAAACAGGATTCAAATAGAATAGAAATAGAGGTTAGAGGTGGATTACCAGGAATTCAGATATTAAAATTAATGTATTAACTAAGTACTAACCTTTTGTTTTCAACAGTAGAGCGTGTGTAGATGGATAGAAGGCTGTACTATAAAGCCACCCACATAACAACTTAATTAGAAATCATTTTAATAGAAATCGGAAGACAAAATGCTTGCTCACGACTCATAACACTGAATTGACTGAACTAGGGATGGGTATCGATTAGTCGATTAATCGGAATAATCGATGTTTTGCTGAAATAATCGATTATTTTTTAAACGATGTTTAAGAGCATCGATTAATCACAGCACCGATTATTTCATAACGATTAATCGATTGGTGGCATTTCTCTGATTATTCAATATTACAAGATTTAGGGACATAAATATGTAAATAATTATTGTTTCAAACATATTTTAAGATTAATTTCTGATATTAATGACAGGGCTTTTCCTTTATTTTACGTTTTCCGCTTTTTCTTAGTTCCTTGCCATCCTTCACAAGCCCTGTCTAATATAACCTCCAAGTCATAGGGTGGTCAACCTGCTGACAGTTGACAGGCTTGAAATAATTTGCCTTTTTCGATAAACATGAGCAATAACCTGGAACCATCATTGTTTCTTGTTTTTCGCCAAGATGCCTCCAAAAAGTGTTGTTTGGGACGCTATTTGATATTATTTTGGCCTGTTTTTGCTATTTTTAAAGACTGAATTAATCGATGTTTGAACACCGATTAATCGATGTTTTCAGTACCGATTAATCGGTGTATCGATTACTTCCTTACAAAAAATAATCGATGTTAATAATCGATGTTTTGTAGTTCGATACCCATCCCTAGACTGAACCCTGATCCCTGAAGAAGCACTGAAGACAACACGTGTAGCCTGAAAATTCATGCTAACACATCACTGTGATGACGTCCCACTTTAATGGGAGGGGAACCGCTCTTGTACGCACGTTCACCTACACACACCATCACACACATCAGCCGGCTATGACGTCATGGGATGATCATTATGCTGGGATGATCCCAACATAACACCGCCCGCTGTGAGTCTTCCATTCAACTCATCTGCTAATCGTTCGCATGAATCCTTCTCCTCTCTCTTCATCTCGCTCTTTCTCATTCTAATATTGTTTCTCAACTAAGTTAGCATGCGCGCATGCTGTGACTCTACCATCTCACACTCCTGTTTGCTAGCACGCGCTGTGAGTCTACTATCTAATTTTAAATCGTCACCCCTTTTCAGTTGGTATTAGGCGCTTGAGCGAGAGGCAGTAATCTTGAGCATGAGGGTACATTCACCTCCTCCTCCTCCTCATCCTCCACCACCACCACATCATTCTCTACACTATTTTCGCCAATTCTGTAATGTCCCCAAGCTAGCGTCTCCGCACACCGACTGCTAAAAATAAATCTCTTGTCGTCGCGACAAGATAGCGCCGTTTTCGCACAACGCAGCTGGTAAACTTTATGTGAATAACTTCTAATCATGTTAAAACATTCATAATGCACACCTCTTTCAAACAGACATTTTTTGTATAAATCAAATGTTAGACACCTATCTTTTACATTTCTCTTCACTCCTTTTGCAGTATTTTTCGTAATCATGTCACCCCCATCATCCAAATACTTGAACGAGTACAATTTTGGTCTAAGGCCGGCAAAATGTGTAATTATTCTTGAATTGGCTTCATCTTTGAATTTTCCAACCCTTTTCTTGTTTTGTGTGGAATAGCATTTATGGGAGGGGGGATAGTCAGAGGTATCAAACCACTCAATGTTATTCCTAATGTCTGAATAAACATCAGGGCATTTTATTTCATACATCACAGAATCCGTATCATGCATCAAAAGATTCACACAATGGGCAGGGTACATTTTTAAAATTTTATTATAGTGAAAGTCAAACATGAGGTGTTTGCTTAAATCTAAAATTGTGAATCCTGCAAAGATGGGATGTTTCAAGCAGACTTCTGACTTTTTTAGAAATACTGCCATGACATTTTCATTGTAGATATGCCACCGTTTGCATAGGGGTTTTGAAATTAATTTATCTAATTTACTCTCATCAGTAACAAGCTTTACTTGATAATGATTCCTGTTATTTTGTAAAGTTTTTCCATAAATTATATTCGATAGGGCCTTAAAATTCTGTATTTCAAATTTGTTTTTTGCATTTCTCCTACACTCTGTGTTAAAATCAATATAGGGTTTTAGCCAACGAGACTGAGTAAATCTAATGACTCTATGAATGCATTTTAACTTCATTCCTAATTGGACATATAATTTTAAATTTCTATAATGCAAAACATATTTTTCCCTATCATAGAGCGTGGCCAACAGTTTTGTCGATGATTTATGACTCTTACTTTTTTGGTATTCAGACAGTAGGTGTAATGGAGCTTCTTGTTTGGTGGGTGCTAATGGGAAATGGTTGTGAAAATCGTGAAGAGATTTGGGATATTCAAGATCACGCTCAAGAATGTACCCATATTCGGAATCATCAGCTGTGTTTAAAAAGTCAACTTGGTCAATTTCCTCCTGTGATAGGAATTTAAAATTGCCCGACGGCAGCGATTGTCCCATAGCCCAGCCGTACAAATTACAAGCGTCCAAATAAAGAAGGTAGCTTGTGGGTTTACTGGGGTCATACATTGAGGCCATATAGGGATTATTTGCTTCAGCATACCTATGTGGGATGACTGATAAACCTCCTCTAATATTTTGTTCTAGCATTAAATGCATGTCTATATCACTAATTAATCCTAGTTCCACCTTTGTATGATACAGCATGCAATTCCACGAAAAGTGAGCAAGTGAGAGAAAGTGGGTTACATCTAACCCATATTTATCAAATAATGATGCTCTAAATTCTTCAAAAACGTCACAAAGGAGCAGGGTGTCACAAATTAAATATAAATTATGAAATTCTCCCAAAGTTTGAATGTTACACGCACTCCAAACATTTTGGGCATGTACATACTCCTTCTCATCTAATGCAGTTTCGGTCAAATCATTATAAAAACATTCGATTGGGGGAAGGCTTGTTTCTTGGAATTTTTCAGGAGAATCAAAATATGTATATGGATAAACACCTTTTCTGATTAAAAGTTCTCTATGTTCCTGCTTTTCAAACACAGAAAACATTCTCCCGAATTTGGTTTCCAATTGATCACTGTCTGATAGGTTTTTAACAAGGCTGTCCAATGACGCATTCATAAATTTAAGGCTATCTAAAAACTTAATTTTTCCTACAGTGATTGATACAAACTTTTCCGAAGAATTGGCTATGCACTCTATCCGTTTCGTGCACCCCCCTAATGCCCTCACTATGTGGTGACTGTCATAATTGGTGAAATTGTGGAAGAAACAGGGGATAAAAAAGGGTGCTTTTCCGTTCAAGTTGCATGAAGGGTGGGCGGGGAAAATATAAAAACCGGTTTCGTGTGAATGATGCATAACTTTCACCCCATCCTTCTTAAAAACTTTTCCACACAAACCGCATTTTGTTGCATTATTAAATTCAAGTTGTTGTTTGCTCAGAGGTATCATCGGTATAGCATTTTTCATTTCCTCATAAAGCTGCTCACCTATGTTCGTTATTTCGTCTAAAAATTTTTCTACAATGTTATCACCAATATCTTGCGAACGATAGATGCTTGGTCCATAACAAATTTCGCCCTCAATATTCAATACTATGAAACAGTAGCCGCACGGGATGTGTTGACTTTGTCTTTTTAGTGAAGCTAGATGTGGATGGCGTTTCTTTTCCTTCTTCTTCTTCTTTTCCTTCTTCTTTTTCTTTTCCTTCTTCTTCTTCTTCTCCACCCTCATTATTTTGCATCGGCACAATAAATGACTCGAAATCAGCATAAATAACGTATTTTGGTTTCAATGTACATGTATAATTTGTGAATTTAAGCACTTCCCCCTCTTTCGCAATTGACGTTCTTTGTGCAACAAATTTTGAACAAAGCTCTTTGTGTTTTTCTAAGTTCACCTTCCCATCTACGTGCGCCGATTTGTCTGTTGTGAATCGGTGGAAACAAAAGTTACAAATATGTGATTGTGCATGATTTTTTGATAGATAACCCAAGAGCCGAGACAGCCCGTTTTTCCCCTTTGTGGTGTTAATGAGACAAAAATGTGATTTTTGAGGTTGGGTTTCACTTGTTATCAATAAAAGATTAATTTGATGGGTGCGTTCTCTGTATATGCTGCACGCACCTGTATGGGAAAAACTTCTTTTTATCATAGGCTATTACAGTTATGGCTATGTCGCTATTCAACGCTTCAATTTTTTTTATGTCACGCAAAGTAGCAGGGAAGTTAACACCTTGCGTATTAATTGTGTGAACAAACCTACTCAAATATTCTACATCCATGTGTTTAGACCTATAATTTATGAATCCCAATATGCACCATAACAAACATTTGCTGTCAGACTCATTCTTTATATTAATGATAGCTTTTTTTGCCTTAATGAATTCAGGTGTCTCAACATAAGTAGATGAAGCAGAATAAATGGGGTTGTACCTAATTATGTTAAGATCTAGTGAATCAATTTTTCTAATTACCCAACCGCTTCCAAATCTCACAAAATTCTCAAAAGATGTCAAAATTTTCCCAACAGCTAACACAAAGAAATTGTCCAACTCATCCAGATTCTCACGCACATTCACGCTTATGGCGGAATAACTATGAAAGTTAACTTTACTTGACACTTGCTCTTCTTCATCTCCAGGCAATACAACTAGTTTTTGTAAAATTACATTTAGAACAATAAACCATTTGACGTTTCCGTTGAATCGATCCGCCTCGTTGACCACCAGATCTAATATGTGCGGCTTGCATGAATTCAACGTTGACTCGATGTCCACCTCCTCGTCCAGGTAGGTCATGCGATATCGAACTGCACTGGCGTTTAATGCGCGCAGCTTCTCTGTTGTATATCTCATCGTTCCTCCCTTTTCAACACACTAGATGCGACTGATGATATTTTCTGAAGAAGAAGAGAAACAAAAAATATTGATGAATAATAATAAAGAATAAGAATAAGAAGAAGAAGAAGAAGAAGAAGAAGAAGAAGAAGAAGAAGAAGAAGAAGTAGAAGTAGAAGAAGTAGAAGTAGAAGTAGAAGGAGAAGGAGGAGAAGTAAAAGTACAAGCACAATATACTCACATTTTAACCGATAGTATGTTAACATTCAACATGCAACTCAATGTTCTCTTTCCGACAGTCTGGGTACAACTGAATATTATAAACATTGGTGAATAATAATAATAAAGAAGAGAAGGAGAATAAGTATGAGGAGGAGAAGAAGAAGAAGAAGAAGGAGGAGGGAGCAGAGGAGAAGGAGGAGGAGAAGAAGTAGAAGTATAAGTACAATATACTTACATTTTTAATTGTTAGTAGTCTGTCATCGTTCGAGCATTCAACACCTTAGTTAGTGTTACCTCCTCACTTCCACAGTTCTGCAAAAGTAATAATTTTAAATTAATTTCACATTATGCAAACATCATCAGAGAAGGATTGTAGGGAAACAGGTTACCCTGACGTGAACGAACGGTGTATTTGTACATTAATGAAAGAAGGAATAGAATTACTTAAAACTTTGATTGTGCCATTTGGCAACGTAGAAGAATATTTGTCAGTATTGGTTCACAATTTTCTAAACAAACATGAATTTGCACATCTGGAAAGATGCAAAAAATTGAAAACAGCGAAGGAGGAAGCTGGAAAACGCGGCGAAATTTGGGATGAGTGTGGAAGATATTCGTGCTTATGCTATTATTTGAATGAATTGCACATGCTAATTTGGTCAGAAATTAAACGTAAAAATATGGAAAAGAATCGTTCACTAGATGACAACACACTCAAAGATATTTTCTTAGATAAAATTAATTATTGTGTAAAGATTGCTTATCAAGAGAATTGATAATAGAAAACCCAATGTATCCAAATTCGGAATAAACACACACATTTTCTAGTGATTTGTAAAACATCAAAAATCTCCCCAGGGAGTTGGGTAAATGCGGATTTTTCAACATAAGCATGGATATTATTATAAATGTGTATTTTGTAGAGTAATAGTTTATTTCAAGAAACTTTATCATTTGAAACATTGTCCTCAAAACATTGAGCAATAATAGTAATAATAATCTCTAGTAAAAATATATACTCACATTGCAAATAGTAATCTTGTGTGTGTGCTAAAATGTTGCTTGCCAATCCGTTGGTCGCCTCGCACGTACCATTCTGAAACATAGCACATAATAGATATAGTTATTTTAAAAATCGTAAGCTATAAAAAAGGGAGATTTCGAGCGGTTCCACACAGTTTCACTATGGACGCCCGACCATCCGCATCATACACTGCACCTGCTGCTGCCGCCTCCATGACGTCACCTCACCCGCCGATCAACTACTTCGTAGAAAACGAAGAAAATCACACACCTCTCCAGTGGCACGGGCTGCTCAACAACACAGGCATCCGCGGAGGCAAGAGGTCAGCCCTCTTCGAGTCAACAACCACGCTTCCACCAACACCGAAAAAGTCGGCGAGGATGAGGGATCCGTTCACCGTGTTAAATGAGGTTAGTTTTTCAAAAATTTTCTCCTTTGATTAGCATACTCTGACTAAAAGATTATGCTAATCAGAAATTTTCTCCTTTTGATTAGCATACTCCGACTAAAAGATTATGCTAATCCTTTATGCAAAAGAATTTCTACACTTTATTGCTTTTTATATGCATTCCAAAAAATATATGGTTGTTTCAATTTAATAAACACGAAATTATCACAAGAGAGAGAGAATGCTAATCCTTTACGCAAAAGGAATTTCTACACTTTACTTCTTTTTATAAGCATTCCAAAAAATATATAGTTGTTTCAATTTAATAAACACACATTTAGTATCCATTCTTGTTTGAATTGTGCTGTATGACATCATATCTATGCAGGAATAAACACTTCCTCTTTGAAGTGAGATGTAATGTGAACATATCTATGCAAGAAAAATGAGTGTGAATTGGAAACATTTAATATGCATGCAATTATTATTATTAATGTATGAGAGCTAAATCTAATTTAGTTGCGATTTTGGGGGAACACATTTCAATAATCGAAGAATTATTATTATTATTACTATGCTATTAATGTATGAGAGCTAAATCTAATTTAGTTATGATTTTGGGGGAAAACATTTCAATAAGCAGAGAATTATTACACTATCAATGTATGAGAGCATATCTATGTGAGGAAAACATTTAATAAGCATGCAATTATTACTGTATCAATGTTCTATAGTTTCTATTATTGTTGTTGTTGTTGTTGATGCAGAAGTATTCTGAAAAATGTGCGAATTGTCGTCTGTTATATCAATTTTTGTTATTGTTGCTAAACACTTTCTTTTGGAATTATTAGACAGTATTGATCCATTAATGTTCTACAGTTTCTTTTTTGTTGATGTTGTTGTTGAAATATTCTAAAATATGTGTATTATATCAACTTTTTTTATTGTTGCTAAACAGTTTCTTTTTTTTTTTAAATTCACAGGGGGTGCGGAGAATGGGTGTGCAGGAGCCGAGGACATTGTTTGGAGAAGGGTGTGAGAGCTCCACATTTTTTGATTCATCTGCTGCGCCCCTGTTGGAGGAGGCGAATTACAGTAACAGAGATCTGCGCTCGTTGCTGGGGGAGGAGGAGGAGGAGGAGGCGAAGGAACCGCATCAGGATGGTGCAGAAGATACGGAAATGTTAACAGAAAAATTCAACAACACAGGAGCTATTAAAAAGTGTGTGCCAATATCAAACTTGGTCGAGGGTATACCATACCCAGTGGTGCGGGCACGGTTTGCGACGACGAGATACGGCAAAAAAATTATTCTAAAACTTTTCAATAGATTTGGATGGAGCCAAGGAGAACAATCAGAAATTGAAATATTCCTCCCATCCAGATTTAACAACTCAATAACTGAAGAAAACATAGGTGAGTTTAACTCATCTTGTGGCAAAATGGCTGTCACAATCAAACACATCACTCCCAAATGGAGTGATGTTAAACTTGTAAAGAGGTGTGCTAATTAGTCACAAGATGAGTTAAACTCACAATTGTTTTGTTTTGTGATTGATGTTTTAATTGTGTGTTTGTGTTTTATTGTGTTTGTGTGTTTTACATATTTATTATTTATTGTGTTTGTGTTTAAAAAAAAAAAAAATAAATAAATAAAATTAAATGTTTAAATTTTAAATGTTTTATTCATTGAAAAAAAAATATTGCTTACCTCGGTGTTGATGAAGTAGTATGTAGTAGAGTAGTGTAGTAGAGTTTCAAACTGATAATAAAATTTCGAAGCTATCTCTCTCTCGTTCTTGTTGTTGAGGGAACTGATGCAGCAGCTGTGAGAGTAAATAATTCAAATTGACCTATTTATGCACGCACGCTTCTGCAAAGGTTGGGCACCTTCGCACCCCCCTGCATACTTGCTTGAAAATAGAACGTGATGTTGGCGCATGCCTCAACACATCGCTTCCCCCCTAAACAAGAATGTGTGAGGGTCATGCTTCGTTCTATTTTTATCAGTTTGTTTACAACACTTGTAGGAAGAAGAAGAAGATGGAGTGCTCTTTTAAAAAAAGCATTCCATGCCAAACTAATACGGTTTGGAAAACAATATTACTTCTTGTGTTTATATTATGCTGCTTTAATAATCTATTACTTTTGAAAATTGGATCGAATAAATGCAATGATCCACAGGTGAAACAGTTGGTGCAAAATAATAATAATAGGAGCGTAGAAAATTTTGAATGGTTTTTTAACCTTTTAGCAAAAACATCTGCAGCAAGAAATCGTACATTATTTCATATCAAGGCATGTGTTGATTCATCTCTCAATTCCAAAACGTCGTGTTCTTTTGGAATTGGGTTGATACACTGGTATAAATATTTAGTTGATGAAAGAGAAGTAATGTGCAATTTCTACAATTATTATAGCATACTTGCAAATTGTGTTAATTCAACAGTTGGTGATGAGAGATCAAATTTTCTTTTGATTAAAACACATCAACTGTGTAGTAACATATAAACTTCAGTTTGCATTCAACCATTGACATGAAAGGATGGGTGCTGTTTTAAAGAGTAAGAAGAAGAAACGTGCTGTTGGAAGGTGGCGCGTGAGAGGTAAAGGAATTTTATCAAAAATTGGCAGTGTTGCTTCATCTATAATCAATAAAGGTATTGACCTGTTACCTGTAGAAGCACATCTCGCCGGGTATAATTTTTGCGGAGCAGGCACAAAATTAGCAAAAAGGTTAGCAAGAGGTGATAGAGGTATAAATAAGCTTGACGAAGCTTGTCGCTCCCACGATATTGCGTATGCGCAATCCAGTGATAACAGAACTCGCGCGGCAGCTGACAGGGCACTCGCGAGTAAAGCTTGGGAATTATTCAAAGATTCTAATACAGGTTTGTCTGAAAAAGCTTATTCTTACCTTGTTACTAACATAATGAACGCCAAAGCCGCCTTTGGGGGAGGTTTGGGGAATAGGAGAAAGAAGAAAAAGTGTAAGGTGGGAGGTATTAGAAAAAGGCATAGTGATTATATTAGACAAAAAGCTATTAATCGGTTGAAAAATCATATTAGTGGAGGTGGATTTTATCTAAAACCATACCCATCAATTAGGGGTGGGAGAATACTGACACCCCCTCCCACCATTCCTCATCGTTATAGGCTATCATTATTTCCAAAGACTACTACTACTAATGTTAAAAAGAGGCGCGGAGGTAAAGGACAGAAGAAGAAGAAGAAGAAGAAGAATAAGAAGAAAAGTTAAAAGTAAAGATGAATAGAATTAATATTCATGGAGCATTGTCAAATCATGATTTACTAAAATGGGTGAAATTGTTAGATATTCCTCTGTGGGGCATATATATGCTTGATACACTACCCAATTATTTGCTACGCAACGAGATGGCTATCGTTAATTTAGGCATGTTTGCAAGTGACGGAACACACTGGATTGCTTACATCAAAAACGGTAAAAAGATTTACTATTTTGATCCCATTGGTGATCTCCAACCTCCCATGGAATTGATGCGGTATTGGAAAAAAGAAAAAAATGTGCAAATTTATTACAATACTAATCGTGTACAACCGCTAAACAGCGACATTTGCAGTCACCTAACAATTCTGTTTCTTGCTAACCAGTTGTAATTTTACACTGGTGTTGGAAGCATCGCATAGGTCAAATAGTAAAATGGCTGTTATTACACTAACCTCAAAAACGAGTAATCTATATGTAAATTTAAATCGTGTTTTAGAACTGGATAGAAATCGTGAGTTTGAAATCGGACTCATAAATCTGTGGGCTTTTAACAGCATCCCCAATATAATTATGGGGAGAAATTCTAGTTTTAAATATGGTAATAATCTGGTACAACTTGACACAGGCTCTTACGAAATTGATGAGATAATAAGTGCATTAAAGACGAAATTGAATATAACTGGTGATAGGTTCATTATACGCCCAAATAGTAACACTATGAAAGTTGAAATTTATTCTAACGAACCAATTGATTTAACCCGTAACGATTCAGTTGGTAAAACACTGGGTTTTGATGAAGTTGTGCTTGCTGCAAACACATGGCACACTTTGCAACATTTAGTGTCAATAAGCCCTATTAATACAATTGTAGTATCGTGTAATTTAGCATGTGGGAGCATCACCAACGGCGAGGAAAAACATATTATTTACGAATTCCTCCCTCGAGTAGCAGCAGGATATCTGATTAACGAAACACCTGCACAAATTATATATCTACCTCTAAATACACGCAGAATACAGTTTATTGATGTAAAGGTAACCGACCAGGACAGATCGCCTATCGATTTTCGAGGAGACTCTATAACAGTGCGGCTACATATTCGTGAAAAAAGGAGAGGTTAAGATGGGTTTTATTGTATTCAACGCTCGACCGAGAGCGGACAAATATGTTCGTCACCGAGATGGTGATGATGATGATGATGATGTAAGTAGCGGTGCAAAGAAAAATGCTCTCAGTAGCAGTTTAAGCTCAACAGCGTTAACACCTAAAAACGTGCTAACACATAAAAACGCGAGAATACTAGAAAAATTGGGTTTTATAGTAAATTGGAAAAATGTCAGGAGCGGCAATAAGCGAAATTCTAGACGTTGATAGTCAAATTCAGTTTTACTCGGATATTACTAAATATGAATTTCATACACACACAACATATTCTGGACAGAAATTGGGTAATTCAGACGAGGTCAGGATCGCAGTAAACCAGCAAGATATTTATAGCCTGCCCTGCAAATCCTATCTATATATTGAAGGGAGTGTAACATGCACAAAGCCCGGAGCAACTAATGCTGACGCACCCATAGCAGCCGATTATAAATTAATCAGCAACGCTGTTGGACATCTTTTTGATGAGATTCGTTATGAATTGGCAGGACAGCAAGTAGCCAAGTCTAGACTTGTAGGCATTACATCTACAATTAAAGCATTACTTTTGAAAAGCATATTTGATAAGAATACTTACCATTTGGCAGGGTTTGACAGAGATGGGTATAGCCTAACAGACAACAAATTCGTTTTTTGCGTCCCCCTCAAACTCCTCATCCCCTTTTTTGAAGACTTTCAACGAATAATTTTGAATCTGAAACAAGAACTTGTATTATTGAGATCAGCCTTGGACGTTAACTGCGTGGAATCCGCAACAGGAACGAGCATATCATTATCGATTGAAAAAATTAATTGGAAAATTCCGTATGTTCAGCTAGAGGATCATGTGAGATTAAAATTTCTAAAGTTGCTCGATTCTGATAGACCTTTAAAACTTTCTTTTAGAAGGTGGGAGATTCACAAACTACCAAACATGACAAAATCTAGAATTCATTCGTGGGCAATTAAAACATCAGCACACTTAGATGTACCACGCTATGTGGTTTTAGCATTTCAAACAGCTAGAAAAAATGTTATTAAAAAATCGATGGCTAATTTCGATTTGTGCAACTTGCATAATGTTAAACTATATCTCAACAGTCAATATTATCCTTACGATAATTTACTAGGAAGAAAGGAAATAATGTATCGCATGTTTTTAGACTTTGCACCAAGCTACTACAATAGAGCTGTAAATGCAGAGCACGGAAATGATGTCGATTTTAGTAATTTTTGTGAAAAAAGCCCTATAATTGTGATCGATTGTTCACACCAATCAGAGCATTTGAAATCGTCCACAGATATTAGGTTGGAAATGGAATTTAGTGCAGATGTACCTGATTCAACTTCGGCATATTGTATTCTTATAAGCGATAGTATAATGCAGTATACCCCCTTAACTTCTTTAGTTCGAGAAGTACAATAAATTATCGCTAGAGCATGCTTTTTTTTTTATAATACAAAAAGGTGTGCTGAGGCGATTTATCGTCAGTAGTGTTGCAGTTTGCACTGATACAACATCGAGATGACTTCTTCATGGGGGAGTATGCTTCAAGAGATGGAAAACGTGTTTGACGCAGTATCAAGTGAGGAGGAATATTTTGATAGTGATTTTGAGGTTAGTATGAACGGTAAAACTCGGTCGGTGGGAATACAGTGTAACATGGACGAGGAGGGGGAGAAGGAGGAGAAGAAGGAGAAGAAGAAGAAGGAGGAGGAGAAGGAGGGAGCAGAGGAGAAGGAGGAGGAGGAGGAGAAGGTGGTGGAAAAGAAGAGATTTGCTACTGTTGATCTCCACTGGTTTAAAGATAATAATAACCAAATTATTGTGAAGGAATTTGCAATAGTTGATCACGATACTAATTATTACGCACTTTTTCACTTCAAACCACCTTTCCCGAAATCTACTTTGAACTGGAAAATGTTTCGAGAGGCGATTTGGTTGGAACGGAATTTTCATAAATTATCATGGGAATTGGGTGATTTGGAATATTCAGATTTGCTGATAAGCGAATATCTCGCTCCATATGAACGAATTTTTACAAAGGGAAAAGAGAAGGCAGATTTTTTGAGAAAACTGCATGGCAATGTATATTGCATACCTGAAAATTTCCCGAAACCAGATTTCAGTCAGTTTCATAATACGTGGTGTTTTGACGCATGTAAAATGCACAAAAATGTTCCGAATGGGAGGTGTGCACTAATGAGCGCACAACATTATTCCTTATTGTTATCGGGAATTGTTAGTGAACTGGCATTGAAACGAGCACAGATTGATTATACCTGTGAAAGTAACCGAATGAAAAGTATGAAAAATTGCACATATTATAGTAGAGCTGTAAAAAGAAATTATGCGAGACAAGGGTTCTACTTTGACGGGAAAAATATAGTTTGCATTTATTGCGGCTTTATGTTGGATTTACATAAAGTGCGAATCTGTACTATAAACATGCACAAAAATGATCCGAGAACAATTGATTTTTCGGTGTTAATTCCACTATATAAATAGTGAGGTATGATAACTACAATGTTCAGTCACAAATATGGATCCTCAAAGGTGGTTGTGTTCTGATACAGAATTAGAGAACAGATTGCGTGAATGTTTGGAGTGGTTTGAATTGTGTCAAGAGGCGATTAAAAAATCTACATGTGAAAACAGTGAAATTGCAAAACAATCGATGTGTATTTTTCTAAGCACTGTAAATGTGAACGATATTAACGAATATTTATCTTATTATAGACCGCATAGACTTTGTGTAAACAAATTAATTCAGTTAGAAGAAGAGGCAACTAAGTGGACGGCATCATCAACAATATAATATCGCTGTGTGTTGGCGGCGGTGGTGGTGGTGAGAGAGAACTTGTCTCAATCCTCAGTCTGAGACGGATCGTCAAAGCGAAAACATTTCAAATATGGACTCTAAAGAATTTTGTGTGGAGGCGTTCAACAATTTGTCTGCCGAAATATTGCCGCTACGACCAGTACCACCGACCTGGAGAGAGGAATGGTTAGCTGTCATTCACGCATCAATTGACAGTGAAAAGAGAATTTGGATAAAGTTGTATGATCGTGACAGTTTGGGAGATGGATATTACGTCATATTGCTACCAGAAAAATTTCAAATTGTGTTGAACAATCAAAATTTAGAAGATTTTAATACCAAAAAGATGCATATGAAATTTAAATATACTGATGGACAAGCATATTTAAAGGAGATGTAAACACCAACAGCATAGTGATATAGGCCTAATCATGACTAATTTATAGTTAGATTTGACTAAAGTATATACTCGTTAAATCTAATTATATTTAGTTGAGATTTTGGGGAAACACTTTAAAAATAACGCCCACCACTCGTACAGCAAAAGTCTATGTGAATTTGCATTTGACAATAATTTATTGCCAATTACGAATTCACATTGGCTTACTGTCGGGGTGGAAAGCAAGTGAAAATTTAATTAGTATACGTTTAACTAGCGTTGAGGAAGGTTGTGCATGCACAAATCACTATAATGACGCAGTGTTATAGTTTTTCAAAGTTCAAAAAAATTAGCCGTCTTCTGTTGGCAATAACAATAAACGAGTTTGATATGATTGCAAAGAATATCAAGTGCGCAACTTATTGTGGTGGCAGAGGTGATGATGATGATGATGATGGCGGTGAATATGGAATTGTGGATTCCAATTCAGCAATAACAAAAACAGAAAACTCTCATTATTATCCTATTTTATCCGAAATTTATGATATGTTAGATATAATAAACAGTGGGTCGGCTCATTTGCATTATGGTTGCTGTAATGATTCTATTGTTCAAATAATAACAGACACAAATGAACTGTGGGACGCATTATTTGATTTGGCTGAGAGAAAATGTAAAAAAGATTTTCCAATGGTGTAATGATCTGTCTCGCAAAAACTGTGCGGGAAGATTTTTACTAAGTCGTTAATAATTTTGCTGGAGAGGAAAGTTTTGAACGCTTGAACCAAATAATTTTAACGGTTGTTAGAGTGAGAGATAGTGTGAGAAGAGAGCGAGCATGTTCTAGAAATAACTCTACTCCCCCAATGTAAAAGGAATTTAGGCTTCTAATGGTGTAGACACACAGTAGGAGGTTTTTTGACAGTGTTGGAGGAAAGAGTTCCAGCCGCGCACGTGCTACATGCATAGAGCTAATTTTTTAACTGTTTTATAGAAAGAGATATAGTGAGGGGGGAGAGAGAGAGATAGAGTGAGAGAGTGAGTAAAAGAACAGAATATTCTATAAATAAGCCCCCTCCCCCCTACGCATGTTCAGTAAGCCGTTGGCAGGGAAGCAATAAACTCGTTGAGTTGCACGATGAAAGATTTATTCATTACTTTGACGATAATGTCTTTGATTGTTTGCATTTATGGATGGCCCATGTTATTTTTTCTTCTTCTTCTTGCTGTCGCCATTTGGTGCTTGCCAAACGAAAACGTGGAAACAAAGCAAGAGAAATCAATTATGAAAACTCTAATAACCACACTACAGACTTGGACTATTACAATGATGACACTATTAATTGTTTCGAATTTTTTATTGATAACTCTCATTTTAATGAGCATTGGTTGGCTTCTTCAATCACAGGGGAAATACACTCTAAAATGTACAGTGAGGATGAACAAGAAGGAGAGTGCAAAAATTCGCAAATATTTACTTAGAGGAATATTCATTTTGTATGAGGCCTTCCATACAAAAACTATGTAGGTGGTAAACGCTATATTTACAGTAGAGGGCCAATAACTTGGGCAATCGCCAAATTAGGGGGATTATTCTGTAAATAACTTGGACTTGGAGAGTGAGAGAGTGTTGGAGAGAGAGGGTGGTAAAAGTGATGGCGGAAGAGTGAGAGATGTTGTATATACAGATATAGGTTACAGATATGCCCCAACATAGATATACTAATTGCAAGCATGTATATATAGATATAAAATCCATGTTCTATATTTATTGGGCGACCTTCCGGCGGGGGAAAGGTCCTCTCTCATTGGTGCTTGTGGGGGGGTCCCCCCTTAATCTATTGGGAATAAAGTGGGGGCACATAGGGAAGGGGGGTGGGTGACCTTAAAAACAAAATGGCTGACTGCGACAGGGGGAAAGGGTGGGCGTTTACAAAATGTCTGAGCAGGGGGAGGGGGGAAGGGGGGTGGCCACGCCCCCCTGTTCTGTGATTGGTCCGGCCTGAATGAACAATAGTGACTACTCATAACATAACATAACATGTCAATGTGATGTATTTTTGGTCAGTGGTGTTGGTGTTTTGTTTTTTGTTTCTTATTTTATGATTGAGTTTGTCAATTAGGTCGTGTTTGTAGCCGTTTTCTTGTGCTAGGAATTTATTGTATTTAGTTCAGTGTGGTAATTGTCAACACATTTTTACTGACATCAGTACCAACCTACACATTCAACATATAAAATCTAAAGGACACGAACTCAACACCTTGGAACAATTTGAAATATACAACCACACCACACACAATAAACAAAACATTCTCAATGAACAACTAAATTTTAAATCTCACAAACTTTTTGATCACATTTTACAAAAACCACAACACTTCTAACCAAAAAACTGACATGATGATCTAGGAACCCACGCCTCTGAAGATGGATCTCATAGATTCGAAAGCGCTCGGCCAGATTAAGTGAGTTATTATACTTATTCTTACAGATAGTTTCATGGTGCTTGGCGTCTCGATGGAGCATGCGCGCTGAGCACTTTCTTCCACTACTGTACCTGCTGCCTCGCAGTACAGTCAAGTTCAAATATTCCCTAAGTCCGCTAACACTAAAACATTCAGCATAGAGTGTATTTGACATGACTGTACTTGAAGGCTGGAGGGGAAGCGTGGTGGGAAAGACTTTCTGTCTCTCTCGCACTGCCTCCCCTGCCACCAGCGAGACGCCATGCACTTTGAAACGGTCTGTAACAAATATTTGACTGCAAGTCGTTAAATTTCACATGAAAAGTTAATATTAACAACGCAGTTCGTCATGGAACAAGAAATCTAGGAATATAATATTAGAACGAACTCTGATCTTACTCCTTATATAAGATTGTCAAAGACTCATAAAAGCTATGTATACCAAGTTTAATACCGTATTTAATAAACTTCCTCTTGAAATAAGAATGTTACCAGAAAAAAGCTTTAAATCAGTAATTAACAAATGGTTAAGAAAAAAGCCATTTTATAATTTGAATGAATACATGGAGGCTGATGAAGCTTCTTTTCGGAAGTGAAATGCATTCCTCAAGCATCTCCAATATATGTGAATAAAACATTATTTAAAGGTGAAATACAGTGTCAGTTTTAATATTAGATTGTTCATTGAGTATTTCATCATGGAAAACAACACAGATGTATTGTGATATTAGTGACTTGAAAATATGATTTTAATTTTTGTTCAAACTTGGTGTATTTTAGTGTATGAAATATTTTAGTTTGAGGGAAAACACTATTATTCATTTGTTTTAGCTGAGAATCAACATCTTAAACTATATTATGATATATTGATGAAGCCTATTGCAATGTTTTATTTTTTAATGGCAAATAAAGATTCTTATTCTTTATTTGCTCTTCGAATTTTGGATAATATGCCACTGCGGATTGAGCATATCAAATACAACATTGAACTCTTGAAATTTAAAGAGCATAGAATACTTACTGATGTATTATAATGTAAAATCGGTTTCAAAATAAAAATATATATAACAAAATTGAGAAGAATTACGTATGTAGATAAATAATAAGATTGAATGGTATCCAGCCAGAAACAGTTGTTAGCAGTCAAGAGGAGAGTAATTTCAGTTCATGCACAACTTAACAAATATACTTTATTACGATTATCATAAAAATATTATTTACATCATTTTATTAAGTCGTTTAAACATCAGTTCTTTTTTCACAACCATGAACACAGACAAACGGCTCTTGTCTAGCTATTTTCGAATTAAACATAAATGTGGTATTTTTGATAGTAGCCATAGCAATTTCTGTAATTGGTTGTGTTATTTATAATTGTTCTTACAGAAAACTTATTAAAATATTATTTCTGACATATTTTTAAACTATCAATTGTCCAAAATGAAACTACCATCAAGAGAATTGCACCTTACAATGTATTGTAAACCAGTTGAGAATTACTGAGCTACTTAACAAACTCTGGCTTGAAATGTAAAAATTATAGACATGAACAGTTGCTAAACTATTGTGTGATCACACCAAATTAAAAACAAAATTAGAATCATCACTAAAAAAATCTGAGGAAGAACGGATAGGGTTTGTGAATTTCATAAAATCTCTGGAGGTTATTGTAAAAATGCAGCAGGAAGACCATATAATTGAAATTCTAATTCTCATGAGTCAATGTAGGTCAGAGGAAATTGAAATATTAAACTAAAAAATAAACGAAGTTAATGTAAGATCTGAAAATTATTTAATAGTATTTAGGAATCATAACAACAATAAAAATAATATATTTAGTTGAAACGTTTTATAGTGTACAAGAGTTCCTTTCACATAAAAATTGAGCCTCACCACAACTAATTGATACAGTAATTTATGGTAACTATTGTAGAAGATTGTATAATTGTTGATGTGACTTGTCTTGTACACCTAAATAATGGCACAAACTTGAGGCTCCAAGAAGACTTCATTCATCAAATTATACTTTATTCCAGTGTTTATTATAGAGCCTCAAACCTACTCACAGAGGAGAGGACAGAGCTGCTAATCTCTATCTATAAAAGGATGATACCCTGACTCACTCATCAACGCAGAGCCAAAACTACTAGGCCTATGAACTTGGAATTTCGTATGAACAATCCTTATAGGATTTCACCATGCAATAAGAAAGGATTTTTCAAAATTTGCAATTTTAGGGGTGTTTTTAGGGGGTTAAAGTTTTGCCTATGCAAAGCATGGGTACATGGCTAGCTAGCTTACTGGGATCTTTTAATCATATGGAAAATAATTTGAAATTTTTCGATCTGCTGTAGCCTACATGCTGTTTCGATGGACAAGCTGTTTGTGTGTTTTGCAAATCATCATTCACCTAACCTACTGAACTAAAGCGGCCCATAGACGACCAACCTTGTTGCCAACTCAAGTTGTCAACTTGATGTCCTTGGACACCACAGACTACAACTCAGTCTGCAACCTGGTTTGCAACTTTGTTGTCAACTTCAGTTGCCTCATCACTTCGGGTCAAATTAGTCTTTCCTCCATCTAGCTTTCTTGCAAGTAATTAACGTTTTTAACATAGTAGGCCTATTATTAATACGTAATAATAAATTATAATTCGTTCTTATTTCACAGTAATGAGTCAGAACCCTTTGTTATTTTTTATTTTGAATGAATTGTGTGATGATGAAGAGAGTCGCCCAAGAAAAAAAAGAAAAATGTGGATGAAAGAGTGGTACCAACGTACTGAGTTTTCTCATTCTAATTTACTAAATTCAATACAATCCAGGTATTTGGACCTCATGGTCATGGATGAAGTCAAGTAGATCAAAATACCATAAATTGGGCACGTATTCGTCCTCAGCCCCAGCACCTGACCTGACACTTGCATTCACTTTTTTTAGTTCTCTACGGTAGCAAGTTTTAATGTTGGCGAATCTTTTTTTTAAACTATCTGCATTAGCAGCAGGATTGATTTTAATATACACTTGCAATAGTTTCTCCCACTCATTTTTCTTTTTTAACCTATCTTTAAAAACGTCTGACTTTACTTTCCAGAGTTCTGGAAGCTCTTCAGCAGTACAAAGAAATCATTCCAAAGCTCATTATTTGGAATTGTCGTCATTATTATAATTGAAAAAAGTTAACTAAATTTAAAAAAAGTAAAAACTAACTAATTATTAAAAAGTAAAAAATAACCAACAGATTTATCAACAAATATAAAACTGCAATGTGTAACTATCAAGAAACAGGACAACAAGTGTACGAAGATGACACGAGATTTCAACTGATGTTGTGAACCTAGTTGACAACCTGCCCACAGACACTACAACAAGTTCGCCAACATAAGGCTCCGCCCACAGAAAATCCAAAGTTTTTAACCTACTTCAAAAACCTGCAACTTCAACACCAACCTCCACTCCAACCAAAATTCCAACCACCAACCTAGCCACAGACACGCAACATGAACTCCAACATAACCAAGGACACCAAGTTGACAACTTGAGTTGGCGACAAGGTTGGTCGTCTATGGGCCGCTTAACAGCTTAAAGGAACAGCTGATAGAAGACAACAGTTTTTAATCATATGGCAGGCTCCTTATCGGCGCGTTATTTACGCTGTCTGGAATGCAAAAACTTTGCATGTAGGATACCGTACAGTCGGAGCCTTGCAGTATGTAGGAAACATATGGCTGGGTATGATGAAATGTAATAATTATGCCGGGTTGATGACATCTGTTAACCAATGCAGCTAGAAATTTGAAATGTATTCTCAGTAGGAGGTGGTGAATAATAAAATAAAAAACCTAGCTTCTACCCTAATAGTCGTGGAAGGTTTTAATTTGAAATGTTCATTGAGAGGTGGTGAGTAAGGTCTTACTGTGTAAGAAAACAACGAAGGAGGCCTCTCTGATCAGCTGGAAGAGCCCTAGGACTAGGACTAACTTCTTCCCTAATAGTCCTAGAAGGTTGAAATTTGAAATTTAACCTCAGTGGGAGGTGGCAAATAATAAAATCAAGAATTTTTTATGAGAACGCAGCAACGCGCGTCGGGCCAGCTAGTCTCATATAATCAAGTTTTTGATGTTGTTGAGGTCGATTAACTGAAGTTTAACTGTCGATATTTTGTATGTATCGATATTGCGAACCCTAACGGTCAACTCTGTCGTAGGCCCACTCTGTTGAGAGGAGAAGTTTCAAGAATAGACCTAGTCTGTCGCTGCATGCACCCGTCAGCCTTGGACTACTCAGGAATGTGGACGCCTCTGTCGTCAGCGTAAAATAAAAATCGACAGCCTTTGTCGTCGACTCCTTTTGGCGTCATCCCGACACATTCAGCACAAGTTGTGAGCATTGACGTCACTTCATTTGCTCGACTACGAGAATGTTTTTTTTTTAGGTTAAGGTTCAGATCTTTAGGAATAAGCGAATAACATCGTCTGACTAGTGACAACTACTTATCTGTTTATCTTTTAATCAAAAATCCTAGTAAGATTGACGGCTGCAGTTCGATATCCCATACAGTAAAATAATCGCACGTGCTTCGATACTTGATAATATCGATACCTCATACCATCGATTGGAATTGTGTATCAAATGTTTTGCGTATCAGTTTTTTTTTTTTTTTTTTTGTAGATTACGTCTTGGAGACTCCAGTTAAGGAGTATAAGACAAGTCAGATCTTTGTCAATATGAAACAGCATAAGGAGTTATGTTGGATAGACGATTGACCTGGACTCCATACAATGAGAAAATATGTAGTAAAATTTCATCTGGGGTATTTGTCCTGCGACAGCTCGCTAGATTGAATGACAAAAAGTTACTTTTTACAGCTTACCATGGGCTCTTACTGTCACATATTAGGTATGCTATCTTAGTATGGGGTAATTCATCAAAACAAAATCTTGATAGGGTGTTTAAGATCCAAAAGAAAGCGGTTAGGTGTATAGAAAGAGTAAATAGATTAGATTCATGTAGGCCGTTGTTCAAGAGACTTTGTCTCCTAACTGTACCCTGTTTATATGTGTATGAAGCTACTTTATATGTAAAAACGAATGATATTAATCAAAATCTTGATGTACATGATATAATACAAGAAGCCGAGGAGATTATCACTTGGTGAGTCACAATAGTAGCTTATTCAAACAAAAACCTAGTTATATTGGTAGGAAATTCTACAACAAGCTACCGCAGTTTTTGAAGAGTCTTGGAAATATAGAAATATTTAAAAAACAATTGAAGAAATATTTAGTTGATAAAGCTTTTAATAGTGTAGGCCTACAAGAGTTCCTTTCACATCAAAATTAAGCCTCATCTCAACTAATTGAAGTAATTATGGTATCTAGTGTATAATATTGTTGATCTGACTTGTCTTATACTCCTTAACTGGAGTCTCCAAGACGTAATCTACAGAAAAAAAAAACATTTTATCGCATTAATTGATGTGTGGAATCCTCAATAAGTGTTTGAAAGTCTTGGAACACAATTTTGACTTCATAACTTTTTTTGGGCTAGTTAGGAGGTGAACATATCAAAAGTCCCCGCCAGTACCCCTTTAGCCGGGGGGAGGGAGGGGTTTGAAAGTCTCATTTTTCGGTTTTTTGCTTATATCTCGGAAAACATACGTCCTACTGACATGACCATTCCATACAAAATTAAAGCCGATTAAATTTACTACAAGTTATATCCAGTCAAGGTTTTCGATTTATTGAATAGTCTTTGAGATATCTGCTCTTGAAAGTCTGTAATTTTGAGAAAAAAAATGGAAATGGACACATGAGATTAATGAATAAGATGGCTATTTCCTTACCTTCGATGCGTAGGTAATATATCCAAACATTCAGCAATCACTGGTATCACTATTATTAGAATTGTTCATAAATTTGTCGACTGAATTATTTTTACCTACACATTTAAAATGAAAATACTGACTTGATAACTGAATTTAAAATCTAATATTTCCTTGAAATAATCTATATATATAAAAATGAATGTCTGTCTGTATGTACACAGGAAAGCATTGGTGAGATCGTACCTGTGCATGCTACTTCCAGAAATTAGGAACTTTATAAACTCGTTATCGCATGAAAAACTAATTAAACATTCACTTTTAATTTTATTTTCTCACTTCTGACATCATTCTAGCGAAGTTTTGGAACTGGGAAGTGATAAAACGGAATGAAATAGTACTTAGAGCAGCATCTGCAAACTTGAAATTACGAAAATTATAGTATTTGGTTTCACTCGAATAATAAACGATGAATTACAGCTTCTCTGTGACCTGATTCCACTAAATTTTGCATTGAAACAGGGAAATAATTAGAACTTGAAACTAGAAATAGTGATAAATCAGGACTATTTGTCCAATTAAATTGTTGCATATAGGTCTACTGTGATATGATAATGAAATAAATCTAGAACTCTTATGCGAATGAATGCTGTGATACTGTGGTGCTTAAATGGGCTACTATTCGAAATTACTTCTTGACTGAATATTGTGATAAAATTTGTGATAAATTACTGTGACAGACATAAACTTTTCTTTATAGAAACTTTGACTGCAGGAACAAAATCCTGCCTGAACTATTTTATGACCCTATAAACCGATACTCTTTAATTGTGACTTACTCGTTAATTGTGACTTACTTGTTACGATTTATGTATTAAGGTATCTTTACTACTTACCAGGACCTACTATACTTTTAGAAAGTAACTCAAGCCTAAAATAGTGACAGGACTTGTGATAGACAAATATACGGTACGAATCACTCCATAAGAATCTAAAAAAACCCTCTTCTCTGTACCACAGGACTCCTCTATTCGGTTAATATTTCTTGACACGGCTAATACAAGCAAAAAATGAGTCCGAATTCGACACAGAAAAAAAAACCTACAACGCCAAAAACACCGTTACTATACGGACAAAAAAATCAGCCTCCATCAAGTAAGACAAAATTAATACCAAAATCACAAACTAAACAAAAGACTTTTAAGAAGAGAGAAAATACAAAGAAGACTGTATCTGAGATAAAAGTGTGCAAGCTGAATAAAAAGACAGAGAACCAAAACGATGTAGGCTGTCCTATCTGTGAACTCCACGTCGGGGAAAATGACAAGGCTGTAGCCTGTGATTGTAATACTGAACTCTGGTACCACATAAACTGTATTTCAATAACTGAGGATGAATATGAAGAAATGAAATGTGGGGATGATGATGAACTGACTTGGAGATGTGAAACTTGTATGTCACAGGCACACGTACCAACACACCCACAGTGTTCCACTCAAACATTGGAAAAAAATAAAACCGAGATGCAACAGGGTCAAAAAAACATCACAAAATTGAACAAAATAAATTCACCAACGCGCTGTAACCTCACAGCAAGCCCTAGCTCACAAATCATAAATCAAAAAATTGAATTTGAACAAATTACTGAAATTTTACTGGCTGACATAGACGAACTTAAGAATGAAATAGAGGCACTGAAGACCGAAAATACTAGATTGTCAGATACATTAGCCAGAAAAACAGACGTTATGTACAAGCTGGAAAACCTTATTGTGGACTTCACTCAGGGACTGCATCCTGAACATGCCCTACCCGGAAGAGAATACATGATGACACAAATAAACTAGTAAAAACGACAGAAGAGACTAATGCTGAAAATGAACAGGAGATTCAGATTATAGAGGATGACATTGATGTACGAGTTCCAACAGTGAAAAAGTCACAGATCCAGGAAGAAACTAGGAATACGAAAGAAAAAGTAACAACAATGGAAGATAAATCCCTACTAATCATTGGTGATTCACTAACAAAACATATCTCAAAGATCTTACAGAGCAACAGCAACCAAAAGGCTGAAGTGGAAGTACTGCCTGGGGGAAGAATTCAAGATGTAAGTAAGTTACTAAAAAATAAATACACTCTACCAGAAAATGTCCTCTTAAATATTGGCTCCAATAATATATCAAGGTCAAAAACCCCGAATCATGTGATGAGGCCCCTTTGGCTTACAATAGAGGCAAACATGAAACGTTTTCCACGGACTAAATGGTTTGTGGCCTCAATCCCCCCTCAGGAGGACTGTAATGATAGATTCTTGGAAGAGACTAACAAGGCAATAAACTTTATGTGCATGCAGTTGGGGGCAACCTACATTGATAATACGCAGAAACTAAAAAAAAAATCATCTAAACTGGGATGGCATACATCTAAACTCTGAAGGAAGCTGGATCCTAGCCAATGGCCGTTTTCACACACACCGACACGGCGCCGGCACGACACCGGCAAGATGTCGTCCCGGTGTCGTGGGGGTTGAGATACAATGCTGCCAAATGGAACAGCTTTCACATTCACCGACACGGCACCGGCAGCCGGCTGCCGGCGCCGGCATGTCGTTGGCAGCATTGCTCCCGCCGGTGCCGGCGCCGACACTTGTGTGTCGTCCATAGTTTTGAACAGAATTTGGTCATTTTGTCAACAGTTTGAGGTTAGGTACTGAAAAAAAACATCTGGTACAGTACGATGGCTGATAGGTATGATGTTGTCACCCTAATTGAATTAGTCGAATCCGAGCCCTGTTTATGGGACAAAACTATAGAAGAAAATGAGAACAAAATCTTTAGAGACAGAAGCCAATCTCGTCCGAGTGTCTTGTTTTTTCATTTCATCACTTAAATTCACTAATATATAGTCAAAAGTTTCCTAACAGTACTCATACGAAAAAAATTAAAAAAATTTGTTAGGTTTGTCACTAGCTTATCAAATAAGGTGTAATACAAGCCATCCAAATAGCGAACTTTTATTATTGGGTCAATCCAAAGTTGTCTATTACGACTGCGCCTTTTACGTAGATATAATAAATATAACAAATACTACCTCCTGTTGTAATCAGCCATCGTACCGTTTTGAACTGTGCCACCCACTGCAAATTAAGGTTAGTTCTTCACCGACAGCCAGATGCCGTGTCGGTAAGTGTGAAATGCTTCAACGATGTCGTGACGATATCGGCGCCCGGTGCCGGTGTCGTGCCGGCGCCGTGTCGGTGTGTGTGAAAACGCCCAATAGTGTGATCATGATGATGGAAAACAATGCTGAGAATAAAAACTCTAGAGGTAACCCAAACGACCAGGGCTACTCTCCACTCCATCACAAATAGAACATCCAAATAAAATATATCCAAGTCATAGAAGAAATAGTACTAATGAAATAAGACCAATACACAAAAGATTGAACCGAATAAACCACAAACAAACAAACAAATTGAAAATCTATCACCTAAACATCCAAAGAGGCATACAAGGAAAACTGGATAACTTATTAATAGAACTCAATCAACATTCCCCTGATTTTATAATTATCTCAGAACACGGTTTAAGACAGGATGAACTACAGAATACAAACTTCCCTGGGTACACACTAGCTGCAAGTTTCTGTCGATCACTACGAATGTGGGGTGGGATAGCACTATACAAAAAGGATAATATTGCATCCATCATTGAAGAAATAACCCTTCAAGAACCATACCATCAAGCTGAACAGTCCTTTGAGACAGTGGTAGTAAAAGTAAAAATGAAAATACATCACTTAATAATTATAGGCACATACCGATCACCCGAACCCAGGACAGAAAAAGAATTTATAAACAAACTAGGATATCTATTACAAAACTTCTCTGCAAGGCACTATAAAATAGTAATTCTTGGAGACGCAAACATTAACATTCTTAAAACTGCTGAGCAAAGTTACAAAAGCCTACGAGACATGCTAACACAACATGACTGTATCATATATGACATACCAGCAACAAGGGTGACAAAAAACTCAACCACAAGAGTATAGATGGATGCTACCATAACTTGAAAAATGACAAGATAAAAACTACGGCTCTACAAAATCAAATCTCAGATCATCATGCACTTCTCTGTGAAATTGACTTCAGTCTAAAACAAGAGGTGACCAGGTATAGATATTCTAGAAATTTCTCCACAAATAACTTAAAAGAACTGAAATTGCTACTAAAACAAGAAAACTGGGACACAGTAATAAAACCACACGGAACTGAAGAAAAGTACAATAATTTCTTGAAAATAATGCGCCAAAATATTGATAGAGCTATGCCAAGAGTGCAAAAAAGGATGGGACTCGCTAAGACGAACATGTTCTGGGATAAAGACACCTTAAGCAAGAGAGAAAAACTTTTAAATGCAGGCAAAAAATATAATCTGACAGGTAATTCAATGGATAAAGAAGAATTTGCAAAATTAAAAAAATCCTATGACTTGGATATAAAAAATAAAAAAAAATGTACATTAAAAACAAAATACAACTTTCAGACAATAAAACTAAGGAACTATGGAGGATAATAAATAGTGAGAGGAATAGAAACAATCATGGACGATGTGACAACTTCCAGTTCAACATAGAAAACAGGACAATAACTGACCCCTACCATATTAGTAACATCCTAAATGCAAATTTCACACAACCAAAACGTGACACCACTATGGACACTCCCATACTTTTTGAAGAAAAAAACAATGCACCAGCCCTCACTGAATTTAAGTCCATCACTAAAAATGAATTGAAAAATCTAGTTGGGAGATTAAAATCAAACAACTCGGCTGGACATGATGACATTACAGCAAAGATGTTCAAACTGTGTGAAACTGAAATAGCAGCGCCACTCCTCAACATTGTAAATTCATCAATTTCACAAGCAGTAGTGCCAAGAAGCCTAAAAATATCAAAGATTTACCCAAAATATAAAGGAGGGGATAGGACTGACCCAAAGAACTTTAGGCCTATGGCTAACCTACCTACAACATCTAAGATCATTGAACGTGCTGTCTATGACCAGCTGGTACTACACCTGGAAAGCAATAACCTATTGACCGGGCGGCAATACGGCTTCAGACGAGGACTTGGTACATCGACTGCTATTGCGGAACTCTGCAATGACATATGTAAGCTGTGGGATGACCATAAGACAGCCTCCAGACTCTTCATAGACATCCAAAAAGCTTTCAACACACTTGACTGGGATATTCTAATAACTAAATTAAAAAAACTGAAAGTTGAGGGGAAGGCACTACAATGGATCCAAGCATATCTAACAGATAGGATGCAATATGTTGAAATAGACCATTTTGCCCAAACAAACATAATTTCATACAAATCTTCACTCCGAAAAATGAGTAGAGGTATACCGCAAGGATCAATCCTGGGGCCCCTACTCTTCTTGGTATACGTTAATGACCTGCCAAAACAGCTTGATGACAAAAAAAGTTGTATACTTTTTGCAGATGACACCACCATATTGACTCCATCCAATAAAGATACAGAAACCAAAAACGTAATAGACTCAACACTTGAAGAAATAACCACAATCTACAATAGACTCAAATTAACTATTAATAAAAAGAAAACCGTTCATGTAAAATTTACTCCAAAAAACAATAATCTGGAGGAGCAACAAGCAGGTGAAATAGTGACTACAGTGGACAGCACCAAGTTCCTTGGAATTCATATTGACCGACATCTATCCTGGCAAATTCATATAGACTATCTCTCAAAAAATCTGTCATCAGCTGTATATGTTATACGGAGAATGCAAAATATTTCTGATGAAAAAACTTCGATGACCGCCTACCACTCGCTTTTTTCGTCACATTTGAGATACGGAATTGTCGCCTGGGGCTCAACTTCACAAGCTAACCTAGAGAAGATACTGAGGATTCAAAAGAGAGCAATTCGAACTATACTCCGTATGAACATAAATGATCATTGCAAGGAACTATTCATAAGACTGAACATCCTCACAGTAATATCACAGTACCTGCATGAGTCAATAATCCTGGCGACAACAAACAGCCCAGTTTTGAGGAATACACAACATGCACATAACACCAGATATGGAAACAACATAGACCTTCCTCAGCACAATCTAAAAAAATTTAGTAACTCGCCAAAATACTCAGGATCGTATTACTACAATCTGCTACTGGTCTTCCTAAAGATTATCACTGACAGAGGCAAATTTATTAAAGAGTTAAAGAAATACTTCCTTGCTCGGCCTTACTACTCTATCTCAGAATACAGGGACGACCACACATTTAGAAAACTGAAATAAAACTCCTGACATCTACCTGACTCAGGAAACAGGATGAACTGCATATAACAAATAAAAAAAATAAAAAAAAAACTAATCTGGGCTCACCAGGGCGTGTCCCAAAGAAAAAATGACGATTCCCCGGTCTACTGACCGTCTGGAGAAGACTTCAAAAGTAAGTAAAGTAAGTAAGTAAGTATGTATGTTCCCTATAGACTTCAAAACCACTTGACAGATTAGCATGAAACTTTGGGAATATGTTGTGTGAATATTGAGGATGGTTTCTGACCATAAATTTTAATAGAAGAGCTAATAATTACTATTAATTAATCCATTTTATAGACCTAACCTACTGAACTTGCCGGCCAAACAGCTTAAAGGAACAGCTGATAGAAGTCAACACTTTTTAATCATATGGCAGGCCCCTTAGCGGCGTTATTTACGCTGTCTTTGAACAGCAAAAGACTTTGCACTTTGCATGTAGGCTACCATACAGTCGGAGCCTTGCAATATGTAGGAAACATACGACTGGGTATGATGAAATGTAATTATGCCAGGTTGATGATATCTGTTAACCAATGAAGTGCTAGCTAGAAATTTGAAATGCAGCCTCAGCGGGAGGTGGCGAATAATAATTTAATAAAATAAAAAATTAGCTTCTACCCTTATAGTCGTAGGAGGTTTAAATTTGAAATGTTCCTTCATTCAGAGGTGGTGATTAAGAAAACAACGAAGCCTCTATGATCAGCTGGAAGAGCCCTAGGACTAACTTCTTTCCTAATTTGAAATGTAACCTTAGCGGGAGGTTGCAAATAATAAAATCAAGGAGAATTTTTATGAGAACGCAGCAACGCGCGTCGAGCCAGCTAGTGTAATAATAATTATTTATTTCACAAACTGGAAGTACAACAACAGCTGTTAAGAATGAACTGTATGTGGCAATGAGTGTGAATAGTCCAACCGACCGATTCCAATACAATTCTCAGAATTCCTCACTCACACATGCAAAGTTTGTTTACTTATTCAGTCCATAGGCTCGCTGAACTCGCTGAATAGGATTGTCATTTCATCCAAATTTCAGCGTAGTGTCAAAATAATCAATTAATAGTTACTAAACACAATTTTACTGTAAACAAATTTGTATGTTGGACATTATTTTTATAATAACAATGAATATTTATACTACAAGGTAGCTAAGCTATAATGACATATATAGAATTGCAGTGATTTTATTCATTGATGTAAATGAACAGAATAGACATAGACTACTACTTATTGAGCAAATAAGATAATTTAACAAAAAATAATTAATTCTTGCGTTTGTTAATAATTTTTGACAGCAGCATCAAATAGCAATAAAAGATTGTACCAATTTTAAAGGGCTTTAATTAAAAAAAATCAGATACCTTCAATACTCTTCAACCATTCATATAAGAAAGCACATTAAAAAGGTTGAAAATGATTAGAAGTGGCTAAATGTTCAAAGTGGCTGCCACCAAAAGCCTACACAATAACTTTGCAGCATTTAAATTTTCCATACACTTATAACAACATTAATGGACCCAGTCTAAAAAATCACATCATTTTAAAGCTTGAGAAAAATCTAAATCACTTCAACTATTTTCTTCTTAATGCACTTGGAAAATGACGGGTTTTCATTAAAAACAGTTCTAACTCGAAAACTACTCAAAATAAATTTGCAAAAATGGACTCAATTTGTAGGAAGAATTATTTTCCTCGTTCATGTCAATGTCATCAAAACCTCATAAAACAATTTCAATACTGAACAAACCATAGTGGTCCCCCTCTACCTTTTAAACTCGTAAGCTCGAAATTCGGATTCAGTGCTTCAAAATACATAAAGGTGACAATTAAAAGAAGTATTTTTCCATTAACCCTAGATAGGTATCGAGTCACAGTATGATGCTAAATGTATTGATACGTAAATTTTACGTATTTAGTTTTTTTTTTAGCCATATAATTAAGAAAATACATATTATATGAATAACGTTTGCGTACTATAGATGTATTCAAATTTATTGTTTTTCAATACAAAAATAGTAGAGTGAAAATAGTACAAGTATAGGTGGATCGCCGCAAGGGGCGAAATGTCATTGCCCCCCATAAGAATACGTGTTAGCTGATGCCATTCTAGGGCGATCACCCTACAGGGTACAGGCCTGTTACAAGTTTGTGTACTTGTTTTGATCTCCTATTGGCAATGATGCAAAAGCTAGATAAAAGTCACTTTGACACACAATGTGGCTTGCAATTGATGAATTCATGTCTAGAATCACTCAAAATGTGGTTTTAGAGGGATTATTTTTCAAAATCTAGATAAAAATCACTTCGACACAATGGACGAATTCATGTCTAGAATCGCTTAAAATGTGGCTTTAGAGGGACTATTTTTGAAAACTAGATAAAAATTATTTTGACACAAAATGTGACAAATTAATAAATTCATGTCTAGAATCGCTCAAAATGTGGTCTGCCGAGAGCACTGCTGGAAGGAGGGGAGCCTCGGTGGAGGGGGTAAGGAGTGGCGTACTAAAAATAACCTGTTACACTTCAGTTTTACGTGCAATACCCTTCTAGGGTTAATATATTGATTTGCTGGTAAAATAGGTTTTGATGAAGTGGGGCCGCCGCGTCGATAATCCTCTGCATCATCCTTGATAGTAGGCTTAGGCTAAGTATATATAATTATACAACTATACACATCATTGGGTTCAGAAAGGAAAGTAGGCCTACTACAACGTTTATTAAAGCATTTTTCCTGTAAAATGACAAACGAAAAAATGCGAAATAAGAGATCTAGTTAAAAAGATTCCACTTTTAAGGATTTTTTATTTTTATGAGGAAAATTATAAGGTTTATAGTGAATATGAATAGGAACATTGCTGTAGCGCAGTATATATATATCTAACATGATTGTAGAAGAATCAACTCTATCCGATTGGATTGGCCAGCAAAAAAGACTTTGTTCTCTGCTGTAAAATCACTTCTCGGTGGTTCGGAACCCATAAAACTGTAGGTCCAACTCATCTATCACTATCATCCAATTCATTATCCACGCACAGGTCTCAGACCCATGTGGGCTTCATCCTCCGAAAAAAGAAGAGATATTTAAATTCGCGTCATCACGGATATTTTGAATCTTTGAGGGGGGCTAGGGCGAAGCTCAAGTGGGATTTTTGGGAAAACCTCTAGACGTGTTTTATCGATAGTGTGAAATTCAGCTTTATGTATTTTTCCCTGGAAAATCCTTTATTGACTGTGCTAAAAATAGCTTAATAACAAGGAGAGTAGGTACTGTTCTACAAAAATGAACAATTATTTTGCTGGATTTCATGTTCCATGACGTTAATTATTTTGCATTCCATTTTATAAGTATTGTGATCAATATTAGTTACCAAATTTCAAATAACGCGGAAACGTTTGAAACTTAACATGAAGCATGCATGCAATGAATAAAAAACAATCGGACAATTTATTAAAATAACATGTACGAAATAATCAAGATGGGGCAGATCAGTATTCATAAATCATCATTTTATTTAGCAAGAGTACAATAATATATGGTGGGTTTATTTGTAAAAATAATAATAAGACTAAAATCTATACTGATATAGATTTACATGGTCTTACTAATGACAGTAACAAGGCTTATAGGTTATAATTTGTAAGCCTAGATAATATAAAATAATATATAACTTATCAAACAATCAACAGACTTAAAGCGTTGTGCAGATTCTGTCTTCAACTCATCAACTAAAACCTCCATTTTAAAAATCAGTGAGTTCCAACAAGCGAGAAAATTATAAAGAAAAAAATAGACCAAACAGAAGTCTTACATCTCTTAGTCATTTGGTGGCTGTTATAATAAATGACAAGAACGGAATTCGAGTTTAGAAAAAAAATTAAAATCAATCTTTCAACATTTATTTATGTACAGTACTTTATTACTTTAGTCGTGCAATTATTAGTTATATGCGCAGTTCGTCATGGATACCAAATTTCAAGACTTACCGTATATATGTAATTTATTATAAATAGTGACCATACACTACATACAGAATACTCAATAAACTGACTTGTTTTAAACTTCATTAACAAACTCTCCTCGACGTGATATAAAAATTATCAATACCATTTAAACTCAAATATTTATATAACTTGAAAAGGCAATCCCTGATAGAACAAAAAATAATCATTTTATATTTTAAAACACTTCAAATTGTGTTTTAATGAAACAAAGAATCCCACATACTCCGTAAACCTTACAAACCTTACACTTGGCCCTCAACTAATAGTATGTATTGTAGCCCGCTTAAATATTAAGCACGATTTTCAACAATGTTTATACATCATTCAACTAATTTCTACTCTAGATATAAAAGAAAATCTTCCTTATTCTAAAAAATATAACAATTTTTTTTTACACAAATTATGCAAGTTCTAATTTTGATTAATGGAGGCCGCTGTCGGCGATTGTTGAAAAATAATATGGAAAGCATTCTAACAAATTTATGGTAAGATAATCTAAAATATAAAACTTATCAAAAAATTAAGACCTAAAACTCAGTCTTGAATGAAAAAACTCGTCAACAAAAATACCTGAATTCTTTTTTTCCTACAAACTAATTAAATTCCAAGTAATATTCCTAAATTCCTGAAAAATGAGGGATGAATACTTGTATTTAAATAACTAATAAAATGAAGTTATTATTTACAGAAGAACAATACTATATTTATCAAAAACATATTTTTATTATTTTTCAGAAGTGCGTCAAATTTTTAACAATTCATAGAAAAACAATTAATCGCATTATTAATGCGATAATTTTTTTAAAACAAAACTTGTGATTTGATTCAATTTATTAGAGATATAACTCGTCTTTTTCTTTCTCGTTCCCTTCTTTTACTTCACCTTACACTATGTCAGGAAAAACAATGGTTTTCGTTTTTTAATGCATATCAATGTGAAAAATGGTACATATCAACCAAAAATAATATACTGTAAGATTATAACAAGTTCTCTGACAAAAAACTTGTTTCTCACAAAAAATATAAAAATACTATCCTTAAACAAACAAAAGCTAGCTTTGATTGTAGGGCCGACATACCATCCTATGCACGAACCAATCGTTTTTCTGCAAAATAAAACACAATACATCTGTAAGTAAAGCTCAAAGATATTATAATAATTATTTATACATCTTACATCTGGCTCACAAAGAATCAGCGAAAGAATATTTCACCTTTCTACATATTATTATAATTGGGGTTCGATTCCCATTTAAAATTATCGGTCCAACTCATCAATAATCATCATCATCATCATCATCATCCAACTCATTAGCCACGCACAGGTTCTCAGATCTATACATTTCTACTCCCTTATTAGAAACAAAGCTCTTCTATGTTTAGAATATAATTTAATCCTTTTTTTATACTAGGTGGGGTTTATTTTCAGGGGAATAAATAATGGTAGCAAATTTATAGCCTCCACGAAAACTTCTGAGTGGGGAATAAAACATGGGGAAAATTATTATAATATCAGAAATGAAGAATTAGCGCAAAACAAAGTTAAAAGTTTTGCTAACCCCAACACTCTATGCATCTTCCTGCTCTATAGAGTTTTGATTTTAGAGCAGGCAGATGAATAGAGTGTTGAGGTTAGCATTAGTTATCTTTAACGTAGTTTTGCACAAATTAATGCTCTAATGACTATACTTGAAATACATACCGCGTGTTATAGCCCAGTATGTTTATTAACCTTGGTCCAGTATGATATGCTGAAAAATCATATAATCAAGCTTCACTTTCTACAAATATCTTACCCATTAATTTATTCTGTTTCCATATAAAACAACATTCATTCCGATGTTGAAGATCCATCTTGTTTCCACTAATTTGTAATATAAACTTAACAAACACTGGAAATTAACTCACGTTATGGCGTGACGGCCGTTTCACTCAGTTGTCAAGAGCATCGTCAGACGACCCACAGTAACTGACCAGGTACTATAACGTGAGTTAATTTCCACTTAAGTGTTTTTCAAGTTTATATAAAATTCTTTCCAATTACCATGAAGTAAGATACGTGTTTTCATTGGCATCAACTGTCAAGTGTTTGTAATGTCATACCGCACCAAGTATCAAGACATTTATATACTAGACTGTAATATGCTCCCATGTTTTGAAGACAACTCAATCTATTAATTAAGAAACCCACATGGCCATATTGAAATTGAGCCCATGTCCGTCCGTCTGAGCTCTAGCGCTTCAAAATAAGATTCTAGACTCTTCAAACTTGGTATTTAGCTTCCTCATAGTCCAAGTGAAATCGCTATTGATTTTGGCGTTTGGGGGTGGAATATAAAAATAATTATGTTGTAAAACAAATTTCCACTATAGGTTCTAGGTTAATTTTGGCTAGTGAAAATAAAAACATTAGACAACTCCTTCATTTCGATTACAAAACATATTTTAATAGTATTACGTAGGCTGATGTTTAGTTCAATTATACTCTTTATTATTACAGTGCAAGCGTTGACGTTTTCGTTAGTGTTTTTTTTTAATTATTTAAAATTATCGAATTGAAAGAAAAAAGAAAGGAAATACTGAGGCATGATATTTAACGAGATTTGTTGAACAAGAATAAGTAGAAGAAACAAAACTTTTTTTCAAGAACTGCCGATGTTCAATTTTTATGAATTGAGAAGCATATGATGCTTATAGAAATAAAAGCAGGTAAATGGTGCATATGCCTATCAGTATAACTGAAAATAATAATAATTATCATTATTTTATGTCAATTCATCGGGTCCTTAGATACTCCATTACAGCAGTATATTTTTCACTTACCTGACATACTGAATCACAATATTGTGCAGTTTTACAGACACTACACTGGACTGTGGCCTTTTTATTACAGTGTACGCCAAGGCATGATTTAGCAGAATGTGGTTGAGCATTGACCTGGTTCTGTAATTAAAAAATAAATAATGAAACATTTTTTTTAATGGGTTTCAGTATTGTAATCTGAAGATGCAATTTGACATTTTTAATGCAGATATGTAAAAGATTTTTCCTACAGTGACCCGAAAAAGTGCCTATTTTTTCATGCAAAATAGTCTATTCCTGCAGCACTGCAGGAAAGTAAATTCCAGTGCAGGAAAGTACTTTTCCGCACTCTAGATTTGCAACCTTACAACACAAAACAGTGAGCATGTAATAAGCATGTTCCCTATTCTGCATTCAAAAATAGGTTGGCTACTCTGCTTCAGCTGCGAAATAGTTGTTGTAGTTGTTGTTGAAATCGATTTGATTCGAAGATAGATTATGTGAGGAATTGTCAGGTTATGTATGTCCTGTTTTGTTCTGTTTAAATTACTTTATACATTACTGTAGGAAAAATTTAATATGTAATACAAGTGCAAAGTATTGTTTCTACACTCAAGAAACTTTTTTCACTCACCTTTGGCTCATGGAAAAAACTGTTTCTCTCAATGCAGAAAAACGCTATTTTGCACTCTAGTACACAAATAGCTATTTTATGTGAATTATATTTTTTTTAATAGCAATAATAATAATTAGGTGCTGACGTGCTGTACGTTCCATAGGCAGTGAACAGTTGATGCCTAAAAGGAATCAATAGTTGTTTTGTTTAACAAATTACCAAAGGAAACAGGGCCTCTGTTCAAAGATGAGTTTGAATAGAATATATTACTGTACATCATAGAATTGGATAGTCAACATAGTTGTAATTACTGTTTGCTGTTTATTAATATCCAGACCAAAAATTGTTGATATAGCCTACTGTGGATGTTCTGTTGGTCGAATAAATTATTATTATTATTATATAGTTATTAAAAAAAAATATGCCTACAGTATAAAAGGATATAAAATCTAGTCAGCTCCCAGTACAGTTATATTATTCAATCGTAATGAAAATTCAAAATTTGTGAAGGGAGCAGTTTTGTACTTGAGTCTGTTGCGCCTTCACATTTGTTGTAAATTTGTAACAATAAATAAAATATGATCTTTTTATTTTATTGCAAGCTGCTATCTTCAATTCATGGACTGCATATATTTCAACAGATTTGAATATTATTTTTTCCAGAGGATGAAGCTCACATAGGTCTGAGACCTGTGCATGGGTTATGAATTGGATGATGGTGATTGATGAGCTGGACCTACAGTTTTAGGTGGGTTACAAACCACCGGCTCAGACTATTAACAGACTCATATGTCCCAACACATAGTTTTTATAGTGGGGTTTCTAAAGGTGAATTATCGATGTAACATTTTCTGTATTTATTAAGTTTAACTAAAAGGATTATACTGTGGGTCGTCTGACGATGCTCTAGACAACAGAGCGAAACGGCCGTCACGCCATAACGTGAGTCAATTTCCATTTAAAAGTGTTTTTTTAAGTTTATATTACATATTAGTGGAAACAAGATGGATCTTCAACATCATAAAAGGATTTTGTAATTATTATGTTATTGATTAATAAATTTTGATTTGATATAAAGTTGTCAAGTTGTATGCTCCAGCACTTTAGCTATAGTTCAGCCATGGTTAAACTAAAAATATTTTGCTAAAATTATGCATTCACAATAGAGCCGCGTCTCCACCAACCAAACATGTCTGCCGAACATTGTTGGCGAATACAAAAAACGAGCAAACATTAAACATATGGGTCACCCAACATGTTTGTGAGTTCAATCTAAATGTTCGGTCTGTGAGCAAACAGTGACGACCAACAACAGGTTCCCGCCACTAACCCACACCGATCATAATCTTCGAGAAAGCATCCACACCAAACCAACTCCAAAAAATGTTCAGTGACATCAGCTGATTCCAGCGAAAACTGTTCGCCGAGCATGTTCGGTTGGTGGAGACGCGGCTCAAGACTGTGTATCCATTAGTTTTAGTGTTGCACAATCGAACATTGCAAAGTCATTTCATCATAAATCAGGTTGTATTAATAGTGTAAATAGCCTACTACATCATTAGGCTACAGGCAAAAGGTGAATTGTTTTTTTAAAACTGATTTGGTTGGAAGTGTTTCAAGCATTCTGCAGAAATAGATCCTCCTATTTGGTTTCATTTCAATTGAAAATAACCTTCAAGAATGCTAAAGCTCACAATTTTAGAATTTTATACCTTATTTTCAAACATTTTCTGTGGGATAGCCTAGCTTGCCAGAGCCCCCCACCCCAAATCTGCATCTGCTGCTGAATCCGCTTCTGCAATAAATGCTCTTCACACAAATCAATAATTGTAGTGAATTTTTGATATTTCAATAATTTCTGACCCCTGGCAGCAGGCTGATGAAGCTTCTCTTTAGAAGTGAAATGCATCTTCTAGTATTTCAAGTAAAAGTGAGTGAAAATCATAAACTAAATAGAAATACAGTGTCAGTTTTGAAACTGTTGTTCAATAATTTAGCTATTTAAAGAATAAGTTTCTTGAACAAAAAAATAAATAAAAAAAATAAATACAAAATAAAAAGCTTTGAGCAAACCTGATATATTGTTCCTTTGATAGTTTCACATAATTTATCGATTTCATTTTGTACACTATTTTTAATCCTATGAATATTTGGTTCATGCCGTCCTTTCAAGTTTGATGGTGTAGCCATCTGAAATGACAGTAAATTGAGACGAAAATTAAATAGTATGTGTTCAACAATAAATAGCTGATTACTATTTTTAAAAATTATGAGACAGGATGGCTACCTTTAGAAGGACATTTTTTTATTGCTGATGATGCCCACATGAGTCCGAGACTTGTGCGTGGGTAATGAGGTGAATGATTACACATAAATGCCTGACGGTGGAGCGGGATTCGAACCCACGACCGCTTAAACGACAGCAAGCTGAATACAGCTCATTCCTCTCATCAAAAAAAAAACTCATTCTTAATTAAAATTTGACTGCAAGTCGTTAAATTCACCTAAAAAGTTAATCTAATAAGTGCAAGTAGAAGTAGAAGAACAATTGAGAATAGGAAGAGAGCAAATGGGAGAAGGAGAGCAAAAGAGAGGAAGAGAAAACAATGAAGAAGGAAAACAGAAAAGAGGTAGATTATGAAAAAAGGAAAAAATGAGAAGGAAAAAAAATAGAACGAGAAGAAAAAATAAAAGGAGGAGAAAAAGGAAGAGGAGTAAGAATAAAAAAAAAGGAAAAAGAGAAGAAGATGTGAGTAGAAAAAGGAAGAGAATTAAGAGAAAAAAGATGAAAAAGCAGAAGAAAGCCAAAAAGAAGAACCAGAATAACCTGTGGATTATAAGTTACTGTACATCACATTCCAATTCAACTTGCTAGTGTGTATTTAATGAAATTGTATTTCTCTATGGAATACTCATTTTAAGTTTAATAAAAAATACTGATACTCACCAAGACACCAGCTTGTGTAACATCTCTACTGAGAGTTTCCTTGGATGACTGATTTGATGCCACATTTGTAGCTGGAGGGCTATTTATGTTTGCTGATTTTGGTATAACCACATTTGATATCTGAGGCATATACAGGTTTTCTGGTTTTTGAACAACCATTTTAGAAACTTGAGGTTTATCAACGATTTTCACACTTTTTACAAATATACTTGAAACTTTAGGCATATCTGCTTTATTTACTACTATGTATTGAGGCTTCTTCAGACTGAATGATTTTCCCCCAACGATATTTGGCACTTGAGGATTATCCAGGTTTGTTGAATTTTGAGCAGCCATGTTTGAAACTTGAGACTTAAGATTTGCTGATTTTTGCAGACTTTCATTAGTAGATTGAGACTCATTTCGATTTGATTTTTTTTGTACAACTACATTTGAAACTTCAGGCTCAGTCAGGGTTTCTGATTTCTGCACTGTTACATTATTTGTAGTTTGAAGCTCATTCAGGTTTTCTGCATATATGATTGCAGTTTCAGAAGGTTCATTTAGGTCTTCTACAGCACTAAAGCCTAAACTGGACTGATCAGCACCTTGTAAACTCATTACATCAACAATAATTGGACCTAAATCAGATGTGTCCACTTGTTTGGTTAGTTCAATTGTTGGGTTTGCTTTGTCAAATTCATTATCTGGCAACAATTTTGCAGCTGAAGTTGATTGGTGATTATTATTGGACTGAGAGTGAGTTGGGCTACTTATTTTGAAAGAATGTGCAAGCAAGCTAGGGTCTGACTGAATCAGTTGTTTTTTAATATTTTGGATGGTACTCAATGTTGAATTATTTTTAGTTGTCACAATGCTCTTAGGCTGTTCAAAAGTTTTCTTTTTCAGAGGTAGAGCATCTATAAGTTGTATTTCACGTCTTACTTTCTGAATATTTGTTGTAGTATTATTTTTCTCGATCACAGAATTATCAGATGATGATTCATGTCTTACTGTCTGATTCTTTGTTGCAGTATTATTTTCCTCCATCACAGAATTATCAGCATATGATTCTTCTGGTGTCTTAGTTGAGGGATCTGAAGCTGAAGTAATAGGATTATCACTTGTACATGATGGCTCTACTAGTCCCTTAGTTTTCAGGCCTGATGCTAGTGGAATCATCTGTTTTGCACAAGTATTTTGTAGATTGAAAAACTTGGAGCATGCATCCACAAATTCAACAAATGCTAATCTATTGATACAATCCTTTATATGATCACTATATTTGGCCAAATTGTACCTCTTTAAATCATAATATGATTGAACTGGTGAAAACACTTTTGTAGCTGCTATTCCAATGGCTATATCAAATATTTCACCAGGCAGCTTTATCACTAACGATACATCTATTAGACAACGTTCACTGGATTTATCTACATCTAATTTGTATGAATCCAGTAAATGAATCATAATGTTTTTAATTTTTTTGCAAAGTATTTCCAATTTCCTAACTTGCAGAAAATGTTCTAGTATCTTCACATACACAACCATGAAAGCCATTTTTGTGTCAATATTTTTTGAATTCAACTTTCTTAAAATCATAATTAACAGGGAAACAAATGATGTGGCATGTGCATTCATTGTGTGGTTGATGTTTTTAAATATTTTATCATACTTTGCAAGATCAATAATTTGTGCAGATTTGAGACTTGACATTGCTTCCTCTTTGTCCATTACATCATCAATGGCACCATTCAATTCTAAAAACATCTTATAGATTTTTGCCCAATCCAATTCATCAAGCAAGACATTTTTAGATGATGATGTTGAAGCACCAACTGATTTTGCATTTGCAGGATCAATTGTTGAAGTATCCAGATTGGTGTTTGCTGGATTGTGTTTTTCTGTTGTTGCTAATGTTCTAGGTAATGGAGGAGTAATATCTGGAGGCTGATGGGTTGAGCTGGACTTTTGTACTTTAGAAACAGGTAAGTTAGAATGAGGCAATGACTGCAGATTCATCATATCAATTGATTTATCCTGTTCCATTGAATTGCATCTGGGGTTGATCCTTGTAGTAGCATCTGAATTTGTCTTACTGAATTTGTTAATAGTTGACACAATTGCAAGTGATTTGTCATTCTGGGTCAAATTCTTGTTGACAGGGTTTACAACCTTAATATTGGAATTAGCCAATGAACTGGATAACGATCCAGCTCTTTTATAGTTTTGTGATTTTCCCAATGAGACATCAGAAACAATCAACTGTTGTGGATAATTCATGACACTTGATGGTGTAGAACAATAAGAAGCAATTGATGTTTGTGGATGTATGTCATTTTTGTATACTGATGATGGAACTGGATGAGAAGTATTATTGTTTTGGCGAGTTGAGATGTTTCCTGAAGTACTACATGCATTTGAATTCAATCCAATTGATTTACCCTCTGGGAGTTTTGAACTGAAAGTACTTTCCACTGCATTACCAGACTGTGAAGTCTTAAGAATTGAATTCATTCTATGAGTATTATTCAGCTTATTATTAGCATTTACTAATTGATAACCTTGATCTTTGAATACTGGTACTGACAATTTTGGATTTGACTGCTGATGCATTTCATTCAAGGGTTGTGTTTTATTGATTAAGCTCAGACTTTTATCATTTTTTTTATTTGAAGCAGATGACTTTGCCTGCCCAGATGCTGCATGGCTTGGACTAACTGATGAAGAGCTGACATGATTGGATACAACAGAAGTTGACTGATCCAGATCGGATACAATCAACCTATCAGAATAGGATATTTTGCTAATTTCATGCTGTATCATAGTCTCAAGTACATTGACTATATCTGGTCTAGAAGAAGTTTTCAATGAAGACTGAGGATTCTGATGATTAACACTTGTTGGCCCATTTGATGTTTGAGATCCTTGCTTTGAAGTGGAAAATTTGTTTGGTGGTGTTGAAACTTGCAGCATTGAAGATGATTGCTCCAGTATATTAGATGGTTTTAGAGCATTGTTGGGACTGGAGGTTTTCTTTGTGGTATAAGTATGATCAAAGTTCTTATGCATAGACCTTAGGATTTCATCAACAGAAGTATTTTGTGACTGTACAGCTGTATTGCTTGTGTGAGTTGAGCTAACTATAGCAATATTTTGATTTGATTCACCTGATCTGCCAATAGTAAATGAAGAATTATTTCTATCTACATCCACACACTCAGTTCTTGCCATTCTACTACTAGTTTGAGAGCATTTCTCACTTGGGTTTGCATTGATTTTCTTGTTTAAGAGGAAATTAGTACTACTATTTGAATTGGACTGATTTGTGAAATTGAGAGTCTCATTAGAAGCCAGTTGCTTTTCTATCACATCTGTGAGGCCCATCTGTAAGTAAATTGATATATTATTATTACCAACAGTAACATTGCAAGGACCTGAGTTTGTTGCAGTATTAACATTACAAGTAACATTGATGGGATGGTTTGTAGGTGGATTATTGAGGCAACTGGATAAGTACGAATTTTGTTTGGCAACATCAGTCTTATTAAGCCTCAAAGCATTTCCTGGCATTAATGCTCCTGAAAAATTGATGCCTAGGGAAGCTGGATCTTTGACTTTAATTGTACCCACAGGCTTTTCTGGCTCATTCTTTCTGACTTGGTCAGATTCTGGATCAAAAATGCTGGTTACAGTTGATGGGGGACCTTTGTAGACTGCAGCAACACTGGGCACAAATGGTTTGTTTCCATCAATTTCTTCAGCTGAATTTGAAACAGATTCATCTGCTACTGCATTTACAGGTGATTGCATAAATAAATATTTATCAAGTAAATTTTGACTTTCCTCAGATAAATATTGCTCACTTTGCTCAGATAAATGTTTGATAAGTGATTTCTCATCATTCCCTGAGTTGCCAGTAGATATTTCTTTGACTTTCACATTCAAAACAGTCTCATCATTAATATAACAGTCACTGGCAGTTCTTGTTGATAAGAATTCATAGTCATCTTGATCTATTTTTATGACTGTTGCTATACTTTGTATCTCTTCCACTTCCACTGCTTCTTTTGATTTTGCATTCAGAATCTGCTCATTACTACAATTTATGTCCTTGATTGGTATGCTGGGAATGACTTGCAGGGTTGCTGATGCATTACTGGGTGAGCCATCTCTTTTTTGTTTAGAAAAACTAGATGGAAAATGGCTCTTCTGCTTTGATGTTTCTTTTAGTATGCTAGTGGATGTACTGTCACTTGCAATTTTTGAGGAACCAGATGATTCAGATGAACCATCAGCTGTCTTTTGTTCAGTTTCTTCCCCTCTTCCAAAAGATATCACATCACTACTTCTTTTTGATAAACTGGATGAGCCTTTAGTTTTGCTATTCAAGTTTTCTTCTATCTGATCAAGAGATATGAGATTGGAGTTCTTCTTAGTAGAGCTGGATGAGCAAGATGATGCATTTTGATTAATCCCGGCTATTTTCTTTTCAAGGTTTTCAACATCATTTTTTCTTTTGGAAGAGCTGGATGGGCCAATGGATTGATTATAAATTGCTCTCTGCCTTTTTTCTTCTGGATTTTCAAGGTATTTGACATCACTATGTAATTTTGAAGTTTTACATGAGTGAGTGTATAAAGTATCAGTTTTTCTTCTTTTTCCTTTATATTCAACATCACTTTTTGTTTTAGAAGAGCCGGATGGGCCAATGGATAAATTATAAATTGCACTTTGCCTTTTTTCTTCTGGCCTTTCAAGGGATTTGACGTCACTATCTAATTTTGAAGTTTTACACAAGTCAGTAGATAAAGTATCAGTTTTCCTTCTCTTTCCTTTGCATTCTGGTCTTTCATGAAGTTGTATATTACTTTCTATTCTTGAAGATATAGAAAAGTTGTTGGATGAAGTATCATTTCTACTCTGTACTTGTTCTTCTAGCCTTTTAAAGGGTATGACAACTCTTTTTCTTTTTGAAGTTTTTCTGAAACAATAAAACATAAATTTTTGTAGACATGCTTACCTTAACCCTTATCTTATAATTCCAGCCTCAGATATAACATGGAAACTTTGTTCTTACAGTGGAAAAACTGGTAGACATTTGCTATTGTACTTCAGTACTTCTCACTCACTTTCTGAAGATACAAGTACATAATTCAGTGTTCAGTTATAATTGGTCAGAGAACATGTAAATCAGTTTACTGCAATCAGCTACGGTATTTGCTCAGTACCCATATGCATGCATTCAATATGTCAGCCAGTATCCCTCTCTTTATAATATATGTTCATAAAAAAGGCCTTGCATGCCTATAGTTGTGAAAGCACTTACATACCTGAACTAGAGCAATTACACTGATTTTACAGAGGCTAACACAGTGCTGTTATTGAAGTGGTCTGGCAGAGCAGAATTATGTGTCTTGTACAAAATTGTGGTATATGATTTGAGGGTCAATTTATTACCAAATATTTCATAATAAATGCATTAAAATATAGGTTATTTGAACACAATGCATTCAATTATACAACTGTTAAAACTTGACAAAAAATCAAACAAAAGTCTAATTACTACATGATGACTATTACAACTCAAGCCTCAAGGCTGTAGATGTGAGCAGACTGCTCAGACCAAAGTGGATGAAAAATATTCAATGTTCACAACACTTCCAGGAAATATGCTAGAATAAGTTTACCTCTTTTTCTTGTCTTCCTTATTATCACATCTTTCCAAACAGATTTCACATGAACTTGAAAGTTGTTTGAAGGCAGACTTAATTCCTTTTTCATTGAGCTTTAATTCCAGAAGAGTTTTTGTCATCTGAAAAAAATATTTATCCTAGTATAATTTATTGTATAGTAAAACATTTTAGCAGTTTCTCCAATTTTTTATGCTTGTTATTCTTGATTGTTATGCTATTAGCCACTTTATACTTTTGCTTGCTCTATATTTCCAACTTGCACTTGGGCTATGTGCATAGTGGAGCTGAGAGCAAAGCATAAAAGAGCCTAGAGTAAAGAGCCTAGAGTCCGCAATAAAAGAGCAAAGAACTACTGTGTTCATAGTGAGGAGTTGAAGCAGCAAGCATCAAGGCCGTTCATCTCCCCACTGTCCAGCTCGTTCACAACTACATGCCAAAATGTATCGTGAAATTTATTAATTAAAAACCTATTCTATTGATTATTGGGAATATCCTCTGCATTATCCTCTACAATAGTTTGGCTATATTCATCTAATAAATGAATAAACAAAATATTTCGAATGACAAATCTATTGTAATGATACGTTTTTAAGGTTAAAATAATAATGCTTTAGTAGTTCTTTATTTAAATTAAAATAATATTGAAAGACATTATAAATAAGTTGACCTAACCTCTTTGTACAGTGTATCAATAATGCATATCGATATATCGACTTTTTGTAGTCAACATTGGTATATTGACTTAGTATAATCAATAACAAATATCGACTATATCTTGTAAGGTTGTGTTATTTCTCTCATAACATGTTATAATATAATTTCTTTATAACGTTGGGATATTAAATTAAACATTTAATAAAATACAAACTTATATATTATAATTTAATTTTGCTATTGGCGTCATTGTAAATATCAACTTATTTTTTCTTTTAAATATGTCTCATGTGGCAAATTCATTAACTTGTCTAGAATAATGATGATGAGGAGATATGACTAGAGTAGTTTTGATGAGTTGGAAGCTTTTTGGGTGTAGCCTTGGCGAGGCAAGCCAGCTTTGGTTGGCGTGACTTGCTTTGGAAATCTTGGACAGGATGGACGTGTAATAGCTTCTTTAGATTTTTATTGTTGCAGTGCGTTAAGCAACTTAGATTGTTAATGTAATTTTGATATTTTCTTTATTTTTTACCTTATGTTATTTCGCTTCTTGTCCAAGATTTATGTGATTGAAAAAGGAACACCATAAGACAAGATAAGTCATAGTATTAAGTTGAAATTGTGATTTGATAGTATTTTCCCTCATGTATCTTATTCTAGGGTGTAATAATTTTGTTTATTTCATTTGTAATGTTAATATTTTAGTGGCAAGACGACCACTGCATTAAAAGTATATGTATTTTCAATATCAGTTTCTTTCATTTGTTAATGTATTGCAAAACCACCTGTGCCTACTCCAATACCATATGGAAATTGAGGGACCGATAGCCATTATCCATTAGACACAGTGTTTCAGAGGTCAACCCATACAATAGAAAACCTATTGTAAAAAGGGGGCATTGCAAATTGGTACAACCTGGTGGAACCTTACTCTAAAATACATATTTATAACCTAAATCAATTTTTATATGATATTGGAGAGTGGAGATTTTTGTGATCCATGAACAAATATTTTCTTAGAAAGTAGGAAAATGGCTGACATTCTCCTGACTGATTTTAATATGCAAATTGTCCTGAATCATATTCTAAAAATATCTCAAGAGTCAAAGAATGATTTACAAAAAATAGGTGAAAAATTGTCTCAAGAATTCAATAATAATTTACAGAAACAATCTCAAGAATCAAAAAATGATTTACAAAAAATATCTCAAGAGTCATATAGTCAGATAATCAAAGAGTACAATAATAATGTGCGAAAAATGGGTGAAGAAATATCTCAACAAATAAACAAATTAAAAATAGAATCCAGAACTAACGCACAACAAATAAAAGAAGAACTATCACAAGAAATAAACAAAATAAATACTGAAGCTGAAAAAATAAATAAGAAATTAGACGAAAATAATGCTAGGTTAGAAAACAAGGTAGGTAGAATTCAAGATGACCTAAGTACTGAAGTTGAGATAAACTGTAGTCAAATCGATGAAAACAAGCAAGATCATGTAGTGCTAGAACCAAAATTCAATAATTTTGTAGGAAAAACAGAGGAAAATAATAATGTATTGCATGAGAGATCCCACGAATTAGAAACAAATGTAATCAACATAAAAATGTCTTGTGAATCAATGTCTTGTGAAACAAAAACGATGCCTGTTTCAAAACAAATTGGTGATTTGAACGACAAGGTTTGTCATTCGAAATTCGTAAAGAAATCTATTGTTCATATATGTGGTCAGATGACATACGAGAAAATGCACGTATCCCTTTGCAATTTGAGAAATCTGAATATGCTAGTAGTGACAACAGAACATATTTACTAAGCAAAGCATCAATGAAATCAGTGTCGGTAAGGTTAGTAAAACTAATCAATTCGTGTTCATACAATATCATCAGTGAGGGAACCAAGATGTTTAATGATTTTAGCAATAGGTGCTATGACTATGCAGTTCGGTATTTGTTTAACCAGCTGTCATGCTGCAGGCCTAATACCGTAATTCACAGAACCTTGCTTTTCTACTGGTCAGTTAATTTTAGCTGTATTGTGTCGGCTTCTGAATAACACAATGGTTTCCAAATGACCGTGGGTAAAAGTCCCACAATGTTCTATTCTAAAGCCTAATACTTGGCCCTACTATTTCAAGATTCTATGAATTTTCATTCAATGACTTACTCACCTGTTATCTATATTCTACTCGTTATACTGTCAAATTCTTCTTTCATATAAAAATATTCTTCTGGTAATGCTTTACAAAATAGTAATCTATACTCTGATTTCCATTTTTCAACAAAACTCTTTCTCTTCAATTCTTCATTAAAAAAATAATTTTTGTCACATAATTAATTATTATATATAAAAAAACATTTGTCAAATTATTTTAGATTTTGTGCATTCAATAAATTTAGTTTGCCACATTAACTTATATTTTCTGACATCGTTAATTTAAAAGTTTATTATTGATCACCTTGGAGCTTAGCCGTGGATATCTTAATTTTTTTCTTGCATTGTATTAATATAATTTTCTTACAGGTATGTAATGTGTAATATGCAACAGGTATTAATCAGATTTTATTTCAGGTGTTATTTCCCATGTCCCTTTTTCATATTATTACATAGACGGATCTTTATGAGCGTGCCATAAGCAACTATGTAATTAGTTATAGAGAATTTTTTTAAGGGCTTTTAACCCATTTGTATTTTGAATTTTTTGTCCATTTGGATCTTAGTATGTGTATAGGTGGGATAGAAAAAGGCATTTAAGTCCTATGAGTTGGCTATCTCAACTATCTGGCCTATACATATGCGATAACAAACATAAGACATATGTCAATTGTTGAATAATTTTTTATTCCATACAATTTACGTTGAGTCCGAACCTAGAGTCTGCTGTCATAGTGCTGAAATCAGTCTACAGACATCTAGAAAACTTACCTTTAGCCAACAATAGTTTTTATTTTATTTTTTTTTTTTTTTTGAATACTGATTAAATATATAGATTTTTCCTGCACACGTTTTTTATAAGGGTATGACAGCTTTTATAATAACACTGAGTTAAGCTCATATTGATGCTTGCTCTATCACTTTCTCTTCATATCTTTTAATTATATAATATCCTTAGTAGCTTATAGATTCAACTTTCAGTTACAAAGAAAAAATATTTTTATGATTTATAAATATTTTATTGATAACATGTATGGTAATTTGCTAGGTATGCTTAGTTGTTTTTTTTTTGTTTCATCAAAGATTTTTTAATTTGGATATTCGACTTTGAATCCATAATTGTGTCAACTGCTGTGTATATTTTTTTAGAAAATGTAAATTCATGTCATTTTTTCAATTGATTATAACATTGCCTAATGAATCATCATAAAGAATTTATGATTTTGTTAACTCAAATTTGATGCTAATCCAATATTAAATAATATTGTAAATATAACAAATTTTTGGTAGTTATAATTTGAATAATGAAGAATAATAAATAATAATAGAATTATTAATAATGATAAATATGAAGTTTACTATAGCTGGAATAATAAATATGATAATTACAATAAATTATTAATATGTAACATTTTGAGATAGAAAAGAAATAGAAGGTATTGTTATTTGAAATAAAATGAAAATTATAATTAATAATGATGATTAATGTATGTCACTTTGAAGTAGGGTAATATATAATATACCTTTTGTTTGCATTTTTCAAAAAATTTAGATGTGATTGAATGAAGATTGGATTTTTATATGGGAATACTTAGGAGGTCAATTGTCATTTAATTTTGTTATCATGTGTTAGTTTCAAGTGATTTTGTCTTGAAAATGTGAGAGAAAAGCCTTCACCAAGACTTAGAATTGAATGAATATTATATTGATTACCTTGTATTTCTTGTGTTAGGGACTTGTATTGTTGACAATTGACTTAATGAGTGCATCCATGTTTATGTCCATGAATTATTTGTGATATCTTGATTTTTTGTATTAAATTGAAAATAAGTATTGAATATTTATGGTAGTTGGATTTCTATAAAATATATATTGAATTCCATTGAATATTATTATGTCAGATTTTTTTGTATCTTGGTACTGTTGAGCTTGTAATGATTAATCATGTATTATGTATCATGTATTTGAATGAAACGTTACAAATGAATGAATTAAATAAATAATTAATTATATTTGCAGATTAATAAAAAATATGATAACCATTAATAACTTACAAATTAATGAAAAATATAATGGCATTTATATAAATTGAATTTTATTGTAACAATCGAATTAGAATCATACAGATTAATTAAATACTGTATGATTATGATAAATTTTTGTGAAACAGTTGAATTTCATTGAAGATGAAATGAAATAAGGCTAATTTTTTTAAACATTTAAATTTTACTTATAAAAAATACTGATGTCGATTTTTTTTATTACAGTTAATTGAAACTTGAAACTTAATTTGTGTTTGAATAATGTATTTGATGAACATTTTGGTAAATTTTATTTTTTATTTCCATTTGAAGCTGAAAGTTGATGTAAATTTAAACAAATTTATAACACTACTGTAATTTTAAGTAATACTTAGTTTAAGTCTTTAAAAAAAATTTTTAATAAATTTAAATAATATTGTATTATACTCTGTTATAATTGATTTGTATAGAAATTTTGTACAAGCATATTTTTGATGGTATTCATTTTAATATACTGTATTATGTATTCATCCTTTTATCATTATTTTGATTTTAATTGATTTGATGTAACTTGTCACTAATATGATTTTTTATATTTTGAATTATATAATTAAAAAAAACAGATTTCAATGTGGGGAATGCAAATAACAACGTTTACCAACGAAAAAAAAAATTCATAAACGAACATTTATGACGCAAATAACATCGAATAACAACGAAAAAAAAATATTTACGAACAAACATTTTCGGCACAAATAAGAATAAATAACATCGTAAACATCGATTACACAGTGAAATAAACGATGAATTTTCATCATGAAGCTTTTTTCGAAATTAAAAACTTTTCCAGTGCAACAGTGACTTAGTGATGTCAGGACTACATTGAGTACATTTTAGTAACAAATGTCTTGTCAGAGTGTGATGATGAGTTGGGCTAAAGTTTTACGAGTTCCACTACCAGAGATGAGGTCATAACTACAACTTGAGATGTGTCATAGGGCATGTTAGTGCCTAATCCAGTTCCTGCCATCTTCAACACCATGAATTACCTGGTGGTAATTCAAACTCATCTGTTCTCAACTTTAGACTCATACATCAGTCAAAATTTTTTATCCTTTTCCAAATGAATCCTGACAAGCAGCAAATCTTTTCCAACATTTTTTTAATTTCTGTCAAACAACAAACGATGACAGTAAAACAATAATTATTCCTTTTCCGAAATTAATCCTGACAAGCAGCAACTCTTTTCTTCCTAAAATCTTGAAATACTGGTATTTCATGTCAGAAATATTCAGTAAAAATAAATTTATGTGACTATGAGTGAACACAGCACAATAATAGCAGAGAGATGTTCAACCCAGTTCCAACCATGATGTTCCAGCCATGATGTCCAGCGATGATGTCCAACCATGATGTTCAGCAAAAAACTAATGCCAAACTTATCAGATCACAATGACAAAATTTTGTGAAAAAATGTCGGCGGATTTCAATGAACATAATTTTCAAATCAAACTGGATAAACAATCAATTGTGACTATAATCGGGACTATCAAACCATGATAGTAAAAACGCGAATACATCATCAACTGTGACAAAAATATCAAGTTTATTTGACATTATGGACTCATTACTTTTTTAATAAATTTGATTATTTGAATTATTAAATGAACTTAAATTTTGTATTGGATAAATTTTGTAATTAATGAAATCTTTTATAAAAAACTTGAATTTTATTTTCAATCAATTTTTATGATTAATTGAATTTTTTATAACTTTAAATTTTATTTTAAATCAGTTTGATGATAAATTTTTTTATATAAACGTTAAGCTGTCGGTCCCGGCTGCCTAAAAAACAGTCGTTAAGTCACATCAGAGGCCCTGAACTTATTCAGGTGCGACCTGATAACTCTGACACCAGACCTGAGCCAGCCAGGTCACACGATATTATTATTATTATTATATTATATAAACTTATACATTGTTTAATTTCAGTTAAATTCTTTGCTACATTTTGAATCTTTGTTATATAAACATTTCATTCATTAATATTTGTCAATCTTTTATTATATTAGGTACAACTTAAAATTTTTCTTTTAAATTATGTAAACTTCCCGGAACCTATAATGTTTAGATATTGGCTGTAACATTTAACTGTAGTTTTCATAAATTTGATGAAACATCATGTAAAATAATTTTTTATAATATGCCACTTAGAATAAAAAGTCCTAAATGAAAAATAAGACGAAATTGTCACAACCACATTTATTAAAACTTCGAGAAACTAGTTTCGGTTGTTACACCATTATCAATCTCAACCGAAACTAGTTTCTCGAAGTTTTAATAAATGTGGTTGTGACAATTTCGTCTTATTTTTCATTATGGATACCTTCCACAATATCACCTTCACCATTACTAAAAAAGATAAAAAGTCCTGTCGATTGTTTTAAAATAAATTATCTTCATATCTAATTTTGAATCAATTGTAATACTGTGTATTGTCACTCTATAAATTTTAATTCTTATAAATAAGTATTTTTGTAAATTTTGTTCTACATAATTCATAAATGTAATAGTGAGAAAATATTCCTGTACACCAATTTCAAATTTTGTTATAGTCAAACTATAATTCCTTTTACAAATATAAAAAATTTTCCTTTTTTCAAATTTAATTTCTTTGCAACTTTTTTATATAAATTTTTCAAACAGGAAAATTTTTATCACTAAGAAGGGGGTATTTGTAATGATACGTTTTTAAGGTTAAAATAATAATGCTTTAGTAGTTCTTTATTTAAATTAAATTAATGTTAAAAAACATTAAAAATAAGTTGACCTAACCTCTTTGTACAGTGTATCAATAATGCATATCAATATATCAACTTTTTGTAGTCAACATCGGTATATCGACTTAGTATAATTGATAACAAATATTGACTATATCTTGTAAGGTTGTGTTATTTCTCTCATAACATGTTATAATATAATTTCTTTATAACGTTGGTATATTAAATTAAACATTTAATAAAATACAAACTTATATATTATAATTTAATTTTGCTATTGGCGTCATTGTAAATATCAACTTATTTTTTCTTTTAAATATGTCTCATGTGGCAAATTCATTAACTTGTCTAGAATAATGATGATGAGGAGATATGACTAGAGTAGTTTTGATGAGTTGTAAGCTTTTTGGGTGTAGCCTTGGCGAGGCAAGCCAGCTTTGGTTGGCGTGACTTGCTTTGGAAATCTTGGACAGGATGGACGTGTAATAGCTTCTTTAGATTTTTATTGTTGCAGTGCATTAAGCAACTTAGATTGTTAATGTAATTTTGATATTTTCTTTATTTTTTACCTTATGTTATTTCGCTCCTTGTCCAAGATTTATGTGATTGAAAAAGGAACACCATAAGACAAGATAAGTCATAGTATTAAGTTGAAATTGTGATTTAATAGTATTTTCCCTCATGTATCTTATTCTAGGGTGTAATAATTTTGTTTATTTCATTTGTAATGTTAATATTTTAGTGGCAAGACGACCACTGCATTAAAAGTATATGCATTTTCAATATCAGTTTCTTTCATTTGTTCATGTATCGCAAAATCACCCATGCCTACTCCAATACCATATGGAAATTGAGGGACCAATAGCCATTATCCATTAGACACAGTGTTTCAGAGGTCAACCCGTACAATAGAAAACCTATTGTAAAAAGGGGGCATTGCACTATTAACGATACAGACAGTTAATAAATTAATGTATCAATAGCACAGATGGTTTGTGTTCCTGATACATTTATGGGCATTGATAATATTTTGTTTTATTAATTTATCTTGGATTTCTTGTTCCATAACAATCTGTGTTGTGAATAGAAACTTTTTACGACTTGCAGTCAACTTTAATTGTGAATAAATAATAAATTAACTAATAATAATAATAAAATAATAAATCAACTAATAAATAATGAATAAATAATAAATTTGAGAATAATAAAATCAATAAACTAGTGGGTACAAATATTATTTATTCACAATTAAAATTGACTAAAAGCCGTTAGATTTAGACAACAAAAAGTAAAAAAAATTATTTATCTCAACTTTTTGTTGTAAATTTAACAACTCGCACTCAGTTTTAAATTGTGAATATATAATCAAGGCCTTGAAAATGAGATTCAATAACTCGGAAAATGTGAGTACATTTATTATTTATTCACAATTAAAATTGACTGCAAGTCATGTAATGAATTTACAATAAAAAGTTAATATTAACAATGCAGATCATTATGGAACAAGAAATTAATTTATCATTTCTAGTAGGCTGTACAGGTTAAATCATTTATAATGAACAGAAATATTTTATGAATAAAGCAATTGTGGTGATTCCTATTCTTTTGGTCCCACAAAGGTTGCCTCTTGAACACTCCACTTATCAGCAAATCAACATTCATTTTGAAAACCGATGAAAACCAATTCTAAAAATTTTTTAAAAGCAAACATATGCTGCTGAATGCGGTATGGAACGCAGAGAAATGGCAGCACTGGCTGCCATCAATAAGCGAGCAAAGCAGAGAAATCAAACTTGTTTTAATTCGCAGCTCTGCTCTTTCAAGACCTCCTCACATGACCTTGACGCACTGCTCCACTATGCACAGCTACATTACTATAGCATGTGTTTGAATTCGAGGCTTTGCTCTATGCTCTAGGCTCTTTGCTCTCGGACGCTTCACTATGCACACGGCCTAAGACAGAGCTGCAGTGGTGAGGCATCCAGTCTTTGTTTGTTCCAGCAATGAGTAGAAGAAAAATTGTACTAATCATATTGAAATAATATCAACTCTTAAATAATGGACATTTGTAGACTTCAGAGTCCTGAAATATGTTTGAAAACTGTGAAAATTGTATCAAAAACCAATAAGAATATCTCAAGTAGACACTCAATATGTATATGAAGTGCAAAAGGCTTGTGAATCACACCAGTCCCCTCCCACACCTGGCTCAGAGCACCCTGCTATCAGTTTCCAAACCATTCAAATAATGCTTGGGTCACAACCAGCTGCAATGAATAAGACTTTGTGCATTCTCAGCTACTGTTGTGGGTTTTTGGTAGCTTCCTCCTCCCCAGTCCACACTCAGCTCAAGTTATAGCATTGTGGAAACAATGGGAATTTTGCATATGCTAAATAATTCATCTTTTACCAAAAGACTTATTATTGTTTTGCAAGTAAGTTAATTGTTTTTATATTTTTAGAGTGTGATTTATTATTATACAATTTATTATTCATTAGATGGTTAAATTTATTTTAATAAATTAGATCAAGTGAGTGCATGAGCCTATTATTTTGGCTGTTTTTGCATTTTCCCCCTGTATATTATCCATCATTGGTCTATGGTAGTGGAGAAGATATATATTACACAATAGGTGCAATTGGATAAAATACTTTTTAGTTCTCTGCCTTTTAAATTAGGTCTTTGCCTTTTGTTAGGGGTATTCAGAGGAGAGATTTCAAATGCTCAAAAGCTTCAAAAGACACCAATTTGCCTCAAATTTTTAAACATTTTCCTGGGGAGGGCCCTTGGACCCCTTTAGGTGTTGGTGGGAGAACCCCCCTGTGATGACCGGTGAAGGATTCCATGCCTTGCCACTGCAGAGCTGATATGATCAAGGAAATACAATGCTCTAGAATAACTTGCCAAAACTTTCAAATAGTTTCTCACTTGCAATGCTGTAACAATGGCAGTAAGAAGCTTTGATGAAGAATCACCAATGAATTGCAGAAACAAATTTTAGTTGTTTAGCCAATTACAAATCTGACAAAAAGTTTTACACACAACATACAAACTTTATAGGATTGAACCTTGATACCAAAGTGGTAATTGAAAACTAGGCTTCAGAAACACCCATAAGCCCAACTCAAATGGAAGAGATGCTATCACTGCAGTGCTTCTGAAGCAACTAAAAGTAGTGAACATGGTGGAGATTTGAAGAAGTCAAGTTAGTCCAGTTTAATGAGCATACATTTTGGTTAAGATAGGAAAAAATTCAACATGGCTGAAAATCAGAAGATGTGACCAGAAAAAACATACTGAATAACATACTAAAAGTCCCCAAGAATCCTAGCTGTTCTTTGGCTGCCACCTTGAAAAAATTTTCTTACATTATTATCATTTTCTTCAAATTTGAGACTAAAACTAAGCCTCTTCTTATTCAAGAAAACAACATTTGCAAAAATCTGATACTAGTTCCAACTCTATACCTTGAATAAGTCCTGTAAAAATTTCATTGTATCTGATGACTAATTCATTTCAGTTCATTTATATGGTTCAAATTCATGTATTGTAATAATAATTTATGTTAAATTAGGCTCCTGACCAAGATTTGGGTTCTTAGGGGTGCTCAGTGATCTGCATCCTATACCTTAAAAATGACTATTTCTAACATTCAAATGGCTCCAACTAAGGAATTCTCAAGACCAGAGGCAATTCCTCCATTTAGGATGTGAGGAAGTTTTTACACTTAGATAAAAATGGATAATACAAGTATGAACTGAAATATAGTTTTTTTTTCTGAAATATTGTATATACAGTGGAAATTGTCTATAAAGACATTGGTTGTTATGACAAACCATCTATAGCAGCAACCACACATTTTTTCCTGTTTGGTTTATAGTATAGAAGTACATAATATCTGAAGAAGATATACCTAATATAATTACATTGGTTGTTACAAATAACTGGCTAAGAAGACTAGAATTTCATGGGAAATGATTTTTTGTCTATAACAATGGCATGCCTATGTAAGCCTACCACAACATATTGCTACTATATTAGTCTATTCAGAGAGCTCATTCCCTTGATTGCCAATGCAGATGTAATTATAGAACTTCTGAGTTCTGCACAAATTAGTCAGCAAAATAGAGTTCAAAAAATGGATCTGAATGTGTTGTACAAGAAAGATAAATGACAGTATTAAGTCAAGAAATCAGAACTGTAGGAGGCTTTCAATGTTATTGAGAAAGGTGTTGAACTTGCAGTATATAATAAACATTTGACAAAAAACAAACCACAATAACTGACTTTTTTAAAGCTACTGTATAAATTGAATATGACAACTGGACAAATAATGTTGTAGTTTCTAATAATGTGTATTGTGTTCTAATTGAATTCTTGTGTTGTAGGCTATGTAATTCTTTATCTACATGTGTACATCCTTGTATGATTCTTGAGTTCAATAATGTACTGTATTATGTATTGATTTAAAATACAATTCTTTGGTATTGAATTAATATACTGTAAATGTATATCCTATTAAAATAAGGAAACACAAATAATGAAGGTGTTATGGCCTTTTTAAGGGACCCACACACTAGCAGGTCCAGCTCACAAGCCCGGCTTGGTGAGGCAGGCTCAGGAGAAAATCACCAGTTAGTGGGCTGTTTTCTCCCAAACCAAGCTAAGCCGGGGTAGCCTGGGACTGGAAAGTTAGTGGATGCCTCCCAAGCCAAGCATGTCCCCTCATTTATCAATCACTGCACCATAACTTCAATGATTAAATATAAAATAGATGCTACAATTTATTTATGTTGATAAACATTGTGTTTGATGTGTTCTATGTTTGATATTCCAGTAGAATGAAGAGGAATCCTTTACAGCCAAAAACTGTTTCCTCTTCTAAATTTCAATACAGAAATGTCAAAATAAAGGTTATGTCTAGAAGTCACAGTTTTACTATTAATTTTCATTAGCAAAAAAATATTATCCATTTTATTTTGAAAAATTGCACTTGAAAGTCAATACAAACAATCTTAACCCTCAACTGCTATTGTCAATTTTTGCCACATAACAGCTATTGTTGGTCATTTTTGACCCAACATTTTTTTAAATTTTCTTTGTTAAATTTCTTTGGATGATTATTATCACATATCATAATACAGCTCTAAAGGATCCCAATATTTTTTTCAGATATGAAATAATTATGCATTCCAATGGTGGAAACGTATTTTTTCTGCCACAAACAACAAAAAAGGTTGTTAGAAAAAATTAACAAAATGAAACGAAGTAATGAAAAATTTATTTTTTATAAATGTTATTCCAATTATTCAAATTATAAAGAGTATAAAATTCAAGATTTTCCCCCAAAAAAATTTGTTTCCAATAAAATTGCAAGCATGATATTTGGCTTCTAATAATGGAGTGAAATTTAGAAATAGAAAGTTTTAGAATAATTTGAAAAAAGTTCTGTAATTTTTTCATTTGTCCTGTCAACAATGATATCTAAAATATCTTTGACAATAAGAACACTCCAGAAGTCAATGGGCATATTAGTAGGAATATTGTGCACATCGCCAGTCAAACATGGCAAGTGATGGATCAAGTTGTGTCTTCTAGTTTGAGAGTCTGGAAATTGTTCCTTACACCATTTGTAACGATTTTTACCTTAGATAAACCTACTACTGTACTATTATTATTATTTTCACTATCATCAGAATCAACCTCATTCTCAGAATAATCTTTGTTGACATCATTATCAGCTGGCTGAGTAGCTGATGGGTTGTGATTCTCATCATTTTCCGAATCAGGACACTCAATTTCACTCTCACTGTCATGGTCAAAAGTAATTATTTTATTGTCAATTATATCACTGTCATGATTGTGCTCCAAATAATCAATAATCTCTTGTTCATTCATGGTATTATGGAGTAAAAATAAAAAGTGTCTTGGATGCAAAATACCAACATAAACAATATCATTGGGTCAAAAGTGACCCAGAACAAAAATTAGCACATGAGCTACAAGTGTCACTGACTCTGTCACAAGGCCAACTACTTCCATACCATCTAAATGAGGATTACATAGAGTTATAACACAATAGCTGCAGCATTTATGCCACTACAACAAAAATAAATTACACCTGGTCAATATTGACCTGATGATAGCAGTTAAGGGTTAAATGATTTAATATTAAAACTGACACTGTATTTAACTTTAATATTTTGTTTTACTCACTTATATAGGAGATGCTTGAGGGATGCATTTCACTTCTGAAAAGAAGCTTTGTCAGCCTGCTGCCAGGGGTCATGCTTTGTTGAACATGCTTTGCATGACCCCTGGTGGTAGGCTGATGAAGCTTCTTTTTAGAAGTGAAATGCATCCCTCAAGCATCTCCAATATAAGTGAGTAAAACAATATATAAAAGTTAGAATACAGTGTCAGTTTTAATATTAGATTGTTCATTAATTATTTTGTCATGTAAAACATCACAAACTAAAAACGTTAGAGAATTTTGAATTATTTAGTCTGAAAATTAAACATTCTCTTAATTCCACACTCCAGATGATCCACTGTAGCTAAAGCCAGTTTTGCACTGCATTTCCTGTCACCTGGCAATAAATGTCATCATTTAATTACTATTGAGTCAAATGTGTCATGTATGCATGTCACATGTTTCTGGCATGGTTTTTGTCATGAGCAATTTAAATATCAAGCAGCCAGTAATTGAAATGGGGTGTTAAATACAGCCACAGAAAGGGTCAAATACACTGAAACAAATGGAAAAATGTTTGTATAGTTTCATGAAAACACACATTTTGTATCAGTCAGTCTAGTTTGGCATGAGAACAAACAAATATGATCTAGGCTATCTCAACCAAAATCGAAATGTGTTGAAATCTTGGATACTTGAGTTATTTTAAATTGCCATTGTATTCCTCATTTCCATCTGAGTAAATATTGTTTCAAGATTTTCTTCTATAAACAAAATTATGCTTTTTCAGCAACTCCATCAATTTTGTCTCTGAATTTCACCAGCTCTATGCCATCTCTGATCTGGGTTTTTTGTCACATGAACAAACTGCATTTTCGTCCTGTTGGAAATATGTGATCAATTTGGGAAGTGATAGCCATGAGCCATAGAAGGTATCTGTTCAATCAGATAGAGATAAGCTGTGTTCTTGTAGGTCCTGTTTGTAACAGTGACCAATTAGATTGGCCAGCAAAAAAGACACTGTTTTCTGCTGAAAATCACTTCCTGGTGGTTCAGAACCCACCTAAAACTGTAGGTCCAACTCATTACCCATGCACAGGTCTCAGACCTATGTGGGCTTCATCCTCAAAAAAAAAAAAAAATACAGAAAAATCTGCAAGTCACAATTCAAAACTAAGAACTTGCTACACTCATTCAACTACATATTTGTAATGGTGACCGATTAGATTGGCCAGCAAAAAATACACTGAGCATTCTTCAATGTCTTCACTTCAATCAAGTTTGAATAGGATAGTTCCACACATAACCGCCAATCGGATAACCGGTGTCATTTACCAGGCTGATCATTGTATCATATCTCACTTTACATCTAGACGGTTTTCAAAATCATATGATGCAATGCAATTATGCTGGGTAAACGACATCGGTTACCCAAAGCTGATTCAGTGTGAAACAAGCCTGTAATGTCCCATTTTGACCAATCACATGAACTTAATTTGAATCGAGAATAAGAAGAATATAATATTTCTGTCCATGTGTTCATAAAAAATTGTAAATAATTTAGTTGATGTTATGGAGTCATAGGAATAAGGTTATTTAGTTTCAATAATAAGTTGGAGAATTTGGAAAAACAGCTGATCTCAGAAGTATTTTTAGTTTTGCTGCTGTGATGGATTAAGAATATTTATTTGCCATTAAATACATGTGCATACAATAGGCTATTTTGAGGTTATGTTTAATGATCCTTTTTTACTAGCTCAAAGTTTATGTTTTTTATATTAAAAAAAATATATGTGACTAATATCACGAAAAATTTGTACATAACTCGTCCGGGAAGATGTTTACCATACTCGTATGATAATACCTCACTCAATTTCATCTCCTGCATTAACTTATCATATTTTCAGTAAACACAATTTTCCACACTTGTAACGTAATATAGGCCTTTATAACATTTCTAATGCATTTATTGTTGTATGCCAGTGTGGTGATATTCAACATCTGCATACTAACGAGCCCATAGCAACCAGCTCATAGCAATGCAATAAATAAATATTCAGTTCGATATTGCTCATCACTGCTTATGCTACTACAGTTCTATTTAGCTAATAAAAGCCTTGATTTTCTAAAAGGTATAATCATTCTTTTACTACAATTTTATTAGCTAAATAAAAGTCTCACTATGTCAAGGCGTAGACAAAAACCGCCTGAAGAAGACAAGGAGAATTTATGTGGCAACGGAAATGGAAATGTATTTCGTCCAACTAGACTTGACTCTGACCCGAATTCTCCAGCAGCAGAATTGGAATGGAAACACTGGAAAATCACTTTCAAAAACTTCCTGGAATTGTCCAAGATAAGTGAAGACAAGAAACTAAAGGTATTATTCAATTTTATATCTCCAGCTCTTTTCAATATAATAACGGAATGCACTACTTATGCTGCAGCAATTAATTCACTAGAGGATTCATTTGTTAAAACAAAAAATGAGCTTCATTGCTGTTATCGCCTTGCCACTAGAAAACAACAAATAGGAGAATCTATCAATCAATTCTTCTTAGATCTCAAAACACTAAGCTTAGACTGTAATTTTCGGGGTGTAACTGCAGAGGAAAATAGAAATGACCATATCAGAGATGCATTGATATCAGGACTCCATTCTTCAGAGATTCGGCAACGATTATTAGAGAAACACTCACTATCATTGACAGAAGCTTTAGATCAATCATGTTTAATGGAAGCAGCCGAAATCTTCAATAAATCTTACGAACATAATGTTTTGGATGTTAATGCGCTTGTTACAGGTAAAGTAGTTGATGAAACTGAAATGAACTTTGAATCAGTTAAATCCGACTCAGTAGCAGCTATTAAACCACAGTGGTCATGTTACTTCTGTGGAAATTCTAAGCGACATAATCGTGCTGATTGTCCAGCCAGATTAATTAATTGCAATAAATGTGGGAAAACAGGTCATTTTGCCAAACTTTGTTGATCAAGTCAATCTAATAAGAAAATTACTGCTCTACCCAATTTTATCTCTACATCTGAATCACATAATCAACCCAACTTTGTATCAACTATAGCATCTGTATCAAACTCTCAAAATAAAACTATTATCTCAATCCTTATCAATGGTAATGCTGCTAATGCATTAATAGACACTGGAAGTACAGTAAGCTTTATTGACAAGTTTTTTGCTATTCGCTCTGGCATACCTTTAATTCCAGCAAATACAGTTACTGTTGGCCTAGCTTCGAAACTACTCAGTACTGATATTACAACCTGTGTAGTAACTACAATTCAACTGAATGAAGAAACTTATAAGGATGTGACATTGCTTGTTATGAAAGAACTATGTACAGACATAATCCTGGGAGTAGATATTTTAAAAAAACACTCAACAGTAAACATTGCTTTTGGGGGAGACAGGCCAGCACTTCAGATATGTGCTCTCCTTCCAGCCAAAGTAGAGCCTTGCTCTCTCTTTCATAATCTTACACCAAATTGCTCTCCAATAGCAACAAAATCCAGACGAATTTCTCAGACTGATAAAATGTTTGTACAAAATGAATTACATAAACTCTTATCTGATGGAATAATAGAACCAAGCAATTCTCCTTGGCGTGCACAGGCTTTTGTTATAAAAGCTGAAAATCGAAAACAACGCCTAGTAATTGACTATTCACAAACAATAAATCATTATACCCTACTTGATGCATTCCCTCTGCCAAAAATAGAAGATTTGGTGAACACAGTGTCTAAGTACAAATTTTTTAGCAGTATTGATTTGAAAAGTGCTTATCACCAAGTGCCCATCCTTGAATCTGAAAAACCTTTTACAGCTTTTGAAGCTGATGGAAAATTATACCAGTTCACAAGAATCCCTTTTGGAGTCACCAACGGTGTTGCTGCTTTCCAAAGAATTATAAATTCCATCATTCAAACAGAAAAACTAACAGATACATTTGCTTACTTAGATGACGTCACAATTTGTGGGCGGAACCAAGAAGAACATGATGTTAACCTCCAAAGGTTCCTTGACACTGCAATGAAGTATGGACTAACATTGAACAAAGAAAAATGTAATTTCTCTAAAACCTCTTTAAACTATCTTGGATACCTAATTGAAGGAGGTACAATCAAACCAGATCCGGATCGATTAACTGCTCTCTTGAAGTATCCAATTCCATCCAATGGAAAAACCCTAAAAAGAGCTCTCGGAATGCTAGCACATTACTCTAAGTGGATTAAAAATTTTTCACAAAAAAATTCATCCACTCGTTCATACATCCTCGTTCCCTCTTAGTCCAGATGCTGAAATCACGTTTCAATCCTTAAAAAAAGAGATTGCTTCTTCGGTTCTATTACATGTGGATGAAGACAGTCCATTTACTGTTGAGACAGATGCATCAAATAACGCTATCAGAGGTACTCTGTCACAACATGGACAGCCTGTTGCATTTTTTTCACGAACCCTCAATCATAGTGAACTCAAATATTCTTCTATTGAAAAAGAAGCCCAAGCAATCATTGAATCAATACGAAAATGGCGACACTACCTGACAGGCCGCCATTTTACTCTTATAACTGATCAAAAATCTATTTCTTTCATGTTCAGTTCCAAATCATCAAGTAAAATAAAAAATGAAAAGATTTTGCATTGGCGACTTGAACTATCCTGTTTTAAATTTGATATTATTTACCGACCTGGAAAGGATAACATTTCTGCTGATGCTTTATCGCGAATTTGTTCAGCTGTTGGCTGTAACAATCCAGATATTAGAAAACTGGAGACTTACCACAACCAACTTTGTCACCCAGGAGTCCCTAGACTATACCATTGGGTTAAAACAAAAAACCTACCTTTCTCAGTAGATGATGTCCGTACTGTCTGTTCAAAGTGTAGAATCTGCTCTGAATTAAAGCCACGTTTTTATCGTTCTTCAGGACACGTAATTAAAGCTACAAGACCCATGGAAAGATTGAGTATAGATTTTAAAGGCCCTTTATCCTCATCTACACGAAATAAATACATTTTAATTATCATTGACGAATATTCTCGATTTCCTTGGGCTTATCCATGTCCTGATATGACAGCTAAAACTGTAATCAAGTGCTTGGAACATCTATTCATCATCTTTGGATTCCCTTCTTACATCCATTCCGACCGGGGTACATCTTTTTTATCAGCGGAACTACAGGATTTCCTTGTCTCCAAAGGAATTGCTACAAGCAGGACTACCCCCTACAATCCGGCAGGGAATGGCCAGGCGGAATGATATGTAGGAACCATATGGAAGTCGGTAACTCTAGTGCTGCGATCACTTAATCTACGACCAGACCAGTGGGAAACAATCCTCCCCAATGCACTCCATTCCATACGCTCACTCTTGTGCACTTCAACGAATGTGACGCCACATGAACGTATGTTTATACATCCTCGCAGATCAGACAACGGGATATCATTGCCTACTTGGCTCACAAATCCGGGTCCAGTGTGGCTGAAAAGAACAGCAAGGAGAAGGAAGAGTGATCCATTAGTCAAAGAGGTTGAATTACTCCAAGCAAACCCGAGCTATGCTTTCATATGACATAAAGATGGACGGGAGTCGACAGTGAGTCTGCAGCATCTTGCACCACTACCTAATTCAAATACCTTATTCAGCAGGGAAGAATGTGGTGATATTCAACATCTGCATACTAACGAGCCCATAGCAACCAGCTCATAGCAACGCAATAAATAAATATTCAGTTCGATATTGCTCATCACTGCTTATGCTACTATAGTTCTATTTAGCTAATAAAAGCCTTGATTTTCTAAAAGGTATAATCATTCTTTTACTACAGCCAGTAAATGTGGTGCATAAAACTGGCCTATGTGGTAAGAGCATTCTCCACAAAAGAGAAGGGCTTAGGCTTGATCACCAGCAGTGGTAAATTTTTTTGGATACAGCATTCATCAAATTTCTTCAATTCTTTTTGTTACTGTTGGTAATACAGCAGAGCCCTGATTATCTGCAAGTGGATGATCTGTGGTGTGGATTATCAGCAAGTACCACAAAAAATTGTTTTATTACATTTTAATTTTCCAAAGAAAGAAGCATAACAAGTGACTACTTTTATTGTTTTACAGTATACTGTTTACTACAGTATATTGTTTTTTGTTTATTGTTCCTTATTTTAGTGATTTAGATGTAGAGCAAAGGTTTCTGCTGTACAGTCTTACCAATATGCACTCATGCATGAGTAGGGTTTGTATCGTTTCTTTAGAAGATGAGATGTTGAGTTTGGCAATGCAATCAATTAGTAAACTTTTGTTTAGTAAATTCTTGCTTTATTAAATTTATTCATCTTCACTCAATATTTTAGTTTATCAGCTCTTTTGCTTGATGAGGCTCATTTTTTGCTCATTGTTGCTTAATTCACTAATTTATTTTTAAATGTTGAGTTTAATTTATGTTTTGCTGAGGTTTGTGATTTTTCTTTCTTGCTCGACTGGATGCTTACCTTGCAGTGAGGCATGGATATTTTATATTATGTTGCTATAATAAATGTTCTCCTTTAGTATCTACTAGTTAACCAAGAATTGATCTGGAAGTGAACTGAAAATACTTTCTTTGTAAGTTTTCATGATATTATATTTTTCAAGCCTTGCATCAAATAGAGTCAATTCAGTATTGCACTTTTTTTAATTTTCATAAACAGTTCTTCATTTTTTCTTACAATTTTATTTTCATCAAATTAAAAATATTTCATTGCTCTATTTTCTAAGACCATGGATCATGATAACCAATGTAAATACATTTCATCAATTGAGGAATATAATCTATATTTTCATAGTGATAGATACATAACTTTTTTCAAATGAACACTCAAAGTATAAACAGCAACTTTGACAAGCTTTTGTTATATTTGAACAGTTTGTCTCAAAAGCCTGATTTCATAGTTTTATCTGAGGCATATATCCAACCTGGTAATGTGGTTATTGATAAGTATGCAATTTTTTTTTCAATTTTTATTTTCATTCCAACATACACAATCTCACAAGAATATTCCAAAATACAAAACAGTAGAATATAAGATACAAATCAACAAATTTATTTGTTCACTAGAAATACATTAGAATGTATTTGAATACATGAAATAAAATGTTCCGAAAATTGTGTTTTTTGTTTTGCTAATTATATTTCCTACATAAAAGACTGTCCTTCCTACCCCGTGAACAAATTGTGCAATCCATGATTGGAAGAAAAATTTAGTAAAAGCTAGCATAAGCATAAAGCTTGTGCACTAGCAGTGAGTTGAATATTTTTTTTTTCACACTTATACTAATCTATCAATACCGAACTTATGATGACCTAAATTATTGTAAAATAAGAAACTCATTTGTTTCCCTCTAATCAGGAATACTTGCAATATCAGATTTCTTTGACCAATCATTTTTATTATCCTAATGTTTAACATCATTATTATTGTTATCTTTATTGTTATTATTATTATTTTTATTTTGTCAATAGCAGATTTCAGTGCCCAATTTTTTTTAATATATTTTTTTATTATTATTCTTTTTATTTTTATTACTTTTGTTATTGTTATTTTTGCAACCAAAATAAGGAAGAACGCAAAAAAATGATAGACATGTACAATAAACAATTTTACATAAATTATATAATAAGGAATCTATAGATGATATGAATCTTTGTTACTTCACAGCAACTTCAAGATAAAACCATTAAAATATTATTTGATAATATTATTTATTTTGAAGAATGTATTCATCTTGATCCATTCATCTATTTCTCTTAGTAGAGTTGGCGTGATTTTATTATCAATAAATCTTTGTGGGACTAGGTTTATAATTTCACTACAAAAAAAGTAATATTGATGTCTTGTCAAAGTCAGTCTCGGATTAGATTTTTGAAAAACGTTTGTTTGTGAAGGACGGGTGTTATAATTCATTGTTCTTCTAGTTAATTCAAATGCGGGTTTGTTTTTATTTATATTTAAAATGATCTTTTTCACATATGCTTGTCTTATGGTTAACACTCCAAACTCATGAAAAATCAGACTGCTAGAATAACGGTGTGGTCTATTTAATGCAGCTCTTATTAAATGCTTTTGCAAACTAAATAATTTGTTCAAGTGATTATCATATGTCGCTCCCCAAGTTTCAATGCAGTATTCAAATAAGGATTTTGCGTAGGCATAGTAAACTGTTTTAATGATATTTGTATTTTTTAATTTGTTGATATTATAGAAAACATAAATTAGGTATTTCAGTTTTTTGCATAAATAGTCAACATGTAAGTCCCATTTCAAATGATTATCGAGTATAATACCTAGGTATTTTATCTCTCTTACATTTTCGAGTTCTGGACATTGACAGTTGTGTGCAATGCATGATCTATTGGAGTGAATTTTTAATTTGTTCATTTGGAGGTTTGCCACTTTCACTTGGCGAGAAGGTCATTAGTTTTGTTTTATTTATATTTAGGGTTAAAATATTATTTTCGAACCAATTTAGCTGTACTTATACCTTCTTTTGCTGCTTTAAAAGTATCATCAAGGTATCATCGGCAAATGATATAATGGTACACTTGGGTATGTTTATAATTGATGGGTATACTGCAATGTTTGCATGTGGAGATGATAGATGTGGTGGAATAGTAATATTTCATAAAAAAGTATGTAGTGTGATTGTTGGAGCCAACTTGCTGGTGTTGGATTGTACTTACAATGATCTCACTTACCATAGTGGGAATCTATCAATGGCACAGAGTTCCAGTTGATCAGTTTTTTGATAGCTTCTGTGATTTGCTAGGTGAAATGAAAAATAATACTCTGGTTTGTCTGGGTGATTTTAACATCAATCTGAATAAGTCCAATAGAATAACCAACAAGTATTTGGAAATAATTTCATTTTTTGGTCTTGAGAATTTGATTAATATTGATACTCATGTAACAGATCACACTTCCACATGCATTGATCATATTCTATTCAGGGGGAGAGCTCCTTCTTCCATATTATTGGCAGTTTGTGATGTGACTATAATGGATCACAGAGCAGTGTGCTTATCAATTCCTTCTGATAAGCCAAAAAACAAAGTAAGACCAAAAGAAATTGTGAAAATCAATTGGGACACCTTGATCTATGCACTTAGTCAAGAAGATTGGTCTTTGGTTTATACTTCTCTTGATAGTAACTTAGCTTTTGAAAATTTTTCCAAAATTCTAGATTCTGGAATTCAATCAGCTAAATATAAATTTCAGTCTCACGCAAATCACAAACATAGGATATTAAAGCCATGGATGAGTGGTGGACTATGTGAGACGATAATTTTGAGAGACAGGTTACATAAAAGGTTGAAGTCTGATCCTCAGAATAGAGGGTTGAGGCAGGACTTGGTAATATTGAGAAAAAAAATAAAAAATGGATAAAGGATGCTAAGGTATTACTTTGATTGCTTTGAGAATGCCAAAGGCAACTCCAAAAAACAGTGGCAGTTGATTAATGAAGTGACAGGCAGAAATTCAGTAAAATGCTCTGTTTCCAGGGTAAGACTGAAAATGGCATTGTTGTTGATGAGCAGGAAATCACAAATTTGTTCAATGATTATTTTATTGATTCTCCCAATTCAGTTGCTCTACTTCCATTCCCAGAGACATTATTGAATGATTATAAAAAATCAAGGATGATTTCCATCCACGGTCTTGCTTTTTCCTCCCTGTCTCCTCTATGGAAGTTGGTAGAATAATATCAGGATTAAAAAATTCTAAATCACCTGGTATTGATGGTTAAACATCAGTTCTCTTTAAAAAAATCAACACTATAGTCAGTCCAGTCTTAGCTTTTATTTTTTGTCTGAGGGGGTTTTCCCTGAGAGGCTGAAGACAGCAAAAGTTGTTCCAATTCCCAAGAAAGGTAATTCCAGGGTTCTTCAGAATTTCAGGTCCATTTCACTTTTGTCAATAATCTTGATCATTTTTGAAAAGCTGGTCAAAAATTGATTGGTAGAGCTTCTTGATTCTCATGATTTTTTCCAAGAGGCAATATGGATTCAGAGAGGGCCTGGGAACTGAGTTAGCTCTGAGAAAGTTCATCTTGGAAATTTGCACCAACATTAACAGCAAATACATGAAAAGAGTGTCTGGTATTCCTTGATATAAGGAAAGCATTTGATACTGTTGACCACCCTACACTACATGGAAAACTGAGAATAGCTGGAGTACAAGGTCTGCCTTTGGCTTGGTTCAGCTCCTATCTGCATGGGCAATCACAGGCTGTCAGTGTGGGCACAAGCATGAGCTCTTTCAAAGTTATTAGTTGTGGAGTTCCTCAGGGATCTGTGTTGGGGCCAGTTTTGTTTCTTGTATACATAAACAACCTCTATATGGGTCTTTTTAGGGGAGTTTCACTGTTTTTGCAGATGGCACTTTCTTATGCTGTGTTCTGAAATTGAGCTGCATAAAAAAATGTCACATGACCTTCAACTTATCACTGTATGGTTTGGTTTCAATAAATTAAACCTTAGTGTCGAAAAGACTGCCTACCTTAATTTTGGTATTGCTTCATCCTCTTCACTGCCTGAGCCTTTAAAATTTCACAAAGTGGGATGTAAAGATTATATATGTGATTGTGGGTTAATTAAACACGCTTCAAGTGTCAAATACCTTGGTCTTCAAGATGATGATAACTTAGCATGGAGGAGTCATATCGATTATATGAAAAAGTATTTGAGATGCCTTGTCCACAGATTTCATAATTTAAAAAAGCTTTGTCCAAGGTTTGTATTGAGGAATATCTATTTTGCATTGGTTCAGTCTTGCTTGTCATATGGGCTGGCATGCTGGGGCCCACATTACTCACCACTGGTGAGTACCTACAATTTACTGCCACTGGGGCAGTACCTACATTACTCACTTGAGACCTGTGATTATTCTTCAGAGATCAATGGTCTGCCTGATGGGTGGGTGCAGAGGGCATGAGTTCCTTCATGTCAGTCAGTCATTGAAAGTCATGCCTTTGAGATTTCTCTACATTTTTAAGGTGCTTATACAATTCTATTGGCCCAGTGGGAATTGGACTTCTGCAGTAGAAAATAATGATAGACACTACAGGACAAGAAACATGGATAGATTCTGTATTCCCCAACCACACAACTTATTTTTTCAGAAATCTTTTTGTTTTCTTGAAGATAAGTTTCTAAATAGAAATACTTTTAAGAAATATGCCTAAGGAAATACTTTTCATTCCCATTAATTCCATGCATATTTTCAAAAAGAGACTTAAGAAGTTCTTTATGACTTGTGAGTTAGATGAGATTGAGAGTTGGTTCCATGTTATTCAGTAGGCCAGTAGCCTCTGTTTTATTCAATAGCCTCTGTTTTGTGCTGTTCTCCTCAATATAATATTCTATATAATATATAGACTCTGTATAATATTCAAAACTAATTTCTTTTTATAATTATTATTGATAATTTTACTTGAATGTTCACTATTCAGTTGTAAATTACTCAAGCAAACAATTGCTTCTTGTTTATTTTCAATTTTTTTTCCTTATTGAAAACTAGCTGGGCCGACGCATGTTGCTGCATTCTCATAAAAATTCTCCTTGATTTTATTATTTGCCACCTCCCACTGAGGTTACATTTCAAATTAGGAGAGAAGTTAGTCCTAGGGCTCTTCCAGCTGATCATAGAGGCTTTGTTGTTTTCTTAATCTCCACCTCTGAATGAAGAAACATTTCAAATTTAAACCTCCTATGACTATAAGGGTAGAAGCTAGGTTTTTATTTTATTATTTGCCACCTCCCGCTGAGGCTGCATTTCAAATTTCTAGCTGAATTGGTTAACAGATGTCATCAACCTGGCATAATTACATTATTTCATCATACCCAGTTGTATGTTTCCTACATATTGCAAGGCTCCGACTGAATGGTAGCCTAAATGCAAAGTGCAAAGTCTTTTGCTGTTCAAAGACAGCATAAATAATGCTGCTAAGGGGCCTGCCATATGATTAAAAACTGTTGACTTCTATCAGCTGTTCCTTTAAGGTGTTTGGCCGGCACGTTTAGTAGGTTAGGTCAATAAAATGGATTAATTAATTATAATTATTAGCTCCCCTATTAAAATTTATGGTCATAAACCATCCACAACATTCACACAACATATTCCCAAAGTTTCATGGCAATCTGTCAAGTACTTTTGAAGTCTATAGGGAACATACATACAGACATTCATTTTTATACAAGGTGAGGCATATTAATGAGCGATTTAAAAAAGCGTGTGAACCAAGCTGCGTTGGATGGAGGTGGAGGGGATAGCATCAGTTATGTTTGGAGCAAAATAGCATTTAGTCACAATGGAGCGCTGGACCCCACAGCATCATGCGTAAGCTGTCAAAGCATTTTATCAAAACGGTAGTTCATACCAGTTAGCACGTCGTGCATTCCGCAGACATTTCAATATTAATCGAAATTTGCTGGTGCCGTCTGCATGTGCGATTAAAAAGTGGGTTGAGAACTTTGAAGAGACTGCGTCAACGACAAGGAAGAAAACAGGGAGACCGAAAACTGTGTGCACAGCTGATAACATTGAACGTGTAAGAGTCGCCATTGAAAGAAGCCCTTGTCACTCAGCTCGCCGACACAGTGTTACACTTGGGATTTCAAACAGAACAGTAAGAAGAATTTTACACCAAGATTTGCACTTCCACCCATACAAAATTCAAATGGTTCAGGCCCTAAAGGAAACAGATTATGTGAGCAGAAGCCGGTTCAGCTTAGAATTTTTGGATTTGATTAATCAAGACGAGGACATTGTAAACCGTTTGTGGATGAGTAATGAAGCACATTTCCATATCTCCGATTACATGAACAAGCAGAACTTTCGATTTTGGAGTGAAGTTAATCCTAGAGAACTGCATCAGCAACCATTGCATTCCACAAAAGTTACTGTGTGGTGCGCCATGTCATCATTAGGGATCATAGGGCCATACTTCTTTGAAGATGGCCATGGCAATGCTGTGACAGTGACTTTGCAGAGATACGCAGAGATGTTGGACAACTTTTTTACTCCACAACTTGTACACTATGAAGTGGACGATGAGATGTTTTTCCAGCAAGATGGAGCAACATCCCACAGTGCTCGAGTAAGCATGAATATTGTCAATCAGTTGTTTCCAAATCATGTGATCTCCTGAAATGGAGATATTGCATGGCCTTCTCGTTCACCTGACCAAGCACAGCATGTGATTTTTTCTTGTGGGATTATCTTAAAAGTAAAGTTTACCAAGATAATCCTCCATGAACAATTGAAGCCCTGAAAGAGTGGATCCGGCAGGAAGTTGGTCAAATCCCACTGGCAATGCTACGCAATGTGATGAGTCACTTCAAGGTCCGGCTTGAGGAATGTGTGCGTCTAAACGGACGCCATCTTACTAGAGTTATTTTCAAAAAATAACAGACATTTTACTGTTGCAGAAAATGCTTTTTCATGTATTTTAATATTGTGATATAAACATATTTTTGTAACAAAATGTTTTTATTTAACAGTCTTTTAAAAATCGCTCGTTATTATGCCTCACCTTGTATAAATAGATTACACATAACTCCTGGGCACAGACGGAAAAATTCATTTTTTTGTGCCCAGTAATTTTGCCAATGATTTGAAAGATCAATCATATTATTTCGTTTCATCTGTACTTTGTTTTGGATTTAATGTATTTCTATTGATTTTTTTGTAAGTTTTTTTTTGGCAATAACACTATTCATTCAGTCCATATTTTAAAAGTTTTACATATGTTTTTTGAACACTGAAACATAGTTTTTATAGTTTTTTGTGTTTTCACCTCATTTTTTTCTATTTTTGGGTTATGCACAATTTTTACTATCCATGGTGACCTTGCCACCCAATTCCACAAATAATTGGAGCTCTACTGTATATAATAATAATAATCACCTTTATTTCTGCCAAAAAAAAAACAACAAAATACAGAACTTGTGCAAGTGACAAAAAATACAGAATCATGTATAAAAATGAAAAATAAAAGGAATTGCTATAATAAAAAATAAAAATAGTACATCTTCATCAGTTACCTACACTGTACAAAATTTATACAAGAGCAGAAATATTCTATTATGCAAGTGATTAAATCATGTCTGTATGATGGAGCTGTCAGAGAGACAAAAAGCAATAAAAAGAATGAGAAAAATAGAGAAAAGTTGAGCAGAACATAAATGGCACAAAAAAGACAATAAAAAAAATATATGTATCTATATAAATTAATATAATATATTGATTAGAGATAATGTAATAAGTTAAGTAAGAAAGACTGTAATCATAAATCTCAAGAATTAAAGAGACATTTATCACAAGGTTGAAAATCCCAATCTTATAAAAAGAAGACATGAGAAAAATTAAAAAAATAAATAATGAAGCAATAACATCAAGATACAAGGGGGAAACATATAAATAAAACTATAATAACATTATTAAAAAACATTGTCCTTCAAACAAAATTCAAATTTATATACTGAAGTTGTGATGTGAATTTAATTTGTATTTTTTGGTGTTATATTACAGGGTTGTACATAGTTTTTACTTCCTCTTGGTTACAATTCAATAGCCATTTTTTTATAATTGATCTAAGCAAAGATTTGTTATTACAAGATCTGAAAACCATTTTTATGTGATTAGGCAATAAGTTAAAAAATTTTGGGGTAAGAAATACAAAGACTTTTAAAAAGGGTGCAGTTTGGTCTAACTCTCCTTGGAGATGGTGATTTGCCACTCCTCCTGTTAAATGGTGACCCAGCACCACACCACATGATTCCACAGTAACACCATTGTTGCCCCTTATCAGATAGAGTACATGAGGTTTCATATGAAGCCTGGCTAAAGTCAAGCAACATCATGTTTATATGGTAATGCTTGAAAATTTGGAGTCGGGGAAGCAAGCATCTCAGTCTAAACCAGTTAGTCATGGAGGAGCATTCACTCATTTTTAAGAGAATGCTACAAGGCAGAGTAGGGGAAGTGCTAAGGCAATCTCCTTTGCAATGTGTTGTCCCCACCACACCTACCAGCTGCTGAAGGCCAGGCTTCATATGAAACCTCACATACTCTACAAGGAAATTTGCAAGAAATTCATATACCAAAGATCTTCAAAGTATATAATAGAGTTAGATTGAAAATTGATATAAGTTAATTTAGCCATATAAAAAATCCAGTTGAAGTCTAGAATTGGTGCACACTTTTATCCTAACAATTTCAAATGGATTTATTACAAAAATACAATTTGAAATTCAGTTGAGTCACTCACTATTTTCAGGAATTCCATAAACAAATTATCAGAAAACTGTATCCAAATGCATTTGAATAATATTTCTTGTGCATAAATGATAATTTCATATCCACTTAATATGTTATGTTGTAACATAATAGAACAAATTTTAAAACAAAGAAAGAAACCGACTTCAGTGAAATGATACTCAAACATTAAATACTCATGTACTAAAAAGTTTAAAATAAAGTATTTAAGTTAATTTAAACTGAGAAAATTTTCAATTTCATACAAGTAATCTTTTGAAGTTGGCGCCAAATATTTTATGAACTTTTTTTTGAGAATGAAGCCCACATAGGTCTGAGACCTGTGCATGGTTAATGAGTTGGATGATGGTGATTGATGATTTGGATCTACAGTTTTAGGTGGGTTCCAAACCACCGGGAAGTGATTGATAAGAAATTCTATCTAATATCAAAACTAACACTGTATTTCAATTAAATATGTGATTTACACTCACTTTTCCTGAAATACAGTGTCAGTTTTGATATTAGATTGTTCAATTATTTCATCATGGAAAACATCACAGAGTAATTCTGTTACATTTAAGGAGTTTATGGGAAATTTGGCACCAGCTTCTAAAGATTACTTGTATGAAATTAAACATTTTCTCAGTTTAATGTAACTTAAATACTTTATTTTAAACTTTTTAGTACATGAGTATTTAATGTTTGAGTATCATTTCACTGAAGTTGGTTTCTTTTTTTGTTTTAAAATTTGTTTTAAATTTGTTCAAACTTTTTAGTTGAATTTTCAAACTTTGAGAACATGAGAAATTTCTTAAAGCCTACATTATGAAATATTTATCAAATTAGCAAGCCAATAATTAACTTATAACATCCAAACTTAAACTAGAAATCCACGTATAAGAAAAGATAAACTAAGGCAAATTCTACAACACTTTATTTAATGTGGAATATTGTATTTAGGAAAATTATAATAGCAAAAGGCTTCTTAAAAGTGAAATGACTCTTGATTCATTTTGATGTGGTCCATTTCAGAATATACCTACACTGAAATAGTAGGCCTATATTACATTACAAGTGCAGAAAATGGTGTTTACTGAAAGTATGATAAGTTAATGCAGGAGACAAAGTCAAGTGTGGTATTATCATACAAGTATGGTAAACATCTTCCCAGATGAGTTACATATGTTTTTGTGACATTAGGCATATATATTTTTTAATATAAAAAACATAAACTTTGAGCTAGTACAACAAGCATCATCAAATATAACCTCAAAATAGCCTATTATAAAAAAACATGTATATAATGGCGAATAAATATTCTTAATCCATCACAGCAGTGAAACTAAAAATACTTCTGAGATCAGCTGTTTTACCAAATTCTTGTATCGAGTTTGACAAAAAATTAATAACTTTGAAGAATATTGTTCAATAATTTTTTTGAAATTAACAATTTCTAAAACATTTTTACTCAAACTCATGATTGAAACTAAATAACCTTATTCCTATGACTCCATAACATCAACAAAATTATTTATAATTTTCATATGAAAAGAAATATTACATTCTTCTTATTCTTGATTCAAATTAAGTTCACATGATTGGTCAAAATGGGACATTACAGGCTTGTTTCACAATGAACCAGCTTTGGGTAACCAATGTCATTTACCCAGCATAATCACATTGCATAATATGATTTCAAAAATCATCTACATGTGAAACACTCCATATGATACAATGATCAGCCTGGTAAATGACACCAGTTATCTGATTGGCAGTTATGTGTGGAACTATCCTACTCAAACAAGATTGAAATGAAGACATCGAAGAATGCTCCTTTTTGTTTAATATTGGGCTAAGTATTGGGCAGATCCTTGCAAAACTTGGATGGGACCACTGCTGAGTGATGCTCTTTCATTAAAAAAAAATTCTTCGAAATTGGTTCAATATTGTTTGAATGATTGATGTACACACATAAAAAAAACAGGTCAAATATAGAACCTTATTCTTTTTGGCCGTTGGTCAAAAATACATGTTATTTACTATAAAAAAGATGTTTGAAAACATCCATAATTGTGTTACCAGTATCCAGTAGCAAGGCGTGGAATCCTTCACTGGTCATCGCAGAGGGGTTCTCCCACCACCACCCAAAGGGGTCCAAGGGCCCTCCCAGGAAAATATTTAAAAATTTGAGGCAAATTGGTGACTTTTGAAGCTTTTTGAGCATCTGAAATCTCCCCTCTCAATAAGCCTAACTCACATTCAAAGGCAGAGAAAGATTTTTTTCCCAATTACACCTCTTGTATAATGTATATCTTCCCCACTACCACAGACCTACAATGGATAATATAGGAAAAACGCAAAAAACAGCTGAAATTATTGGGACTGATACTCACTTGGTCTAACTGAGGGCATGCATTTGAAAACCAAATAAATTCAACCATCTAATGAATAAAAATGGTATTATAATAAATTACACTCTAAAAATATAAAAAACGATCAACTAACTTGCAAAGCAAGAATTATTGTAAAAGGTGAATAATTTAGCATACATGAAATTTCCATTGTTTCCACAACACTGTAACTGAAACTGAGTGTTGACTGGGGAGGAGTACCATGAGGAGGCAGCTACCAAAAACCCACAACAGTGGCCAAGAATGCAAGAAACCATATTCATTGCAGCCGGTTGCAATGTATCATAAGCATTATTTGAATGGTTTGAAAACTGAAGGCAGGGGGCTCCAAGCCAGGCATGGGAGGGGACTGGAGTGATTCACAAGTCTTTTGCGCTTCATATACATTTTGAGCGTCTACTTGTTATATTCTTATTGGGTTTTGATACAATTTTCACAGTTTTTGAACAAATTTATGGACTTTGAAGCCTAAAAATGTCCATTATTTAAGAGTTCAGATTATTTCAATATTATCAGTCCAATTTCTCTACTCATTGCTGGATCAAACAATGACCAGACGCATTGCCACTGCCAGTATCTTGCTGGGACTATTGTAGCAGAATATGATTCTACTATTGATTATGTCTATATCAATATTATATTAGCATGATAATTTTGATGGATTGGTATCTATAATCATCATAAGAAATTTTATAAATATCAAACAATAGTATGAAATTAAATATGAATGAGTGATTTAACTTACATAAAATTAAGAATAGAGATAAAAAATTGAATTATTTGAAAAGAAAGGTTGATATAGTACTGATATTTAATATGATGCATGCCTATTTATTCTTTTTGACAGGTGCTTTATTGGTATTTATATAGAAACGTTACTTGTTGAATTTTGTGGTGAATTTTTTTTTTGTGACATCTGAACACCCCAGGAAACAATAATCCATTGGAATTTTTTGGGGGTCGCGATTATTTCACATTAAAATTTAAGTTTTCCAGTGGTACTATTTTTCTTAGGCGCAAGAAAATATTTCCATTTGTGAAAATCCGCAGTGTCAAAAATCCTTACTTTCTTCAAGTTTGATAATCAGCTGACTCACTAATGAAGAATTCTTGTTTGAGGCATGGCTATGAGGCATGCCTTCTCTCAGTTCTAATGAATTGGAAAATTTTAATTGATTTGCATCAGCTGTGTTTCCCTTTTGAATAGAATCGATTTTCCTAACAATGGTTAAAAAAAATATTATTTTAAATAAAATCTGTCCTATATCTTTGCAATATTCTTAAAATATAAGTCAATTTTTTTTAAATAATTGGTTTTGTAGTTTCTGTGTAAAAGCGTAATAAACAAAAAAAAAATCATTTCGCTTTTAATGATTTCCGGTAATTAAGTTAGTTGCATGCGGTTACTTGAAGAAGAAAAAACCTAGTCATTCTTGTACTAGGTGTCGTGGTGAATGAATCTGTTTCTGTGTGTTTGCTCAAGGTATTGTTGTGTGGTAATCTATGGCATGTGTGAAGTGACTTTTCTGGAGTCGGTAAAAATGAATGATTAAGACATTTTAAATTTTTTAATACATCACAAAGTTATAAAAGAAAAAATTGACTGTCTGAACTGTGGAGATGATCTCTACGTGAATCGGGGCACTCTCATGTTTAGATGCCAGAAGAAGGTGGTGATTGGCAAGAAGGCAGCAAGAATTTGCGGGTCAGCCAGAGTGGGGTCTTTTTTTGAGAACACCAAATCACATTGAGAGGGATGGACCACAAGGTTGGTGAGTGTTGCTCTTTTATATATGCATGTAACAGTGACTTCATGATAGCAAAGGTTAGGCGTGCGGTTAGGTCTTTTGTGAAGTAGTTCAGTCACATCTAGCCTAGGTTAGGAATTGTTATATTAAAAAAATTAAACAACTAACGTTTCTATATAATTACCAAAATAATAAAGGTATGAGGTGGTTCAGTCACATCTAGCTAGGTTAGGTTAGGTTTGGTTATGCGTGCTTTGCGCGCACTGCGTTTGGGGAAGGTAGTGTTTTGCAAATGTTTTATTCACTTGATTTACATTGTTTTAAGATTTGGAACTCCTCACACATTTGCAAATTACGAATTTTTCAAATAAAAATATAAATTTTTATGAAAAATGTTTTTTTCGAAAATTTCAATTTTTTTGTGAAATAATTGCGACCCCCAAAAAATTCCAACGGATTATTGGGTATTTATTGAGTATGCGAACTTTTCGATTTTTCCAACAATTTTTTCCCCACACACTCAAAACACACTAGTAAGTAATAATACACTGATATTTTGCGGGGGCAATGCTTATTTGGCATTTAAATTAGAGTTTTCTGATGGAACTATTTTTCTTCCGCGTATGAATACTTCCATCACACTGTAACACTGCCAGACTAGGCTAGGTTAGGTTAGGTTTGGTTGGTCGGTCATCTTTAGCTGAGCAAGGTCGGTCAAGTAACCATTCAATCCAAAAATATAATAGTTTGACAACATATGTTTTCTTTGAAATGCTATGGTCAGATCGACAATTATTGTTAGATCACATGGAAAATATTCATTCATATTTATTCATTACGTGAAATGTGTGATACAGAGTGCAAGCTAAAATTTTTAGAATCTATACGCCTTAGCGAAAAGGACGTGATTGAATTTTTGTTCAGGCATGGTATCTTTAAAGAGATTTCGGTGTGTTTAAAGTGTGGTGCGGAGTTAGTTGTGAATAAATCAAATCTTAAATTTTGCTGTCAAAAAAAAATTCGACGTAGAAGGCGGCTGCGGTTTGTGGCTTTACTGGCTCGGCAAGGGTGGGCTCGTTCTTGGACAATTGTAGACTCCCAATAGAAAAATATTTCTATTTGGTGACAATACTTTTGCACCTAAAGCCACCCCGACAAACATTTATTTGTGAAGAGCTGGGAATTTCGACAACAACAGTGGTTGACTGGTATTCATTTTGCCGGGAAGTTTTTCTGTTCAATTCAGAGTTGTATCCCCCGAAGTATTGAAAGGTTAGTAAGCTTAGTTTTCTTCAGATATGTGATTATTAATTTGATTTATATCGTTTTATGGTTGGGAGTTCATAATATGTTTGCAAATTATGAATTTTTTAAATGAAAAATAAAATTTTCGTCAAAAATTTTTTTTTCAAAAATTTAAATTTTTGGGTAAAAAAGACACGACCCCCAAAAAATTTCAACGGATTATTGCTTCATGGGGTGTGTAGATGTCACAAAAAAAAATTGTTGGAAAAATCGAAAAGTTCGGATACTCAATAATTACCGATTATTGTTTCCTGGGGTGTGTAGATGTCACAAAAAAAAATTCACCACAAAATTCAACAAGTAACGTTTCTATATAATTACCGCTTTATTTTCTGTGAAATAATTAATGCCTACTTCTGTGACCAAAGCCTACATAACCTAGCCTAAAGCCAATGTAACCAAACCAAAGCCAAACTAACCTAACCCAAAGTAACCTATCTAAAGCTAACCTAACAAAAGCTATCCTAAGCCAACCTAACCCAGCATTGCTAGATGCATCTTATCCAGCAATATTAGGTAAGGTTGGCTTTTGTTAGGTTGAGTTAGGTTAGAACACTCACATCAATATCCAATATTAGTCTACAAAATAGTAAAAAAATCTCACTCCTAACTGAAGGTTATTACTGAAAATTATTACATAAAAATATTTATTTAACTTGAAAAACTTGAATATGTTAGAAAATTTCAAGATCACTATTGACATGATGATCAAGAGCATGGAATTGTTTATAAAATGAGATGTGAACCACCTATTTACTATCAATTTGAAAGAAGTTGCAGATTTTCTACTAGAAATAATCTGCAAAATTTGTGATTTTGGCCTGGCATTTCCAGACAGGCAGTGTGCTAATATTGCTGGCATTAGCCAGACTAAAGAGCTTGTCACTCCCATGCATGTTACTCATGTGATCGTCTGGCTCTCAAAGGGTTAAAAACCATTTCTATTTTCTCAATCTTAATAGAATTCTAACCTATAAACTTTGAACTGGATAAAACATAATATTGGTTTGTAGTTAGCACTGACTACCATTCAATGTAATACAGCCTTTCTAAGTCATTCTCAGATAAGAACGCTGTTGGTTATTACGTTATAAATACAGCCGTAAATGTTGATACCAAGAGTATTGAAGAATTGGGCACACGCTTTCAAGTGCATACAAGTAGAAAAGCATCATCATTTACCTCATGAAGAACTTGTTTCCTTCTTTTGGAAGGAACACTCTTTAGCCATTGACAAAGACTGGATGTGCTCTGCATTTTGACACGTAGCCCAAATACACTTTGTTCACACTGCACCAACCACAGACTAACTCATTATCAAACCCATTACTGAATTCCATTTTATTGTTCAACTTGTATTTATACCCTCGGCAAACACCTCTCAATACGCATGCGTCAAGGCTATCTAGATCATTGCATTCATTTCCGTCGATATAATAATGATGTGCTCGACCTTCAACCTTATGTTGGTATGGTGTTGAAACCGGAAAATGTAAGTGTGAACTTTAATATAAAAAATCATTAGATAAAAGTATTATTGATATGATTCCTCTAAATTTTATCCCATTCCACATTGATACTTCGCTCCATCAGGCCTAGCATTGTCTATAATTCAAGCCTTACTTAAACCATCTAAAATCAAGGATTTGAAAATTTTACGTTTTAAAATATTTTGTGAATATAATTTGCCTTTGTAAAATATTTTATAAATATAATTTGATTAGAAAATTCATTTATCAGTTGATATTATATTGTAAAGACAGTGGTAAATCGACTAGGCAGAGGCAGAGGACATTACGTTCTGCTTCTCTCTCTCTCTGCTTGGTTTTATGTTTGTTGTACTACTTTATCGTTATAATATAACCTTCAACCTCATCTCACATCGCTTGCATAACATTTTAAATTAATATAAATATTCACTTTCAAATACAGAATTCGTCAAAAATTCAAGGTTTTTCAAAATTGGTTGCATTTGGAATGCATAACATAGAACGAGGTCATCAGTCAGTTAATTTAACAATGGATCTTGAATTTGAAGCGCTGGAAAGGTGAATAATTCGGCCATACCCGAGCAATCTACTCCAAAAACAAAACTAGTCTTATTTTTATTATTCCACAACTCAACACTGTTTCTATTACACAAATAATTATAATGCAACGTAGTAAATAGAATGTTAACAGAGCCATTTTCAGATCTCTCCAGATGTTTGTGTGATCTAGTTTCATGCCCATTTGGCCGAGAGTCTATCAAATTGACGTGCAAATAAACTTGAGGGCCTAGTCCATAATTTCTCTGTAATCAAACGTTACTAGGTTGTAAAATGAATAGAACAAAAATGAGACCAGACTTTTTCGATGCTGTAGGAGTCTTGTAAATATGTTTATAAAAACTTATTTGAAAACGCTCTTAGGCCTAATGTCAAGGCAAAGAATAGACATAGGCCTAAAGGCTGTATTTATGATCGTTCCTTCTGTCTATTAAAATGCATTTAATTAGAATTGAGACATTTTAGAGTCCTTCAAGTCAAGATGCTGAAGGAACGTTCATAAAAACTGCCTTAAATATCTAGTTCATCTATGTAGTTGAACGAGGGTAGCGAGTTCTTAGTTTTGAATTGTGGCTTGTGGATTTTTCTGTATTTTTCTTTTTTTGAGGATGAAGCCCACATAGGTCTGTGACCTGTGCGTGGGTAATGAGATGGGTACCTGAGCGTAGCGAGTTCTTATAGTTTTGAATTGTGGCTTGTGGATTTTTCTGTATTTTTATTTTTTTGAGGATGAAGCCCACATAGGTCTGTGACCTGTGCGTGGGTAATGAGTTGGACCTACAGTTTTAGGTGGGTTCTGAACCACCGGGAAGTGATTTTCAATAGTGTCTTTTTTGCTGGCCAATCTAATCGGTCACAGTTACAAACAGGATCTACGAGAACGCAGCTTATCTATCTGATTGAACAGATACCTGCTACGGCTCGCGGCTATCACTTCCCTGTATGTTCCTCTATAATTTTCGAACGCTTTGACCAATCAACTTCAAATTTTAAACACACATTTTTGGAACCTTTATGCAGATCAAGTTCGTTGCCAATGAAATTGACCTACTCGTTCATCCTTTTTGAGGCGAAACAAAAGGGTAGGTTCTCTTCATTAATATATCTATATATTACTATATTTATATATACTGTATATGAAATGAGTTATTTTCACCATAATAATAATTCGCAATAGATTTCAAAATATATTTCGAATTATCAGCTTGTCAGTAAATGTGATCAGCACCTTTTCAAAATAACACCTTGATACAGGCTTTTTATAGAATCTATACTGGCGATATACTAATTCCATTGCCCTGTTATATGAATATATAAATAGCTGTTTTTTATGTGGTAAATATAGTCAACCCTGCCTATAACGGAAAGGCACGGGACAGGACAATCTTTCCGTTTTGGATAGGTTTCCGCTGAATACAGGTCAAAACTCAAAAATAAAAAATGTGGCAAAATTACATGCTTTACTGTATATTGGATAATCCATTTTGTTTGGAGAACTGTATCAAGAGAAAAACAACCTATTCACACTTCACTTATTTCACTGAAGTACAGTATGTACTGTATTTTTAAATTTACTGCCAAAATTAATTTTTACATTACATACGACTATGTATGTTCTATTGATAGTCAATTATTGTCCACTTAAAAAATTAAATAAGCGTCAATTCTATTATAACTATAGTGTATTATTGCCGCTGTATTTTTGAAAAAAAAACCTAGTACAGTATGAGTTATTTGAAAGATACCGGTACTGTATTTTTTCAATAAACTCAAACACAAATCATGTCTCCAAGTAAATGTTCAGTAGAATACTGTAGGCCTACTGGCGACAATTCTATCACTAATTTTCCGTTATATTTCAATCCGTTTCCACTTAATACAGGTAAAATTACATTACATAGGCTACATAAATGAACGGACCAGGAAAATTTTCCGTTATACACAAGATTCCGCCTATTACAGGGTCCGTTATGGACAGGTTTGACTGTACCACATATAGTAGTGTAACTACTCTATAGATATATGAATAGCTCTTTGTGGAAAATATATGTGTGTCAGAGCAACGATATAGATGACAACTTACATTTTATCTATAATAAATAAGTATCTTCCAAACAGCCGTTTTTCGTTACCACCTTCCCCAAGGATAAGCTCGAAATGAGTTTCCCTTTCCAAAATTAGTTGTTTGCAACGGAGTTCTCCAGCGCGTTGGGCTCACTAGTAGGTTAATATCTACGCTGAATGTATCCCACTGGAAACGCAGCTGCCTCTACGCAAGAGACTCCTCCACCAGTAGTATGGTCTATCCATCAAATATTTCTTCAAAGCTCTGTGGCAACGTTGTACAAGTTAGCTGGAAATAATCAGACAGGATGGTGCCACACTATAATGGAAGCCTACAGATAAGAGTATGTCTCACCAATGACGAGAAAACTGATTTTTTATTCGCCTTTTTAAGAACAGCAGTTTCCGGTTATTCATGTGAAACTTAGCGTACTTTCCTCTATGCATCTAGCTCATTATGGCTTTGCCCTCAGTAGGTATAACCAAAAAGTGGATACTGTACCATTTTTCTGAGTGTTCAAGTTTGAGTATGGAACAGTAATGATCTTAGGTTGCTCACACAGTGGAGTATTGACTCAAGGATAATCACCATTCCAAAATCAATCAAATCAAATAATGTGACAGATTGGAGGAGCGTGATACCACCATTCTGCAGCATGTATTTGATTTTGCGATGTTGATTATCTTCGAATATTGGATGATCCACTGTGTAAGCAGCCTGCTAAAAAACAACTAGCGGTCCTCAATCAGGGCAGCAGACGATGCAAATCGTTCAACTAGGTTCCTCTTTCCTGAAATGAACTTTTATATCTGATCTTAGAGCGCTATTACAAAGCCACTGCGGTCGCTCACCACAATTAACGATTAATTACACCAGCCGGATAGTTTTGATTAAAAATTCAGCTAATAATAATAAAATTGTGTGACCTGGCTGGCTCAGGTCTGGTATCAGCGTTGTCAGGTCGCACATTAGGCCTAATACGTCAGGACCTCCGACGTGACTTAATGACTGTCTTTAGGCAGCCGGGACCGACAGCTTAACGTGTCCTCCAAAACACGGTAGTAGCCAGAGGTAAAATATTTCGAACTGGGATCAGTTTAGCAGACAGGCCTCTGGCACAAAACGAGTGGTGAGCGTTAAAGATTATGAATTTTTATACAAAAAAGTATGTTCGGTACCTCACAAACTCACTCTAAATCATATTGAACCAGACGAAAGATTCCAACATAAATAAATTAGCTTTTGAACACAGCTTTATTTTTTCACACACAGTTTTAAATACAGTATTACACAAAACTGTGTTCCTGTACAAATTTGTACATACACAGTTTACCACAACATTTGAAGTATCTGATATATTTTTGCTGAAACAGAACCAAGACAACTGAACAACAATGTTGAGTTTTTGAGGTCGGAAACCAACATAAATTATTATATTTACCAATGAAGCACTGCAATAAAAATAAATAAAAGTTGATCTATTTTTACACAATAGATAAAGTGATAAAATTATGATATGCATAACAAAATTCAACAAAATAATAATATATACAATTGAAAATAATTTTACATTTTATTTTTTGCGTTTTGCAAACTATACGTCATTACTTGACTTATGACTATTCCTTGATTGATATTTAAAACTGACCCACCTTTAAAAAAATCTGCACTCTTCTGACATACACACAAACACACTCACACAAACAAACCTAAACTTACTAGCCCAACAAACATAGATATTTCAATTTATTCTGAAATTTGGTAGCATGTACAATGAATAGCATAGCATAGGTTTTACAAGGTACCAAGGTCTCACTGTTGTAGCGGAGATGAAAATTTAAAAATGTATTTCCCAAAGCAATATTTGAGTATATTTTTCCAAATTATAAGTGGAAATCTTAAAGCAGGAATGGTTTCGAGTTGTTTCAACAATGACATTGACATCCATGCAAACACATAAATGGCAGGTAGAATTAATTATTTCTTGATTTCCGTCTCGTGACAGATGTTTTAAGATGAACCGGTAACTGGATTTCAAACTCTTATCAAGATCTCCCAAGCACCCTCCGTTCTCCCCAATTGAATTCTATCTAAGCATAGAACAGCCACATAATAAATATGGCGGCTACCCATAAGAAAATTTTGGAAACAAACGGATCTTCATCCAAGAGCGCCATACCACGTCCAGCTGAAAAAATAAAATAAAATTATCACAGAAGAATAAGTTTCCACATCTTTAGTAAGTAAGAAGCCACATCTTCAGAATGAATGAAAATTGTCTTACTAAGCTGACATTTGACTTCAGAATAAGAAATACAAAATGTAACTGGTTTAAACAAGTACAACTTGACTCAGATGAATTGGATATTACTATTCACAGAACTTTGGTGTCCGGGGAAAGGAGAAAGGCAACATCTGAGAGAGGGCGAAAGGGCAAGGAACATCCACAAAAGAAGAATAATTGATTTAACGTCCCAAAAGTGGGTGATACGAAAAATGATTAGAACCTGAAATACTGCATTGATAAATATTGCAAAATAATTGTTAATTTAGAAATTTTGTAAATAAATGAGTTATGAGATTTCATTCCAAATATTAGACGAATATTAAAATAAATTACAGAACTAGAAATTCTAGGTTATTGTCAGTATTGGAAACAGTTTCTGCAACCTATCAAAATATTGGGTTGTGTGAATAAAGTTGAGTCCACTGAATAAAGCCCCAATTACACGTACCAAGTGAAAGGCCGAGACAGTGCATTCGGCCGAGTATATTGCAGTGTGATCAGCCGAGACAGTACTCGACCTAGTGATGGGCGAGTAATTTGAACAAGTCAGTGGATAGAACCATGTTCTATTTGTTCGGCCTCGCATGTCACTGTCTCTCCCACTCGGCTCATGTAATCAGTTTCCGCCTGCACTCACCTAGCTTGCGCATCTTTTTCTTGGTTATAACATAGAATAAGCAATAAGGATAAGTCCTTGATGGTTGGTCTATGGTTATCATTACCACAAAATTTCTTTCAGTTCGTTTTGTTTTCTCTCACAAATCTAATTTAATTTTGAAGGCCATCAGGTATTCGTAAATAGCATCCAAAACTTCAGGCATAAATTAGCTTGCTGGTTCAGACACTCTGAAGAAACCTTGCAAAAGGTGATGACTAGCTCCGGTTGCTAGATAAAATAAAGTGATTTGCAGTTTCTCTCTTGCTGTGATAGCAGCTCGCATAATGGTGTTTTGCTTTTGAATTATAGGAGTTACCCCAACAAGTAAACGCTTGAACTGCTCTAAATTCGTCCTCATAAAGGATTTGAATTCATTGAGGTAATTCATCTTGTAATTCCCTCATGAATCAAGGGGAGAGGTGCTTGTCCAACTGTGCAACTTCTTAAAGAGCGCTTCCGTAGTGCAATCTACTCATAAATACACTTGTCTAACACGAGTCCACACTCGCAAACACGTCTAGCAATCTATCCTTCACAACCCAAAATGACGGGGCTCAAAGAAATATAACTGTGCAGTAAACCACCAACTGACTGTGGTGACAAACCATATGATCGCTAGCGTCAGAATTGTACACTAGGCAATACAGTGTTGCCAAATCGTGCATTGAGGTTGGTGATTCTATACTATCAGTTGTTGGCATGGGCCAATATCTAACAACAACACGATATTTCAGAGCCATCTAATTTGGTGGCACGAACTATAGGATTCCCAACATAATCGTCAAATGCTATAATAATTTACAAGTATAGATTGATCTAAGAGAGCGCTCTACCGCTAACAGTATCTCCGTTTGGAAGGCTTTTTAGAAAAAGTAATTAAAAGTAAAGGCTTTTATTGGTGGGGAGACCCTTATGAGTTCTACCTCGCCGCTTGAGCCAAGTTATTGGAAACATGGTGGACCTACAATTTTAGGTGGGTTCCGAACCACCGGGAAGTGATTTTACAGCAGAGAACAGTCTTCTTTGATGGCAATCTGTCACCCTTACAGAGAGGGCCCAGGAGAACGTTGCTCATCACATCTGATTGAACAGATACATGCTATGGCTCACGGCAATCACTTCCCATAAGAAAAAGTACTGACCTCCATGAGCTGGTCTTTGGTGATGGTGATGATCTCCAAAGTTGAACGAAGACGTGACAAACCCGAATGGAAAAGCCCCAATCCCAAATGACATGTGGAATCCCCCATCTCCAAATCCGAAACCCGGAAACCCCTGTTCACAAAACAAAGTTCATTAGTTGTTGAAAGTTCTAAATATTATTAATTGGTTTATTCATCTTTAAGGTTGCGCGTAGCGTTTTTAGTCATACATTTTTTCAACGTTTTTTTCAAGTTAAATTTTTACATGAATTTTTGTGAAATATGGGGACACAAAGTTGAAATTTTCTGGTTTAGGTGGGGCAATTGGTCTCACCTAAGCGTTACTTTGTACTTTTGATATATTTTTTCAACTAAAAGACACCTTGGGGATTGAAGTTGCTCATGCTTTGCTTTTGTGGGTATTAATTGTGGCTAATCGGCGGGCCGCTTAGCACAGTTGGTTGGGGCGTCGCAGCTTCAGCTTACTGTCGTTTCAGTGGTCGTGGGTTCGAATCCCGCTCCTCCATCTGGCATCTATGTGTTATCATTCACCTCATTACCCACGCACAAGTCTCGAACTCATGTGGGCATCATCAGCATTGAAAAAAAAAATTCCCTTTATTATAATATGTTTTTACTTTTTTCATGTAAAATGAAGAGGAAATAAAATTATTTTTGATTTTTTTTAAATGATTTGATTTTTCAAGTGACATATTTCTCGTTTTGATCAAACAATCTCAAAAAAATTCAGTTTTTTCAACTTTTGTCAAAAAACTATTAATTGGAATAAAAATACTTCATTTTGTTCCCCCAAGGTGTATTTTAGTTGTAAAAAAATTATCGAAAGTTTGTAATAAAGTGAAATCAATTGCACAAAAAATAAAAAATTTCAATTCTGAACACCCATATATCTTAAATTGATGAAAAAAACTTTTTCTCATGGCAATAGACAACATTTAAATACCTTAATAAGATTCATTACAAGTTACTCTGAAGAAAAGTATGACCAAAAACCCTGCGCATAGCCTTAAGAAACTTGTCTCAATTAGGAGTTTCAAGTCCCAAATAAGATCGACTCTAAACAGACCATCTATTGATGGAGGTGTGAACAAATGTCTAGTTTAAATGAATCAAATTACAGCAGCATCTAGGATACTCGAGGTGCAACCATACAGTATTTCTACCTTTAAACTGATTTTCCAAGAATACTAATATACAAGATAAGTTTAAGTCATCCAAATGAGCAAAAATTTCCTTTTCTCCTAATTTTCTTTTGAAATAACAAATTTGAAGCAGTCTCTAAATCAATACTTACTCCGTTATTTTCCGGTTCTGTTCTCTGGCCGGGGGGTCGTGGAGGAACTTTATGTCTGTGGAAAAAAAATTCAATTCTAATCGAAAACATTTTTCATAATCATAATTTGGGAGACATAATCTAGGCATAGTATTTGATTACCATTAAATACCTATGATGTGGAGTGATTATAATTTTTTGATGTAAGCTTTTCAGAATATATTTCTCCTAAAATGACGCTAACTGTTGAGAAATTCTAGAAGTATTAAGCAGGGGGAGTCCGGTCCCACAAGATGTCAAATTATCTTAAGATAGAAACTGCAAAACTGCAGTCTATGGGTATCAAGAAAATAATGATTTACAGTGCTACCTAGTTTCAAGTAATTTTCGGTTGGTTAAGTGATGAGAAAGATCTTTGTACTGGTGATGGCGATGTTATGGTATACATCAATAAAGGACAAGAATGATGTTTTCACAACTACAGTCAAAACTCTAAATAAAGAAACCTCCAAATAACGAAATCCTCTACATAACGAATTATTACCTTGTCCCATGACATTTTAGAATTTTTACTGCTTATTTATCTCTATGTAACGAATTTTGGACCTCTCAACAACGAAGTTTTCTCTTCACTTCATCTTACGAAATGTAGATGTATAGGAAGCCCACAAAGTCATTTCCAAGAAACTGTCTATTTTCAGCAGGAAGGTCAATAAAACAAAAAATAATGAGAGATTCAGGTAGGTAGAAGATAGGGTGGTAGACACTTACTAGAGGTTGAAACACAATTCGAAAAGGTCGAAATTGAATTCAGGTTACTAAAAATAGAATTTTAAGAACTCGTCATCGTCATTATGTAGGTCTTTCCCATCCTTCGCCTTTGTCACACATTTCAATTCTTGAAACTCGACATTTATAGTAGAACATTAAAAACTAGAAACAAATTCAAAAGTTCCTATACGAAGTTATTTAAAGAATTATTTTGTGTTTAATCTGAGAGTTTCATGTGTAAAAAGTATTAAAATAAATTTAGTAAAGGCAGTTGAAAAATGTTGCTACTGAGTATACTTCGATTAAATTCCACTACGTTCAAGTCATACTTCCTGGAAATGAATTGGTGAGTGTACTTAGTTATTACATTCTATACATATTCAAAAAACATGTTTTTTATTATTTTTAACAGCATGAATTTTCAAATTTCTATATTAACATTGGCCTATTAGTAATTACCGCCCGCAATAAATTATGAGATCTGTAAAATGGGGTGTCTGTATTCTTGACACAACAACCTCTCAATAACGAATACCTCTCTACAGCGAATTTTTTCTCAGGATAATCGACTTCGTTATACAGAGGTTCAACTGTACTTTATTAAATAATACACGAGATACTATAGTTCCGAGAGTAACTTTATTTTCAATCTCAAACTCAAGATTAATCAAGTTTATGTTTGAGGCGGGTTACCAGTTGACCGACCAAGACAAACTTTACGAAAACAAAATTTTACAAAAGAAGTAAAGCGAACATTTAGTAACATTGTCAGGAAGGTTAGGTTAAATCGTTAGCTTTTTTTTTGTTCGGTCAACTGGTAACCAATCAGAATATGCCGTGAAAGTTTAAACTATAGCATTTTGTTTGATATTAATTAAAGAGGTTGCGACGCCATTATTATTGTTTTTTTTTTTTGGTTGTAATTCTACTTTCAGGCCAAAAAGTTAAGATAAACATGGAAATTCCAGGTGACGTTTGATGCACGGATGAACATTACACCAGTATCATACTTGAAAGTACAGTGCTATTGGATACCACAAAGAAAAAATTTCACTTTTTTATATTCAACCCTGACACTGGGTGCTTGCCCAATGGAGCATCCAGTACTCGATTTTTGTAACTTTTTTACCACCAATAACAAAATGTAAACCCCTTCCAATTCGGGGTAAACGAAATTCAAAGTAAGGGTCATCTGTATCATAGATTTTGATACGGAATCAATCAGTTTGTAGTCTATGCCTTACTCAAATTGTTTTTACATTAACACGAACTATGCTAAAAGGTTTTACCAATTTTATATCATTCTGTACCACAAAAAATAAATTTTTGCCCCCTTGCCGTTTCTGAGGACAAGCAATTTAAAGCATGCCTTTTCTGTATCATGGATCAAGATAAAGGATCAGTTTTTAGCCTATGCCTGGCCCAATATGCGTATTCAATGTGCTCCTATCTGTCATAAACATTCCACAGCATGAGTTTGATTTTGCAATGGTGATTATTCTCTCGAGTATTGAACGCTCCACTGTGCAAGCACTCTGAGGTGATACGTTGTAATTTCAAGATGGAGAATCCTCTCGTCTTTGAAGAAATCTTCAAAAAATAGCACAAGTGACAAACAGAGATAGATAAAAATAAATCCTGAATAGACGAGGTTAAAGAAAAAGTACAGATAGGATCTTAAAGAAAGAAATATAGTCTGACCTGGGATCTTCTTGTTTAGTGCTTCCGCGTCCATAGAGAGGAATCACTTTGTCTTCGCTGATTGCCGCTTTGCACACGGGACAAACCTGGCGTGTGGGCCTTGTGTCCAGCCATTGGTGCAGGCACGGCCAGCTACAAAATAAAAGATACTTCAACAATTCAATTTTATTCAAATAACACGCAATACGATAAAACAAAATATAGATATATATATTTCAATATAAAATAACATAACATTAAATAAGGATGTAGGGCTAGTCTGGTGTGAAATGTAAAGCCTTTCGAAATAAGGTAACACCATGTACTAGGAAAGGTTTTTGGGAGGGGTATGGGAAGAGGGAATAGGAACGAAAAGAAGTATTGTAGTCATCCAGTATCACACATCAGCAAGCAAGCACACAATCAGAAAAGCCTGTTTTAATTCCATTCACAAATCAAAAAAGTATATGCTCTTGATCCAGGCGATGATGTTATATTTTTTTTTTGTAATTTTATTGTTGCTGATGTAATGTTCAGGTATTTTGTTAATTATTTTCGAACTTATGTAAATTAACTGTCTCCTGATGGATTCAATGTTGGTTTCATATGTCTGATATTTATTTGCAGAGGGTCTCAAGGTATAATGTATGTTGACTATGTTATTAGTGTAAGAAAAGCTTGACTTGTTTTTTTATTATATATTTCACCACATTCATCACTTACAATTGTCTAATGGTCAGTACATTAAATTCAACAAAAGTTATGTTCGTTGGGTACAGCCTTGGTTTATTGAAAATCGATTTAATTATTAACTTTTGCATTACAAAAAGTTCTTCTAAATGACTACTGTAACATCCTCCACATACAGTTATACCATACTGGATTATCGATTGTACCAGTGCATAATATAGCATTTTAAGATGATTTGGACTAAGTATTCTTTCAGCTTCGTAAAATTTATATGAGAGATCTCATTCTCTTACAAATGAACTCTACATGCATATCCCATTTCATATACTCATCGATTAGAACACGTAGGTATTTAATGTTAGAGACTTTATTTACATTCGGACTGACACAAGTGTTGGAGTCTAAATTACATTTGGAGTGGAGTTTTAAAATTAAATTCTCATTCGGTTTTCCAGATTTATTTAACGAGAAGGTTATGTAGTTCGTTTTATTACAATAGATAGATTGTTTAGACAATAGTCGCCAGACTAAAGCCGGGTCTTTTGCGCTATAACCCCGCATTTCTTAAATTGTCATTGATCAACAGATTCCTAACCTAACCTAGTCTTAGATTAGGTTAGGAATCTACTGTTCAATGACATTTTTATAGTGCAAAAGACCATTAAAGCCTATTGCAACAAAAAAATCAGTACAACAGAAACGTTTACAAAGTCATACGGATCAATAATAGCATATATTTTAATAATACGTATATAAGTGGATCCTCTGTCGACAAAACTCTAGCACTAGAGAATAAGGAATCGAAGGAGGAAAGGAAGAATACTCAGGAGAGAAATTAAGCTGAAGACAGGTGAAAGAGAAGATGAAAAAGGAAAAGGAAGAGAAGGAGAATGAGAAAGAGCAGTAGCAGAAGGGGGAGGAGGAAAAAAGAAGTACAAGGAAAAGAAGATGAAAACAGAAAGAAGACGAGAAGGGGATAAGAAAAAAGAAACCAATATAAAATTTGTAAATAGGTTACATCAGGTTCATAGGTTATACCAATTCAATCGGATTCGGCAGCCTGCTAGTTTATTGTTTATTTGAACGAATTGTTTATTTATTGTTTATTCAAACATTAGTTCATTACTGCATTCAAATTGGAAAGGAACAACAATATCATGGTAATCATAGTGATAGAAATTAACTTGCCTGAATTTAATGACAGATTATTTAAAAGTTTTGCAAAAACTAATTTTGATGTCATGAGAGCTTACCAGAAAAGATGGCCACACATACTAACTACAGCATCTTTGGCTGTATCCAAGCATATGTTGCACTCAAAGGTGCGGTCATCCTTCTCTTCAGAAGAGCCTTCCTTCTCCCGGCCACTCTTGGAGGGCCCAGCCTCGCTAGCTATCACCATTTAAAATGCTGAAAGAAAACAAAAAATATTTCTTCATAAATAAGAACTTTTCCTTAAAAGGTTTTTTCCTTGGACAGACAATGCATTAAATGCTAGTGTCCCCATTCACGTTAGTCATTAAATGTGAAGCAGAGTGAATGTTGTGGATCTCATTATCTAAACATGAGACTGATACTGATGTAACAGGCAAAATAATAATTCAGAAAAATATTAGGCTATATTGAAAATTGTTTACAGTTAAACTGTACTAACCTAACTAAAATCTGTAATTCATTCAACAGACTTAGTAGACCAAACTCGTCATTTGATTAAACATATTGCGACTTGTTTAGCTTATAATAGTCATTTTATTCCATAGAAACCGTTAAAATTCTCAAGTAGATGTGTTATTTTATATTTTTAAATAACAAATACACGAACAGTAAGCCTTGTATAGGCCTGCATGATATTCAATTTTTTTCTTAGAAGAATTTCACATTTTGTACAACGCTAACAACAATGTCATCATTCGTTTGCACCCTCATGAGAATTAATTATCTCTCAAGTGTCGCTTTCACAAAAAATGACAATAATTGATAACAACACTTCCGTGACAGCCTTCAACCTATTGACCAACTTAACCCAACCATATTTCAACAGAAAATACATTACCGACAATACATTAGAAACCAAATAAATCATCATGCGATTGATTTCAACATGAAATCAAGAAAATTTGAAAAACGGGGCCAAATTTGGGTAGAAAACATGACAACTCACAATTCAAATTTTCAAGGCTACGAGGTAGATAATTGGGTTTTTTTAGGGCGATGTCACTGATAAATGGTATCAAAATAAGTAAACGTATCAAGAGTCAAACAGATTTTGGGTACTTACCAAGTAGTTAAATTTCTTCGGAAACGTATTAAGCTCACATAAACTATTACTCAGTGTGAAACAATAAGAAATTTAAAGAGAAATTACCATAATGAATTATCAGAGTAACCAGTCAACAACAAACGAACAAACATCTAACCTGCTGATACCACTGCCTAATGGATTATCTTCAGTAATAACGTCACTTGACTAGATCACAAGGTTAGAGTTTTCTTCAATTTCGAACACCTACTTCCAAAAATAATAAATTGATCTGAAAGTATGATTTGAATATTTGCTTATAAAATAAAAATTGTAGGTAGTTATTTATTTAAACGAGAAATGATTATTTAATAAGACATTTTCGAAGGCGCTTCCATTGAATTTAGCGGCAAATTTAAAAACATCAGCCCAGAACAAGCCGAGTTTTCCAAACCAAAATTCATTTATTTTGAAACTTTCAGAATGCGTTGATTGATATATTTCACTAGGTGGTAGTTTCGTGGATTTTCATTAGCATTTATGATCAAAACACAAGTTTATCGAAAATATAAATTCAGAAACTTCTACAATACGGTACATATAATTATAGACATAATATGAACATACATACCTGTATATATATAAACATTTGAAATAAAATTCGTAACATTTACCTGACTTAGGCAAACTAAATAATTATATAGATTTATTAAAAATATACACACAAAGGAAAACTAATACGGGCACACCTGCGCGTCCCAAAGAATAAGGAAGGATGATACCCTGGTCTTCTATTCTGACCGTCTGGAGAAGACTTTAAAACGAACTTCAATGCTGTCCCAGCTATAAGTGACAACAGTACGGTATGCCTACCACTGAAAACGCAAATAAATCTATATTTGACATAAATATATAGCTCTGTCTATAACAGTTCAACTTCATTATCTTAACCAAACCACAGATTATCAAGTCATCAAGTCTAATGCCTCAACTCTTTAACTAAAGCACGACTCCAATCGCCGCAATGAGTAAAGCCAGTGACAGTTGCCTCACCCTATACCCCTATACTACCGGTACAGTACTATTTCAATTGTGAAAGTTATAAATTCACCAAGATAATACCATATAATAATAATGATTATTAATGTTTTTATTGCTGTTCCAATGTTCAAAACGCCATTTGAACTCATCTATTATTATTTTAATAGTTTATCTTACCGTATATATACGGTATATGCATGTTGAGGGACTGTCACATCCTTCTCATTCGCACTCAAAAAATAAAATCATTCAAATAACTTTACTTTTTTCTTATAAAATCTTTTGAAGCAATGAATATCGTAATACCACATGCCTCAATATGCATTTATATAATCATGCAGTCAATATAATCTTGAATTTATAATAAATTGACACAGTATCATCAATCGTATTCACCAATATAATTGAAATGAACAATAAATAAAAATTGTATTGAATAAATAATATTTATATCTTGAATTGGCATAGCATTACCAATCGTATTCACCACAATCACTGGAATAGAGTACCTACATAACAATTGCACAAATACAAATGAGCTCATTTGTATTTAAATACGAACGCTATACGAATTAAATATAGCACACAATTCAAACAGGAAATAAAAGTTTTATTTGAAACAAAATCAAGCGGGTACAAATTTCTCAAACTCTTCAATTATTCATCTCGCAGTAAAGGGACTAGAATCTATACTTCATCATACTAAAAACAATATTTAGAAAAATATATCATTTGAATTAAAAGAAAACATATAGATAAAATAGTATGTGATGATTAATAGGGTAGTGCAGGATGAAAAACTATTTCAACAATCTTAAAAATATTTTTAAACGTAATGGAGTACAGCTCATGAAGAGGCCTATATAATAAAAATTTCTGCATAAAAATATTTTAACAATTCTTATAAACATTTGAACACAATGAAGAGGCTTAATCAGACTTTTTGTATAAAATCTCTTTCGTTGGAAGACAATGATATGCAAGTATTTAATGTAATATTTCTAATACTTATAAAATATTCAATGAATTCAGTATTACTTGAGACTCATTTTCATAGCTAACTCCAGGAAAATGAGTTTCACTGGATTCCATGCTGTAATTAATATAACATTTGTATATATTATATACAAATGCTGAATATAATTAAATTGAGTAGCAGTACTTTAAAGTTTTGTTTATGATGAGTAGTGCACATACTAACAATTAATATTAAAAATTTCATGTACAAAATATAAATTCTTGACAGCAATGTTGTGCAAATTCTCTAGTGTTCAAGTGATATTTCATGTTGTATTGCTGTACATAACTTGTAATATTCTAGAGGTTAAATTGGGATGGAAAGTGAGGCAATTAATATTAACAATAAATACAACTATTTTGACAATTAAAAAAACTGAATAACATTCAGGTAACAAAAGCTCATGAAGATGATTTATTATAGTGGGCTTGCTGTTAGGGTTGTACACAGGGGTGGAGGTCTTAATTCTGTTTCAAAGTTTTTCTATATTCCAATACCTCACCTCAACAGACGTCGATCTAAAAAAACATTGAATAAAAATTATGATCTATCCCAAATATACAACCTCAAGGGAGATAAGCGTAAACGTACTAATTATCAAATAAACAATCAATAAAACAGCAACACATAGTAAGCAATTAATAGTATGAAGAATAGCAGCACAGTGAAGAAAATGAGAACTCTCATTATTTCTTTTATGTTATTGCTGTCTTTGGAAATAGATCGTTGAAATGAATACGACACAATTGTCCGGCCACTCTCCTCACAGTCCAGCCAATTAATGAGACTGACGTCGGACATTTTCTTTTTCCCGACTGAATTCGGTCGCAGATATCGGTGATCGTCTTTGATTTTGGGCAAAAAGTTCAGAATTAGTGCGTTTTTCTCTCTCTTCATGAGCCAAGGAAGTCAATTTTGATTTGCACTCGTTTGTTGCGATGACATTTGGTGTAAGACCTGTGAAAAACAAACAATTAGATAAATATTAATTAAATATGTAATTACTCTTGAGATACCAACAATGATGATGCACTCAAAACGCATAGAAAGCTGCTCAATAGTCACCTAGTATGCTTCCAAAGTTTGTATTCAGAATATTGTTTCAGGTTGTATCTCTAAAATGATGCTGGCAACACTTAAAATTAATAGTCGCACTTAATTAACACAAATTACTGACAACTCGCACTAATCAGTAATGTCTTACACGAAAGAAAGTAATCAGAAACAGATAAATCGATAATTTCCAACTAATAAAGATTTTGCAATATTAATGTACAAAAATCAATCACTAACTGTTAAAAGGCCGATCATATATTAAATAATAAATGTTCAATAAACTTTCCAGCAATTCAAGGAGGAGCGTCTAATACGTATTAGCTGAAACACTACAGGCACTTACGAGTCACTGTATATGAACTGTTTAAGAAGCTTGAATAATAATCTGTCACAATATACTGCGTTATCACTTAACACATAAACGTTCATATAACACAGTTTGTATAAGCGCTCACTGGTAATCCGGTTTGTATGAGCGGGAACTGCCACTGTCACTTTATCACGATAACATTCGAATCACAACTGACTGACTTTTATGAGAGCCTCTGCCTTTTATTCATTTTTAACATTCCAGAGAGGACTAGACGGCTCTCCATTTTTAAATCAAATTCTAAATTAAACAAATAAGGATTCTCCCATTTCTAGTCCATTCCATAAAGTTCTAAGTAAACTTTCTAAAGATATTTAGATAAACCACAAGGCGAGAAGAATCCGGGAAAAGCAAACAAACACACTGTCTACTGCATCCGGAAAACGTATTGACACAGCACTAATTACGTTGAAAATCACTGTTCCCTCTTTCCTGCCCAGTCCATAACAATATTATAATTTCATCAGAACTTCTACATCAAAACTACCTCAATCTTATCAAAATTAGAACCTTATAAATATGATTCATCATAATTATCATGTAGATAAAATCGGATCAATGAGGATGCACTCAAAACGTGTAGAAAGCCTGAAGCTTTCGAAATCCCGCTCCTCCATCTGGCATCTATGTGTTATCATTCACCTCATTACCTACGCACAAGTGTCGGACTCATTCAGTAGCAGATCCAGGAGGTGATTTCGGGGGGGCAAACACGGTGGGGTTTGGGGGGTATGGAATACCCCCCAACCAAGGGGGGGGGGGGGGTCCGGGGAATCTATCGAGCTAGGCTCGCACAGCATGTGACACGTCAATTCACTTCAACTAAACTAATTCATCAGCCATTCATCAAGCGTTCGTTCATCTATAAAAACGTATTAGAAAACAGATTCTATTCAACATTTTGTCTCCGAAAAACCCCATATCATTCAGCCAGAGAGTAAGGACAGGCATCAATAAGCAACTTCCTGAGTTCCTTCACGAATTTGTCTTGACTGTAACCTTTTAAAACTTTGGGCAACAATTTAAAATCTTTTTTCCCGAATAGTGTGGCGCCTTCTCGATCAGTCAGCCTATGCATGGGGTACCGAAGTGTTGACTCTCCATGTCTTGTGTTGTATGGGTGAGCGATTATATTATTTTCATAATTACTCTGGTTCTTATGCGAATACACGGCAATCTCAAAAAAATACAGTGCCGGCATTGTAAGCAGTCCTAATTTTCTGAAAATCGGTCGACATGACTGCCTTGCACTTAATCCTTCAATTATTCGCAAAGCTTTCTTCTGCAATCTGAATATTGCATTGATATTTCCCTTGCTACCACCCCAGAATATCACACGATAACGAACCTGGGACATAAAATACCCATGATAGACCGCTAAGGCTGTTTTTTTTTTGTTCAAAACATTTCTCAAAGTCTTCAAGCAAAAACCGCATGGGATAACTTTTTCCTAAGGCTTTTAATTTCATTATCCCATTTTAAATTTGACTGCAGCTCCAGACCCAAAAACTTAGTTCCCATTGTCGAATGGCATTCCATACCAGAATATATAGCATTAATGTATGATTGAATTCATTGTTTATCATTGAAAATTTATTAAAATTAGTCTTTTTGACATTCAGCTTCAGTTTGTTGCTATGAAACCAATCGGTAAGCTGCTTTAAAATTTCTTGAGCTTTCAAGAGGACGGTTGCATTATCTTTGCCCTTAACCAGAACAGTAGTGTCAGCATATAAAATTAGTTTGGAATCTATGTTGAATGGTAGGTCATTTATAAAAAGGTTAAACAAAACTAGGCCTAAAATTGATCCCTGTGGCACTCCGCAAATAACCCTTCTCCATTCAAATGTGGTATAGCTGCCATGTCCTGTACTCACTCTAACTGATTTATATCTATTATCTAGATAAGAAGAGAAAAAGTAAAAGTAAGAAAAGACAAATTGGAAACAGCCAATTTTTGTTGCTTACATAATTTCGTCCTAGTTTCTATTAGATTTATGCCGTTTTTCTTTTTCTCTTGGATCTCGGGGGGGGGGGGAAATTGCCCCCTTTGCCCCCCCTTGGATCCGCCACTGGACTCATTTGGGCATCATCAGCAATAAAAAGAGTCTACAATAATTCATAGATGAAAAAAAATGTTGTCCTGTAAAAATAAACAGGTGTAGAAAAAAATGTTGTCCTGTAAAAATAACAGGCGGGAAACAGGGCAAGCTACCTGTTTCAAAATTTGTTTGTATTTGAGGTGAACAAGCTGTGCAATTTTATAATTTTCGCTAACCCATCATAAATATTTTTATATTTGACCCTCAAAATTCAAAATCAATGGAGATCGAACTTGGAATATGAAGAAGCTATATATCAAGTTCCAGAATCAGAATTATAGTTTCAGAGTTACCAAGATGTCTAGAACCTTCCTTTCAAAACCGAGAAGCACACACGGACAACGGCTTCAATAAGGCTGCGGCCACACGAGCGTTTTTTCACGCAGAATGAAAACACGCTCGAAAAATGAGCAGCATTAAAATGTAATGGAGTATGCCACACGCAGCGTGTTTTCCCGCTACTGGAGGTTTTAGCAGGCGCGTCTTCAATGTCGCCCGCTGGAGAATAGGCTGCGGTGTATTTTTGACGCTTGATTTCATGCTCAATCCCTGGCCACACGAGCGGGAATAACACGCAGCGTCAGTAGTCCTCGCCTGATATTGATTGATTACCTAGATAGTGAAAGAATTATTTTGGAGGTTCAGCGGAACCCCTGTCTTTATGACTACAAACATGAATATTTTAAAATTCGGCAACTAAGGAGGATTGCATGGATGAATATCTCCAAGAATGTTGGAGGAGAGCAGTGGGAAGATATGAATACAGAAACTAAAGAAAACATAGTTGAGTTATCTTACTTTATTTATGATTAAAAAACAATCTTGAACATGTAAAAAATATGCTAAAAAATTAAATTCATTAGGAATTATTTTCAGAATACAACAATGGTTTTACTTTGAACATCTTTAACCCTCAAGTACTCGCGCCTAATTTTGAGATGCCAGTAATTGCGCGGGGTCTACTGGACCCCCAAATAAATTTGCTTTTAGTTAAAAACAAAAATTGTTTTGAATTGAACTATTCAAAAAAATTCAAATTCAAAAATACTTTATTTCCAATCAATAATTAATTAAAACTATAAAACAATATAATATATATTAGCAAACTAAATGGGAATCTAATAACTATAAAACTGCAATTTTTGAGAAATAATTTTTTGGAAATTACCCTACTCAACTATGGTTTACCCATGTTCTAGAGTAGGGGGGGGGGGGGGGGGGGGGTTAGTGCGGAATTATTAGGTAAGTGAGCTCACATGTTGTTTGAGATAATTATTTCCAAGTTTTGCCTTCCTGTATTTAATATCCATTTGTGGACTGCAGATTTGAATCTTGTTTCAGACGCTGTGCTCTTGATGTTTTCAGGAAGCAGGTTGTACAATTTGAGAGCTAAATGGTTGAAGTGTCTCTGGTATAAGACTTTCCTTGCTACATTTGCAATAAGAAGGTGCCTGTTTCTTGTATTGTGGCTATGGTTTCTGTTTTCAAAGTGTGCTGTGTTCCTGTGTATTCTCTGGATTATTTCTTTAGAGTAGAGTTGTCTTGGATCCATCACACCAAACTCGTAGAATAGTTGGTCTGATGGGTAACGTGGCGGATTTCTTCTTATAATTTTTATGATGAGTTTCTGAACTTTTATGAGGGGGTCAATGTGGGTGTAGCTCGTTCCACCCCAACCCACGATTCCATAGGTTAGTAGAGATTGAACTATAGAAAAATAGACCATCCTCAGACACTTCGGATTGACTAGTGATCTCAGCATTTTGAATTTGTAAATTGTTCTCCTTAATTTTTTGCATAGCTCATCTATGTGTTTATCCCAGCGTAGAAAAGAATCCACTGTCACTCCAAGGTATTTCTGAAACTGTTTCCTGCAAACTGTGTATGAAGAATTATTCAAGCTGTTATTTATTATTAAATTATTCTCAGTTGGTTGTCCATGCTGTGTAGCGGAGAAGGTCAAAAAGTATGTCTTTCTATAGTTAAGTGTAAGAAGATTTTCATCAAGCCAGTGAGACACTTTTTTTAGACCGGTTTCAGCCTTCTTCCAAGTCACATCCCAAGATGCTCCAGAAAAAAGAAGAACCGTGTCATCTGCAAAACTGGTTACTTCTCCATCAATTTGCATATCGCATAATGGGTTTATGTACAATAGGAATAAGACTGGCCCCAGAACCGTTCCTTGTGGGACGCCACATTCCACTATCAGCTTGCTGCTTGTGTGCCCGTTTACCCTAACAGACTGTGTTCGATCTGTCAAATAGCTCCTAAATAAATTCCATGGAAGTCCTCTAATACCATAGTTATAAAGTCTGGATAGTAGCATTTTATGCGAAACAGTATCAAAAGCCTTTTTCAAATCTAAAAATACTGCCAAAGGTTTCTCTTCTGTATTAATTTGTTCTGCTATTTGTGAGGTAAGATGTTGGATAGCATCACTTGTGCTGCAGCTGGATCTAAACCCATATTGGTTTGGGGATAGAATTTTATTTTTCTCAATATAGCTTACAAGCCTTGATTTGATGCATTTCTCAACAATTTTTGCTATTGTGTTTAATAGTGAAATTGGTCGGTAGCAATTTATATCTTTTTTATCTCCAGTCTTGAAAATTGGACAAATAACTGCTTCTTTTAAGCATTGTGGAAAAACACCCTCTTCAAATATTCTATTTACAATTGCTGTTAAGGGTTTAGATAGACTAGCGCCATTCTGTTTGAAAAATCCCGGTCTCAAGGAGTCCGGGCCTGGTGCACCATTTGCTTTAAGATTTTTTATTATTTGCATTATCTCCTCATCATCCACAGGTGTGAAGAATAAAGAGTGACAAGGTGTCCCATCAATGGCCGTGGAAACATCTCTGAGGTGCTGATTCCTATTTAAAATATCTTGTGCCAGTTTGGGTCCAATGCTCTTGAAGAATTTGTTGAAAGAATTTGCAATGTCCTCATCATTCTCTCCCATTTTCAATTCTCTACCATCAATATTAATTTGCTTGATTTGTGTTCTTAGTCATTGCACTTCTGTTATTTCTCTTATTGCTTTCCAAGTCTGTTTTGAATCTTTCAAGTCTCCTAGCCTATCTGAATAATACTGTTTTTTTTTTTGCTCTTTCTATAACTGCAGTTAGTAAGTTCCTATATCTTCTGTAGTAAGCGCCTAGTTGAACATTGGCTATATTACTTCTGCTCTGCCAATGTAATTTATCTCTCTTTCTTATTGATGTTAAGATCCCATTTGTAATCCATGGCTTGATTCTACTTCTTTTATGTGGGGCTCTGCGAGTGTATTTGCACACCTCTCCATATCTCTCAATTTTTGCCACAAACTCGTTCAATGTGCTTTCAGCATTAACTTGTGAGTAGACAGAGATCCACGATTCCTGCAGCAGCAATGATGAGAGCTTCTCTTGATCAATGGTTTCATATTGGTGATCCCTTCTAGAACAATTTGATTCTTCAACTTCGGTTTTCACTCCCAAAATAGTTATGAAGTGATCTGTAATTGAATTTTGGAATATAATTGGCATCACCTCTTTCCTAAAGTTTACCAGCATGTGATCTAAACATGAAGCTGCACTATTTCCAATATGAGTAGGATGCTTTAGACAGTGAACAAATCCATACTCGCTCAGTAAGTTCTCATATTCATCTAGCTGTCTATGTTTGTTTGGTTCCAAAATGTTTATGTTCAAATCACCTACAACCACATGAGAATGCTTGTCTGAGTTGGTTTCTTCAAATATATTTCTCAAGTTGTTCAGAAATTCTGTCAAGTCCGCATACGAAGGTGATCTGTATATGGCAGTAATGACAAATATGTTCCCACCAATTTCAAGGTGTAGGTTCAAACAGTTGGCTTGTTGCATTTGTGGCTCTTCTATCTCAGCATATATTTCGGACTTTACATATACCAATACTCCATCATTTTGTAGCAGATTATTCTCTGTTGAATAGGCGGTATAATTTTCTATGTTTCGTGGGATGACACCACATTAAATCCAGCATTCCGTCAAGACAATGACATCAAAATCTATTTGTAGGTCTTCTAATTGTATTAAAAATTCATCAATATTCTTATTGTAACTTCTGATATTAAAGCTGATTATTTTTAATTTGAATGGATTCAAACTACTTTTAACATGTGTGGAGTCTAGAACTACAAAATCTTCAATATCCACTAAATCTATTTCTTCTATTAGACTATTCATTAAGATAGGACTTTTTCTCTTCTCCTTTTGAGTTATTTCTATTCCACTTAACTAGCTCTTCTTCAGTCCTATTTCTCACTCTCTTGATAATATCTGTTACCGCATCATTGTATCCTGCTGTTAGATATCTGAAGCTCTCCGTGTGTCTCGAAATCGCTACAATAACGTGTGGTACACTATTGTAAATCTTGTTGTCTCTAGTTTCAAGTCTTACTAGGATAACATCCATAGATGTGAGCCCCTGCGCTTCATGGATTGTGTTAATTCTCTGTAACTTATATTTTTTCATAACATCTGCCAGAGTTTTCTTTTCTTTTTGCGTAAATGTGAGAATCAGGGTATCTTCTTTCAGCTGATGAAATTCACCATTCTTGAAAGTTGGGAGGATGGATTTGACTGTTTTGTTTTTTGTGTGGACTCCTGTATAGAAAGGCTCCAACGCAAAGCACACATCCACTGGACATCGCTTTGTTACTTTGATATATTCTTCAGGTTCACAAAAATCAGAAATTTTATTCCATTTTGTTTCTACAGGAGATCTCTCAATATATGGTATTTGGTTGGAGTCGCCAACTACTATAATTTCATTTGCACGGCTCAATTCCACTATAAATCCTATATATCCTGCATCCATCATCAGCCCTTCATCTATAAATACTCTATCATACCTCTTATTTGAATGATTTATTATATATGATGCTACTGTTCTATAATCCACATTAAGTTGAATAGGGGTTTCATTATTAATATGGTAAGTTGAAACTGAATTTCTAATATCTTTTATGCTAGCTCGTGTTTGGCTTAGTACTAAATCTTTTCCTGGTCTATGTCTTCTAATAATATAAGTTGATTTTCCACATCCAGGTACTCCTTCTATCCATCTTATTAGTGGAAATTTAGGCTTATTTATACTAATCTTGTTTATCCTATCAATCAACTCGCCATCCAGCATAAGCTCCATATTTCGAGTGACAAGTATATATTTTTCATGCGTTCTAAACCTATTCTTACTTTCTATAAATTCAACATATTTTCCTCCATCTTCTAGGCTATAGCCCATTCTATAGATTGTTGTTGTTTTGAAGAGAAATTTTCCTACTGTATTATCGAAAATGTTCATGTCCTTCTTCCTCAGCATATCAATTGTTTTGCCTGACACATCTGCACATATGTTCTTTAAAATATCTTTGTAAATTTTTGCATTCTCAGTATCTGCCTTCTCCAGTAGATTACGGAGATCAATCATGTTATTTAGATATCTCTCATACCTTGACACTCCTTCAAAATATCCAGCTGGACATTCTGTGGCATTGGTGTTATTTAGCCCAGGTATTTTCAGATAATCTATATTTCTAATACCTTTGTTATAGAATACAAAGTGTAGGGTTTCATGCTTGGGAACTATGCTTTTAATGTTAACCTTAAACATGCTTTTGAAGTACTTTTAGGATAATTAATTTTTTTATCAGTATTTACATCATCACGAATTATTATCCACAGTTCGTGCATTTCTGAAAAAAATATTACAAACTTTTTCATTTTGTAAAAAAATATATGAGACTAATAAAATCATAATTTTCCCCCTAATAATCTTTTAAACTGATATTGAAACTATAAAAATAAATTCAGCAATCACGCGAATACTGTGCTGTGGTGTGGAAAAGAAGCTACATTTACCACATGAAAAAACGCATGTGTGGCCATACATGTAGTGGGATTTCAAGCAGCGGGAAAATAAGCTACTATTACTGCATGAAAAAACGCTCATGTGGCCGTAGCCTTAGGCCCTGTCGGGTCCTTGATAAATGGCTTTCAAGAGTTATAGTACCAGAAACGTGAGAATTAATGAAAATGTATAAGAAATTAGAAAAATAATAATAAATTACCTCGAGTATAGTGGCCATACTCCAGGCCTGCGTAGGACAACTTCCCTTGCAGAATTCGCCATTGGCGTTGGTGAGTTCGGGCAGTCCGCGCCATTCTGACTCCTGCAGATGCTTAAAATGGCGGGAAAGCACGGCACTGGTCTGTGACATTGTTTTGGTTAGCTGTGATTGGCCCCCGACACGCTCTGCCATTATAAGCCGCGCTCTTAGTAGGAAACCCACTGGCCACACCCATTCCTGTACAATAAACAATGAACTAGATTAGAATTCATCAATAATTTCGTTCAAAAAATAAAACAGCCTTGAGCAAACTTTTTACAGGGTTGTTTGACAAGGATAACGCTGAGAATATACCCGAAAAAGTCAAACAATCAATCTAGAATTGAATATGATTAATTTATTTATTCGTTACAAATATTTTGAATGCAACAGATGGCCTTGTATCCATAACATACATAATAATTATATACAATTTTGTAAAATTCTATTTATTTATTCATAACAAAAACACAAAGATGCAACAGGTTATTGCCCACAACTGATTTCTTCATATGTTTCCAATAAGAAAATCTAAATTTTAGGTCATGTCCAAGTTTAACTGGAAAATTCACTTTCAAGTGTAATTACCTATTCTTTTAAATACGAGGATATTAATTTTGATATAAATTCTAAAATATTAATTAGTATGAATTATCATACATCTAAGGGCAATCTAAGTCAATCATACAATCATACAGTCATCTAAGGGCAAAACTTTCATACAACAGTAATCATTTTATTATAATGATTTACTAAATAAATAGGGTAGAATCCTTATGGTATATATTATGTAAAATACCCTAGAAGTTAATAATCAAAATTATTTTTTATTGAAGAAAAATAAGTTTAATATAAATTTAATTGTTCAAACAATTTTTTTTTTTTGCTGAAGTTATTCTAGCACCTAGTCTGAGACTAATAAGCTATTTTATTTCAACCTAAACTGCTAATTATTTATTATGGAAAGGATTAACCCATTGGCTTGACCTCCTCTATTTTAACAATAAACAATATTTAAAGAATATTTTAAATCACTTTCATACACACTTCTGCTTTTACACTTTCATACACACTTTTGCTTTTAACTTTTGCACATTAAAAAACTCTGCTTTTGCACTTCACACTACACTAATTCGTGTGGCTTCTTCCGCTTTAGCCTTTGTATCATCCCATGGACGTTCAGCAGCTGGATTGCCTCTACATTCTGGTGTTGATGCAGTCTATCTTCATGTTTATTGGCAAATCTCTTGATTTCACTGGCTTTTGTCTCCACTCCTAGGTCGCGGTGAAGATCAGTGTTTCTGACATACCATGGAGCATCAGCAATATTCCTAAGTACCTTATTCTGGAATCGCTGGACGATGTTTATATTGGATGGCCGAGTGCAGCCCCATAGTTGTATTCCATAGGTCCACACTGGCTTTAGAATCTGCTTGTAGAGGAGCAATTTATTGTAGGTTGTCAATTGTGATGTCCTTTCAAGCAGCCAGTATATTTTCTTATATTTGATACAAAGTTCTTCTCTCTTCTTCTTCACATGCACTTTCCATCTAAGCTTAACATCCAGTGTCATGCCCAGATACTTTGCGGTGTTTGAGTGTGGAACTATATTCCCATTGAGTGTTAAGGGGATATATTGCACTCTTTTGTTTGTGAAGTTGACATGGACTGACTTTGCCTCATTCAACTTGATAAGCCATTGTTTTTCCAGATGTTGACTCTGTTCACTGCTACCTGTAATTTCTCTGTAGCACCTTCAACAGTTTCACCTACTGATAGAATTGCAGTATCATCAGCAAACGTTGCTACTGTGACATTTTCAGGCTGAGGTATGTCAGATGTATAAAGAAGATACAAAATTGGGCCTAAACACTGCCTTGTGGTACTCCAGCCTTAATTTTTCAAAGACATGAGAATGCATCATCCTGTTTGATCCGGAAATGTCGATCTTCAAGATATGATTTCAGTAACTGACTGTATTCTGGTGGTAACAAGTGATCCATTTTGTGACATAAGCCTTCATGCCATACTTTATCAAATGCTTGAGCCACATCCAGGAAAACTGTTGAGCAAACTTTCTTTTCTATGACATTTGTTATTCTATGCACTTGATCTATTGTAATGTGTTTATTTCTGAACCCAAACTGATGAGTAGGTATTAGCTCATCTTCTTCCAGAATTGGCTTCAATCTCTTGAGTACGAGTTTTTCAAATAGTTTTGAAATCACAGGAAGCAATGAAATTGGCCTGTATGATGATGGTTCATGAGGTGATTTTCCAGTTTTAGGTATCATGATCACATCAGCAACCTTCTCAGCTCTTGGGTGATGTTGTTCAGCTCTGTTTTCACTCTAGGATCCCGAATTACCTGCCATCTTTTTCTAATCCTCCTTTTCCTTACTATAAGTTGCATCACTTCTTCAGGATAGCATTTTACTTCATTTTTTCCATTGGCAAAGGTGTAGTTTCCACAGGCAGATTGTTGAATATCAGTAACAAATTTGATTACCTCACTCTCCAAGTCGTCAATTGATTGTAATGATGCATGTAAATTTATTCTGTTTTCAAGCCACTGTTTGAACCCCTCAATGTCTGTATTCCTGCTCAACAGAATTGGGTTCATTTCCTTCTTTTTAGCAACACTACTAAAATTCATTATAATTGGTGAATGATCTGAATTGAGGTCTAGCTCTTCCTTTACTTCAATAAAACTTGTTGATATGTTCCTAGTGATGAAGAAATCTATCAAGTCATTTTGTAGTTGTCAGTTGGCCAGTAGGTCGGCTTTCCTGTGGTATGAATTGTACAGTTATACTCTTCTATTGCATATCGTAGTTCATTTCCTTTGGTTGTGGTCAAACAAGATCCCCAGTAAGTATTTTTTGAATTGTAGTCTCCACCGAGAATTAATTTCCTCGGAAAATTAGAAAATAGGTTGAGATAATCTTCTTTTTTGAGTGAGTGTCGTTGGGATGAATAGACAGATCCAACTATAATTTCTCCACAGCCTGTACTAATTTGTATTGCAGCTACTTGAAACTCTTCTTCTTCGATTGTTGTGAACTCATGATGTTTGATTTCTTTTTTCACTATCACTGCACTTCCTCCTCTTGCACAGTTGCTGGGATGAATGGAATGATAGACTTGAAAACCTCTCATTTTAAAGTATGTTTCTTTTGTGAAATGAGTTTCTGAGAAAAGACAGACAACTATTTTTCTTTCTACTAGGACTGCCAATGGTTCATCCTTATGTTGTTGGAGTCCATTGGCATTCCAGGCCATAATCTTAAGCTTACTTTCCATCATATCTTCTAGGAATCGCTCCCTTAAATGCTATATTCTCTAATTTACTCAATTTGTCAAGGATAGATTTATTAATATCCTCTTGTTTTATCAACTTCTCTAAGATTTGTTGAAGCTGATTACTAATACTTACACATTTTTTGTTTGCCTGTTGTAAATTTGTCTCTATAACTCTTGTTTCTTCAATCTTCTTAGTAGGTTTATTCTTGACTTTTTCTGCAAAAGTAGTATTTGCAACAAGTTTACTTCTCTCATGATGTACTTGATTTGATGCTCTACTCTGAATTGGTTGAGCTGCTGAAGAAACTTTTTTGACTGCATAGCTTTGTTCCTTAGATCTTGTAACTCTTGCACTACAACACAACCTCTATAATTTGCCGGATGCTCCATACCACAGTTGAAACATTTTGGCTTCTCCTGTCTAGGTTTTTCACAATTAGAAGTGAGGTGAGAACCAGCAAATTTTACACATTTTGGCTCTCTTTTACAATACGTTTTTGTATGACCCCATGCCTGACAGTTTTCACATTGTGGTATGAGTTTGGATTTCCGCATTGGAACAATTTCAACTCTCATTCCCAAAATTGTATCTATTTCATAAATCTTAGTTATACTCTCATCGCTATTGAACGTCAACATGAATATTGGCAATGGAACTTTGGTTTTCCATTTTAGAATATTCACGGCTTCAATACATTTAAAACCTCTGTCACACGACTCTTGTTTAATATTTTCAAGCTTACAAGAGCTGTGCAGTTTCTTAGCGACGACTCTAATAGGCCTAGTCTGCTTATTTTCGTAGGAAGACCAACTAAATTTCTCATTATTCAATATTTCAGTTGCTATCCTGTAATTTTCGGGAGTATCAACATTTAATTTCAGGCTATTATTATTAAGCATATTTATTTTAAAACAATCTTTCAACTTACCATTGAAAGTCTTGAAAACCGTTTCATAATCTATTACTTAGTATATTATGATGGGCGGTGGCTGGAAATTCCAGCTCCGTAATGAAATCGAGTCTGAATCGGTTCATTATACAGGTCAGCAAATCTATTAACACACTCTAGGATTTTTTTCCTGTAAATACTTTTGCTTTCTAGTCTTGAAACTAATGAGCAAATTTGTTCTATCCTAACTTACTAATCTTAAACTAATACAGTGAGACTCCCATTAGAATATCTTACTGCTAATGATAATTATGTACACCTGTTAACTGTACTAAAAGCTAGATTTTACTCAATCACTGCTCTGGTTTTTCACTGGACACCACTTGAATAAGCACTATACTAATTCAAACGGCTTCTTCCTTTCAAGCCTCCGCACCAATCCTCCATTGTCTAGCAGTCTCTAGAAAAATGACTATACTAGAAGGACAGATCCAGGTATTGGAGCACGCAATACATATAATTAACCCATTCTGTAGGTGAATAAGAAAATAACAAACGCATGTACATACTTGTCAGTACATTAAATTAAATGACATTCCAAACAGTTTTACTTGAAACAAATGACAAGCTCAATAAATTTCTGCATCACTGCTTGTTTTTCTTATTTCAATCAATCAATTTTTTTATTCAATAAAATACATCACGGGTCCCACTAAACTGGCAGGTTTTTCAGTAGGTGTCCATACAAAATAATTATTGGTACAACAAAAACAAAAATTTTTCAATAATTATACCAAAAAAGAATTAATAAACACCTTTATTTTTAATAAACACCTTTCTTAGAGGGTGAGTATAGGTACAGTTCATGGTATTGTTCCCTTTATTGATAATTGTTTGTGATGGCTTGTGGTTAAGATGGTTAGGAGGGCTCTAGGGGTCTAGAATACCCCCAGTCAAGTGGGGGTCCGGGGTTATCCTCCCCTAGGGGTTCGGGAGTACCTTTTCCCAAGTTTTATTTTATTAACCCTTTGAGAGAATAATTCAAAACAATTTCGAGGCTGTTCAAATAATTTTTTGTTCACATAGAATAAAAATTCTATTCACCTACTGTTAACTTGAACAGAATAGCACAAACATGCTGTTAAGGCTTCAAAATTAGCAAACCGAAACCATTTTTAGGAGGTATAAGTAAATAAATTTATTTCCACAAAGCTCATATGATAGCATGAACAAAAGGAAATCCTTGATATAAAATTATATCAGCACTGAAAATTTACAAAATTAATATCATTACTAAGAAATAAATCATTCACAAAGACTTTAAAGTGAAATCATTACAAAAATTGCATTATATCACTATGAACTAATTAAAATCACAAATTTTATAAAATATGAAATTGACATAATTCATAAAATTACAAAAATAAAAAAATCATCCATGATAGTTGCAAAGTTGCCTCATCAACCTCGAAAAGAAACAATGCGAAAGTGAACTCGATTCCTATTGGATGGAAATTATTCTGTGCATGATTTGAGAAGCATTTGACGATTACAGCGACGAGATTTGCCATTGCTGTTGTCAGTGTGCGCATGAAGTGAAATAGAATCGGTGTCTGGACGGCCGATGCTGAGAAGCGAAATGGCGAGTGTGTGCTAGCAATAGGGAGAAAACTGAAAGAACGGTTGAAATTGAACACTGTCATCGGATATCAAGTTCACAAGGACACAATGGTAAAAGCTGGGGCGTCAATTAGGAACACCTACCACGTATAACGATTGGGTGTCTATTGAAAATTCTAGGATCTATTGTAATTTGTTACTTGAGGAAGTGAATTTGATTAACTTTTGTAATATTATCTATCTATATAATAAAACATATTTTAAAACAAAAAAAGAAACCGACTTCAGTGAAATGATAAAATACTCACGTACTAAAAAGTTTAAAATAAAGTATTTACTTTAAACTGAGAAAATTTTCAATTTCATACAAGTAATCTTTTGAAGTCGGCGCCAAATATTTTATGAAGTTAATAAGAAATCTATCTAATATCAAAACTAACACTGTATTTTTTTGGAGGATGAAGCCCACATAGGTCTGAGACCTTTGCGTGGGTAATGAATTGGATGATGGAGATTGATGAGTTGGACCTACAGTTTTAGATGGGATCCGAACCACCAGGAAGTGATTGATAAGAAATTCTATCTAATATCAAAACTAACACTGTATTTCAATTAAATATGTGATTTACACTCACTTTTCCTGAAATACAGTGTCAGTTTTGATATTAGATTGTTCAATTATTTTGTCATGGAAAACATCACAGAGTAATTCTGTTATATTTTAGAAGTTTATGGGAAATTTGGCGCCGACTTCAAAAGATTACTTGTATGAAATTGAAAATTTTCTCAGTTTAAAGTAAATACTTTATTTTAAACTTTTTAGTACGTGAGTATTTTATCATTTCACTGAAGTCGGTTTCTTTTTTTGTTTTAAAATATGTTTTATTTTAAGCTTTTTAGTTGAATTTTCAAACTTTGAAAACATGAGAAATTTCTTAAAGCCTACATTATGAAATATTTATAAAATTAGCAAGCCAATAATTAATTTATAACATCCAAACTTAAGTAACTAAAAATCCACTTATAAGAAAAGATAAACTAAGGAAAATTCTACAACGTTTTATTTAATGTGGAATATTGTATTTAGGAAAATTATAATAGCGAAAGGCTTCTTAAAAGTGAAATGGCTGTTGATTCATTTTGATGTGGTCACTTTCAGAATATACCTACACTGAAATAGTAGGCCTTTATTACGTTACAAGTGTGGAAAATTGTGTTTACTGAAAATATGATAAGTTAATGCAGGAGATGAAATTGAGTGAGGTATTATCATACGAGTATGGTAAACATCTTCCCGGACGAGTTATGTACGAATTTTTCGTGATATTAGTCACATATATTTTTTTTAATATAAAAAACATAAACTTTGAGCTAGTAAAAAAGGATCATTAAACATAACCTCAAAATAGCCTATTGTATGCACATGTATTTAATGGCAAATAAATATTCTTAATCCATCACAGCAGCAAAACTAAAAATACTTCTGAGATCAGCTGTTTTTCCAAATTCTCCAACTTATTATTGAAACTAAATAACCTTATTCCTATGACTCCATAACATCAACTAAATTATTTACAATTTTTTATGAACACATGGACAGAAATATTATATTCTTCTTATTCTCGATTCAAATTAAGTTCACGTGATTGTTCAAAATGGGACATTACAGGCTTGTTTCACACTGAACCAGCTTTGGGTAACCGATGTCGTTTACCCAGCATAATTGCATTGCATGATTTCGAAAACCGTCTAGATGTAAAGCGAGATATGATACAATGATCAGCCTGGTAAATGACACCGGTTATCCGATTGGCGGTTATGTGTGGAACTATCCTATTCAAACTTGATTAAAGTGAAGACATCGAAGAATGCTCCTTTTTGTTCAATATTGGGCTAAGTCATGGTAGATAGAAGAAGACGGTATGGGTCACGCGCATAGCGCTCAGAGCTCTGACGTCATCGCCACCAAAGCAATCTTTTCTACTGCTTACTTTAGCCCGCATTTGTATTACAATTCTTTTCCTAATTGCTTTGAGATTTGAAATTTTGCCTATTTATCATCAACATATTGGTTGGGATAATTCTTTTTTTTTTTTTTTTTTTTTTTTTTGTAGATTACGTCTTGGAGACTCCAGTTAAGGAGTATAAGACAAGTCAGATCAACAATATTATACACTAGATACCATAATTACTTCAATTAGTTGAGGTGAGGCTTAATTTTCATGTGAAAGGAACTCTTGTACACTATAAAAAGCTTTATCAACTAAATATTTCTTCAATTGATTTTTAAATATTTCTATATTTTCAAGACTCTTCAAAAACTGCGGTAGCTTGTTGTAGAATTTCCTACCAATATAACTAGGTTTTTGTTTGAATAGGCTACTATTGTGACTCACCAAGTGATAATCTCCTCGGCTTCTTGTATTATAATCATGTACATCAAGATTTTGGTTAATATCATTGGTTTTTACATATAGAGTAGCTTCATACACATATAAGCAGGGTACAGTTAGGAGACCAAGTCTCTTGAACAACGGCCTACATGAATCTAATCTATTTACTCTTTCTATACACCTAACCGCTTTCTTTTGGATCTTAAACACCCTATCAAGATTTTGTTTTGATGAATTACCCCATACTAAGATAGCATACCTAATATGTGACAGTAAGAGCCCATGGTAAGCTGTAAAAAGTAACTTTTTGTCATTCAATCTAGCGAGCTGTCGCAGGACAAATACCCCAGATGAAATTTTACTACATATTTTCTCAATGTATGGAGTCCAGGTCAATCGTCTATCCAACGTAACTCCTAGAAATGCAATTTCTTCTTCCTGGTCTAATTGATTATCGTTTACAAACACGTTTATAGCCCTATCTTCATTTAAATTATGTTTGTTTTTGAATTGAAGGTATTGGCATTTTTTACTATTTATAGTTAATTTCAACTGGTTTAAAAATTGGACAATGGACTGCACACCTATATGGGCACTTATTTCTAAATTATCTAGTATACAGGACTTAAAATTACATTGTATTTAATATTTGAAATAAAACCATTTGTAGGCTACAGTACCAGCGTTATAAATAATTAAGAAAGTATTAACATATCTGAAGGTTAATACACGGAGAGTATATCAGATTCTGATCAAGAACACCTGTACGCATGAAAATACACACATATGTGTATATTATTGCATATTTATAATAGAATATTATGAACATTATAAATTTAAACCTTAATGTAAAAAAAAGTCGTGTTAGTTACACCATTTATAATTCGAAAACTACTGAGCCGATTGGCATGAAAATTTACAGGAATCTTCCCTATATATACCTGCTGCAACATCTAGGCTTTTTTTTTTTTTGTTTTGAGAATCCTCAAGGTATACGCCCTACGACCCCTAAGATTATTCTTATGGAGGAAGTTTTTACTTGGTTTATTACACCACATGAGTCTTTTCAACATCTGTCATAAGTATTATAATTATATTTCACAATTCTAATATTGAATCAAATCAAAATCATATGAATAAATTTAACGAAGAATGTTTCAACTGCTCTCATTCATTTTTTTCAAGTTTCCTAATAACTTACTCTGTAGAAGGTTCTTATGGGAAGAAAACTTTAAAAGGTTTGTGCAGAAAATTTAAAAACTTACCGATTATTTTAACTTTGTTTAAAATGTTGCGTGTTTCATGAATGTGAAAGCTCATCAAATTAAATATTGTAAATTTAGAACTACAACTAATAGCCTACTGCTTATTTTTCTTTTAACACAAATAGGATGTTTAAATTGCTGTTCACGCAGTCAATTCGATTCTTATAGCAATTAAAATCAATAAAACACAATGAACTTAATTATATAATCGCTTTTTATTATAATTGATAAACCAAAGATATCTGTTAATGCGGGGTTTACAACGGAGGACCGCGGGAGAACAATAACGAATTGAAAGTGTAAAAAATGCAATTTGTACGACTTACGACTTAAAAGATGCGATTCACGAATATAGCTGCACTCGAGTCCGCTCTCTTGCAGCAACTGAATTGGTTGAGTGGGGGTGGTACTGCCACCAACGTTGATGATAGGAGGAGCGGGGTAGGGAAGGAAAGAGCAGGATTGCACAAACCAACAAAAGATAACTCAATCTCTACCATACCGCCCACATAAAACGAGGTATGAGTTTTAAAGTTTTTGAGGTTGTAACACATATACAAAAAACGAAGCGTTGATGAACTTGTTGGCAATAGCGAAGCACAAAATTAATATTAACGTAGAACAGTACATTAAACACGTAGAATGGAGCGCAAAATAAACAAAAATTAACAAAGAGTTCTCAGAAGGTGGCCAATTTAAATTATTGGCAATACTATCAGTCTATTAACAGGGCGAATTAGGTGACCGCAGGCTGTGCGGATTAACGCTACTCTTATCACTTTGTCTTGGCCAGGGAATATTTTCTCAACTTTTCCAATGGGCCACAATGTGGGTGCGGTATTCAGGTTTTTGATGAGCACAATTTGACCCACTTTTATCGGTTCTATTGGTGTTTTCCACTTATTTCGTTGGATGAGTGTCTGTAGGTATTCTTTTCTCCATCGGTGCCAAAATGATTGAACTAGTTGACGTAGGTGAGTCCACCGTTGCTGTGTTGAGGTGGAGTTATCTAGCGGAATTTCCAAGGATTGAAGTAGCGGTCGGCCAATGAGGAAATGACCCGGTGTGAGTAGCGGCGAGTGTTCGTTGGGGTCCGGTGATGGCTCCAACAGCGGACGACTGTTCATGATGGCCTCAACACGAGAAAATACAGTAAAGTACTCCTCCATGGTCATTGGAGTCTCACCAATCTGATTTTTTAATAGTGATTTAGCTGATTTGATGTTGGCTTCCCAAATACCACCGAAATTGGGTGCACTTGGCGGGTTGAAGTGCCATGTCACTTCACGTCTAACAAGTGCATTGAAAATATCATCATTATTATCAGACAGAAATTTGGTCACGTCTGATATGTGTCTAGCAGCTCCAACGAAATTTAAGCCGTTGTCAGAATATATGTGTGATGGAAGGCCTCGGCGTGACACAAATCTATCAAATGCGGCAAGAAACGACTCAGTTGTCAGCTCTGATACGTATTCCAAATGAACAGCTTTCACTGCTAAGCAAATGAACAATGCAAGATAACCCTTATACAATCTTGCTTTTTTGAGTGGGTTACACTTTGTGTTGAAAGGGCCCGCGAAATCGATTCCTACATGGGTGAATACAGACGAGGTGGTTACACGAAAATCTGGAAGATCTGACATTATTGGCTGCCGAGGTTGAGCTCGCATGCGGGTACAATGGACACAATGATGTATTCTGCTTCTTATGAGGTTGCGCGCTGAGATAATCCAATATTTGCGTGCAACTAATGATTGAGTGGTGCGAGGGCCGACATGGAGATGATCACGATGCATCTGATCGCAAATAAGAGTGCTTAGATGAGACGATTTTGGCAGCAACAACGGATGACGGCTATCATATGGAAGGCATGAATTACGGAGACGTCCGCCCACCCTGAGGAGACCAGAATGATCCATGAAAGGCGCCAGAGAAAGTAGCTCTCGCGGTGGATTTTCTCCCTTGCTAAGAAGCTTCAGAGTGTCAGAGAAGTAGTAGTTTTGATTCAATTTTATTATGCTCAGAAGTGCCGAGCGACATTCAGCAACAGACAGTAGAGGGGAAACGGTTGACGGTTGTGATCTACGGGTGCGAAGATTGTACTCATGTGCTTTCTTCAGCTTACATTTTTTTATGAATCTCAACACAAACGCGAATATGCGAACTGCCTTGTGGATTTTAGAATATTTTTCAAAGCATTCAAGTGTGTGTGACTTTTCAAGCATAGCAGCTGTGAGTATTGAAACTTGTGGTTTTAATTCAGAGTCATCCTCATTTTTATCAACTCTTGAAACAGGCAGCTTTTCCAATTCGACGTGGAAGGATTGATGTCCATGCCACCAGAGTGAGTTTTCAACAATATCTTCGGCAGCAAGCCCTCTTGAAGCCAAGTCAGCGGGGTTGGATTCAGTTGGCACATGAAACCAATTTTCGGGCAATGTCAATTCGAGTATTTGTGTGACTCGATTGCTTACATAAATCTTAAGCTTGTGAGTTGGAGTCTTCAGCCAGTTCAGCACCAACTTCGCATCAGAATACAGCCGTACATAGGAAATAGATTTTTCAAATGGAGGTAGAACAATTTTATACAATTTTGAAAGTAGTAGAGCACCGCATAGCTCTAATCTGGGAATTGTATGCGTTTTCACAGGAGAGATTCTTGTCTTTGACATGATGAGATTCATAGATATGAATTGACTATTGGACGAGATATGAATGTAGATACATGCGGCATAACCCCTTTCTGATGCATCACAGAAGCCGAGCAATGAGACATTAACATGTGTAGTGTCAATGTGCCGAGGAACTTGAACATTAGTGAGTGACATCATCGTGCTAGATATAAGGGTCCATTGATGAGTCAAATCTTCATTTAGCGGATCATACCAGCCGATATTAGACAACCAAAGCAACTTCAAAAAATATTTGAACAAAAATATGACTGGAGATAACAGCCCAAGCGGATCAAATAATTTTGCGGTGTACGACAGTATGGAGCGTTTTGTTGGTTTATCAATGAATGGAGTCACAGTGTACGAGAATGTATCTGAGGACGGGTTCCAACGGAAACCTAGTACTTTTATGCGCTGAGTTGTATCAGAAAACGCAAGCGGATTTTCCAACATCTCTTCCGGAAATTCTTCAATCACTTCTTGTAGATTAGACGACCATTTTCTTAATTGAAGCTCGCCTTTTGACATCAGTTCGTTAAGTTGTGAGATGAGGATCTTCGCTTCACACAGACTAGAAGCACCACTCACCACATCATCGACGTAAGTGTGCTGACGGATCGACTTAACAGCTAACGGAAATTCAGTCTCATAATCACTGGCTAACTGAAGCAATGTTCTTTGAGCGAGGAAACTACTTGAAGTCATACCATAAGTTACTGTGTTGAGTTCAAATTCCATCAGCTCTTCTTGAGGCGAAGGACGATAAAATATATGTTGAAACTTACGATCGGCTTCTCTTATTGCAATTTGCCTGTACATCATTTTAATATCCGATGTTACAGCTACTTTATGAGTTCTGAAACTTAATAAAATGTGACTATGTTCACTCTGGAGCTTAGGACCAACATGAAGTGATTCGTTCAGCACTGCTCCATTGTTGCATGGTGCAGAGGCATTGAAAACAACTCTTAATTTGGTCGTTGAACTGTCTTGCTTCTGAATACAGTGATGCGGTATTACATAATTGGATGGATTTAAAGCTCTGGACATATGCTCTAATCCAATGTACTGACTCATGAAATCATGATACTGTTCGTGAACATTTTTATCTGATGCTAATCTTTTTTCAAGCGAAATGTACTTTTTCATTGAAGAATTGCGGTTGTCACCTAACAATACATTTTGAGACTTGAACGGTAATGCGACTTCATAACGTCCTGAAGGCCAACGAGTTGTGGTTTCTGTGTATAAATTTTCACAGTAAGCATGAGATGGGTTTTCTTTCGCCTTGACGAACACCTCTTCGGTTTCCCAAAACTTTTGGAGTAACTGGTTGACGGGTTCAACGTATGTGAGAAGACTAGTAGCTGAATTAATTCTCAGGTCGGTTTCATTAGTGTTGACTTTTCCAATGATCACATAGCCGAAAACTGTACTCAAAGCTCCTGGAGAATTGGGGTACATTTTAGTGAATCCGTGAGATTGACCACACAAAGTTTGAAGGAAAGAATCAGCTCCTATGAGAAGATCAATTTTATCTGTAATATGGAACTTTTCATCAGCTAATTTCAAATTCGCAAAATGTTCAAAGTCTTTAGCGTTTAATGACACTGTAGGCTGATTACATGTTATGATTGACAATACTGTTGCTTTCGTATTCAATCTGAAATGCGGCTGAAGCTGTGAAGAAATACGCAATTGAACTTCACAATAACAGTTTGTGGTTTTAGAACCGATACCAATGATTTTTCTATTTGAATAACTAGGTTTCAAATTTAATTTATTCACTAACTCTTTAGTGACAGCGGTTATTTGTGACGCTGAGTCTATTATAGCTCGCGCAACATGAGGCTTGTTGAATGAATCAAAAACTACGACATTAGCAGTACCAAGTAGACAAGAAGAAGAGTTTGACATAGATAAACTTGATGTATTACATGCAAACGTGACATTTTCCTTCTGAGAATGCAAGTTATTTGAATGCTCTGGGTTGAGCGACTTGGAATGTTCAACTGAGTTGAACGACTTATTTTTTGTATGCAACAATGTATGATGCTTACTAGAGTTGCATGATTTACAAGATTTTTGCGACTTGCAGTGATTACGATTATGCGTTCCAAAACATTGAAAACATAGATTCTTTTGTCTGACAAGATTGTATCTCTCATCAACAGACAACTTGACAAATTCTTCACATGAATAAATATTATGATCCGCAGATCCACACACAATACATTGAAGCGGTTTTGACTTGGCATACTGATTAGCATTGACATTTGTTTGAGATGAAGATCGATTACTGGTAACTAGCGAAAATCTCTTAGCGAATTTATTTTCATTTGAATGAATAGGCTTAGACTCATTTTTAATGGTTGGCTGAATTGTAGTAGACGGATTCACCAGTTCGTACGTTCGAGATTTACAATTTAGGAACTTCAATAAATCTTGGTAAGTAGGAGTACTATCAGTAGCTTTATTTTCAAAATCAAGGCGGGTTCTTGTGTCTAAATGCTTCAAACACAAAGATAACAGAATGAAATCACACAAATCAGGTAGCTTTTGTGCTTTGAGAGCGGATATACAGTTTGAATGAATGTCAATAAATGCTTTTAATGACGAGTTATCAGACTTAGTAATTGGTTTAAATTCAAGGAGTTGATCAACATAATAGGAGCATAATCTTCTTGGATTAGAATATCTATCACACAACTGGGTATACGCGATGTGATAATTTTCATTAGATAGAGGTAAATTTGCTATCATTTGAGCTGCTGAGCCTGAAATGTTGGCTTTCAGATAGTGAAATTTCTCTATGTCTGACAAGGATTCATTTTTGTGAATAAGAGCATCGAACATATTTAGAAATTCTATCCATTGCTCAATATCTCCGTTGAATTTCAATAACTTTATTTGAGGAAGATTTACATTAGATCCAGAAGTAGGTTTATGAACAGTTTCACCTAACGTTTGTTTACATTTTGAAGTGAATTGAGAGTACAACTCATAATATCTTTCACTGATAGTATCGTATTCTTCGTCATTAAATTCTGATAGAATCACCATTTCTGTGATATTATCCTGAAGCGTTTCGAAAGCTCTGAAATCATTTCTGAGATCCTGAATAATGAATTCAGAAAAGTTGTTTGGTAACGTCTTAATTGTTGAAGCGATTTTATTTATAACTCTAGTTCTCTTCAATGTTAACAATTTTAGTTCTAAAGCAGGGTTTTTATTTCCTGTAACGGTAGCATTGACCTGAGATTGGGTACTGTCTTTTTGAGTCGTATCGTTTTGAATACGCGATTCAGTGAGATCATCTCCTACCTCAGACATGATTGTAGTTTTTAGGTTAACTTCCAGATCAACAGTTGATGAGAATTATTTTCAAGTTCAATGTTCAATAACGACAAGTGCTCTGGCGGTGAGTTTGTGCTAACAGGAATGGATTTGATACAGTATACACAACACGTGCAACAGAAATGGGTACAGGATACACGAGTGTGTGTGTGAATTGGATAATAGGATACAGGCCTTAATCCATGGTGACACAGCTCCGACGTCAGCGTTGCTTGGAGTGGCTCTCTCTGGTGCGTGCTGTAGTTCTGACTTCTGCGCAGCGCGCTAACCACGTGATGGGTAAGCAGAACGCGATCGCAAATAACTACACGATTGATTGAACTGGTCGATTGAAAGAAAACGAGAAATGACTTGATTTTGATTGCGAACAATAAATCGATCAGCAACTATCAAATATGGCCGCCCGAAGGGTTGGAGCATTAATGCAAATGCTTGCGAATTTTTAACTTATGAACCTTTCACGATTTTGATTTGAAATAAACGGAATTTACACTTATAGAACGCGTACAAAACTTTCCACACAGTTCGGAACAACGAATTAAACACTTAACACGAATTTTAACACAGCGAATTCAAACGTTTAGTGGTTTGTACATCCATAAACACGGATTTCTATCCGGCCCAGCGAGGACCAAAATGTTAATGCGGGGTTTACAACGGAGGACCGCGGGAGAACAATAACGAATTGAAAGTGTAAAAAATGCAATTTGTACGACTTACGACTTAAAAGATGCGATTCACGAATATAGCTGCACTCGAGTCCGCTCTCTTGCAGCAACTGAATTGGTTGAGTGGGGGTGGTACTGCCACCAACGTTGATGATAGGAGGAGCGGGGTAGGGAAGGAAAGAGCAGGATTGCACAAACCAACAAAAGATAACTCAATCTCTACCAATATCATTTAGGTAAATGGTCTTTTCGCCAAAAAAGTCCATAAGCAGAAAATAAATGAGTAACAGCATAAGCAGATCATCAGTGGGAAAATTCTGCAATCCTAGTTGCAAATTTTCCCCAGTTTGTGACAAAAAAAAATAAAAAAAAAAATAGCACATTGAAAAAATTTAAAATATCAAATTAAATCAAAAACCTTTATTTAGATCTTCACATCATAACAATTTCAGAATAAATCTTCATAAATTACAAAATCTAATAATTACCTGCAAGGAAACATCCTGTGCGCAGGTAAGAGTTGCTAATATTATACATAAGCAAAAACCTTAATGAACTGTCAAAGAAAAAATAATACAGAGATTTTAAATAAATACCAAGGAGAAAAAAAAGAGAGAGAGAGAATCAGAAGGTGAAAATGAAAGAGAAAGAGAAGAGAAGAGATGGCAAACTTAGCTTACTATTAAAATAGGACATAAATCATTCGAAAAGTTTTTCCTCAATTCTACTGGACATTATCCACTCAATAATTTCATTCTTAAATCTTCTATCAAGTTTCCTGTTTGTATTTTCAATAAAATTGTTTGGAATGTAATTGATCAGTTTACTTGATATGTAAAAATATTGTCTCCTGCACACATTCAGATCTATTCTAATATTTTCATATATATTTCTGGAGGGTCGTAAATTGAGGTGTGATTCACGCAATTGAAATAGGTTTTTATTATTTTTGATGAAAATAATTAGGTTTTTAACATAAAGCTGACGGACTGTTAACACTTTAAACTCATTGAATAAATATTTTGTTGGATAAAGTCGAGGTCTACCTAGAATGGTTTTTATAAGATATTTTTGAATAATGTATAATTTAGTAAAATGCGCATTTAAAGCTCCCCCCCAAGCCCGGATACCATATTGTAATACAGATTGCGCATATGAGTAATAGATCAGTTTTGTTATTTTTAAATTATTTAGTTGTTTAATTTGATAGAATTTGTAAATGAGGAATTTAAGTTTTTTGCACATGTTATTTATATGAGTGTTCCACCTTAAATATGGATCAATTGAGATACCTAAATATTTTACATTGTCTCTTTTATTTATTTTTGGACAAGGACAGGAATCTTCATTGTTGCAATACAGTTGATGGATTTTGATGGTGTTAATTAGTTGTGGTTGGGTTGATGCATTAGGAGAGAATGTCATGAATACGCTTTTATCTGTGTTTAGGGTTAGAAGATGCTCATTCAGCCAAGACTGCACCAATCTGAGACCATTTTCCGCTGTGCTTTTCACACTGTCCCATGAGTGTCCCGTAAAAACCAAAGCGGTGTCATCCGCAAAAGATAAAATATTACAATTTCTTATTTTTAATTTAAGGAGGTCATTTATGTAGATTTGGAATAGTATAGGTGACAAAACTGTACCTTGTGGAAGGCCATATTCAGTGAGCTTTTTAACACTAGTACTGTTATTAATTTTGAGTATTTGATATCTATCTGACAGGTAGGATTGAAACAATTCCAGTGGTAAACCCCTAACACCCAGATGTTCCATTTTTTGCAAAAGTCTGGATTGAGAGATCGTGTCAAAGGCTTTGGCTAAGTCTAAAAAAGTTATGAGTGTTTTATTTTTGTTATTAAAGTTATTTGTTACTAATTCCAGAAGTTTTGATATTGCATCATCTGTTGACTTTCCTGCTTGAAAACCATACTGATTTGTATTAATTATATTCAATTTATCCAGGAAACTGACTAATCTTCTCTTTAACAATTTTTCAATTACTTTAGCTAGGTTATTCAGTAAGCTGATGGGGCGGTAATTGGTAGGATTAGTTGGGTCACCAGATTTATAGATAGGAACGATTTTAGCAATTTTGAATTGTTTTGGAAAGTAACCAGTTTGAAAGCATTTGTTAATTATTTTGTTCAACGGGTTTAAGATAAAAGGAGAAATTTTCTTAAGACAAGTGGTACTAAGGTTGTCTACGCCGGGAGAAGAGGAAACTTTTAAAGAATTTAGAGTTAGCAATATTTCTTCTTCGTCTGTATTGGTCAGATAGAAGGAGTTATATGAAGAGATTGTGGAATCAATATGGATGTGTTGTCTGTCGGGACTCTTATTTATTAATTCATTTGCATACAGTTGTCCAATGTGAGCAAAATGATGATTCAGAACTTCTGAATCGATATTAGGAATACTTGTTTTCCGTTTATTATTCAATAAATCGTTTATGCATTCCCATATTTTTTTCGAATTTCCTTTGCACTGATATAATTTGTTATTGTAGTAGTCATATTTGCATTGTTTGATCATATTATTTAAAATGTTTCTATAGTTTATGTATAAATGATCAGTGAATAAGGAAACTATCTTGACTGCTTGAAATAATTTTCAAGATGTGATTTTCTTCATCTTTCTTATTTTGCGTCTGTTATCTAATGCAAGGGCGGATTAAAGGGGGGGGGGCGGAGGGGGCGACCGCCCCCTCCGAGGGCTTGCACATTTAAAAAAATAAACACATGCGACACGCACACGGTAAAATTTTAATTGTCCCGCCACATCTATGACAGACGGAATATAACATGTCATCCCACTTGTCTTATTTTCTATATTACCTGTACTTTATCTTTAACTGTTGTTATCTATATAATTATAATTCAATGAAGAATTAACAAATGACAGAGAATGAAGGAAATCTTATATCAAGTGAAATACTTTTGAATTAGATTAATCTCTTATAGAATAGGTAGGGGCATATACATCTCTGTTTGTATTTGACTTAGTACGTATTTATTGAAGAACTGGTATTATGAAGCATGAGAGAATGTTGAGAGTAATTTAAATATAATATATAGGTCTAAAAATCATCACGATCATGAATAAATTGCTTAGACTCTGTTCATTTCTTTGTAAATTTTGATAAAAAGTTAAGCTAGCCAAGCAATTTTTGTTCAAGACATATACAACAATTTCTATTCATTTCAGATGAATATACAGAAATAAACTACCATACTCTAGTTAGGGGAAATTTGATTGTTCTTAAACAGAAAAAATATATTTCTTCTCCATTTTAAGTGCTAGAATTGTGTAAAATGCGGTTAAAGGCTACTAAATTTCCAAAATTGTTATTCCATATCAACCCCCCCCCCCCGGACCACCAGTATTTTTTCAGTATGTCGCCCCTCCCCATAAAAATGCATTAATCCGCCACTGATCTAATGTTTGATTGGATGCTACAGGTCTTTTTCGAATTTTCCTATTCAACTATTTCATCCTTATAAAAGAACGCATTCTACCAAAACATTCAATGGCAAAGTCGTCGATATTATTGAATTTTTCTTTTATAATGTTGGTAAGAATCAACATTGCATTTGAACACTTTTAAAGTCTTTCTCCATGAAACTTTTCAAATTCCCTTTCAAGCTGAATTGAAATTGACAGCCACTCATCCGATGGATTTGTTAGGCCACCACTAGATAAAAAAGAAAGCCAGTTGGAAGTTTTTTTGTCCAGATCAATTTTGTCCAGATCTTTCACCATAATTGAATGTTTTTGGAATACCTTTTTTAATTCACGATAAGCTATGTAGTCTGATAGAACTTTCAATAAGTCCAAATTTTCTACAATCTCTTGTTTCTTGCTCTACTCATTTAAATCCTGCATAACAATGAAGAACTACATACACCATTAAGACAATAAACTAAAATTTTTAATAATATTATTTCCGAATTCTATTCAACTTTGAAAAATATTGATGGTATTTAAATACACTTGAATACTGCAAAACAATTGCATCGGGGTTCGGTTCCTTGGTGGCGATGACGTCAGATAACCGGTTTGCTACTGCGCATCCAATTGGTGACACCTACCGTCTTCTTCTATCTACCGTGGGGCTAAGTATTGGGCCGATCCTTGCGAAACTTGGATGGGACCACCGCTGAGCGATTCTCTTTCATTTAAAAAAAAATTCATCGAAATCGGTTCAATATTGTTCGAATGATTGATGTACAAACATATAAAAAAAAAAACAGGTCGAATATAGTAACCTTGTTCTTTTTGGAAGTCGGTTAAAAATGAATGTCTGTCTGTATGTTCCCTATAGACTTCAAAACTACTTGACAGATCGGCAAGAAACTTTGGGAATATGTTGTGTGATATTGGGGATGGTTTCTGACCATAAATTTTAATAGGGGAGCTAATAATTATTATTAATTAATCCATTTTATAGACCTAACCTACTGAACTTGCCAGCCAAACATCTTAAACGAACAGCTGATAGAAGTCAACAGTTTTTAATCATATGGCAGGCCCCTTAACGGCGTTATTTACGCTGTCTGGAACGCAAAGATTTTGCATGTAGGCTACCGTTCAGTCGGAGCCTTGCAGTATGTAGGAAACATATGACTGGGATCATTCCCATATACTGGGAAATGTAATTATGCCGGGTTGATGACATCTGTCTCAGTAGGAGGTGGCGAATAATAAAATAAAAAACCTAGCTTCTACCCTTATAGTCGTAGGAGGTTTAAATTTGAAATGTTTCTTCATTCAGAGGTGGTGATTAACAAAACAACAAAGCCTCTATGATCAGCTAGAAGAGCCCTAGGACTAACTTCTTTCCTAATTTGAAATGTAACCTCAGCGGGAGGTGACGAATAATAAAATCAAGGAGAATTTTTATGAGAACGCAGCAACGCGCGTCGGGCCGACTAGTTGATTAACAATTATGAAATATCTATTTAACTATTTCGTTATCGGCAGGTATTAATTTCTTAAGTTTCCAAAATTTTCTCAGGCTCTGTACTACAGTGTAATGTGTACGTCTATTTATTTTTGCGGTGAGTGAGTTTCGTTTTTTTTCTTTGTATGATTTTATTACAATCATCCAAATACAACAATTTAACACAAAACATCTACTACAATATACTGGTTTTTATCAAGGTTAATAGAAACAAGTTTAAAAAAAAATAGAAACTTGGTTTTTATCACATGACATCCGAATGTGAATACATTTTTATACTGTATTTTGTTTTTTCCTCGAGGTAATGTATTTATGTTTTCATCAAAGACCAATTTCTTCTTTCACTGTTATTTTCTTTCCTGTAAAATCATATTGATTCCTTTCATTTATCACAGAAAATTGTCATTTTTCAACTGGTATGATCGTTTTCATAATTTGCGTTAATTGGATTCTGGATCGAATGTAAATAAAACTAAATTCTTTTACATTATATTACTGTGACTTTTATTGAGTTTCGGCCAACTTAATTGTAATTTCTGCTGGATAAAATTTTTTTGAATAGGTAACTAATTTTAAATTTAAAAAAAAGAAAAGAGAATGAAAAGTAAAGTTTTTTGCATTGTCTTCAATAAAAAATTGAGATAATGAAAAAAAATTAGATCATTAAAAAATCATAAAAAATTTCATCATTATAAAAAATTATTTCATGTCAAATATTCAAAATAAAATATACATCTGTGGAATAGGCTACTTCTGAGGGTTGAATTAACCCTGAATTGAAGGAGCCAGGTTTTTATTGAGCAGGTTCATTCAAAGATACTGAATCCATCCTGATATTTAAGAATAACATTAATTTTCAATTATGGTGGTTCGGAACCCACCTAAAACTGTAGGTTTAACTTATCAATCACCATCATCCAACTCATTACCCACGCACAGGTATCATGATTTTACATGCAAGAAAATAAAAACCGAGTGGAGGACATCAGAATACAGGGGAACTCTTTCAAGTTCTACTCTTCGACTCAAGCTAATCATCTCTCGTTTCATGATATCATTAACTTTATTCAATGTAATTCAAGAACAGGAAACAGAAACACTGGCACTAGACTCCAAAGCATCTATTCTGCAATTGGCACAGTCAATAAACTGTTCATACGAGTTATTCATCAAAAACAAGCCTGGCCTTTCATTTCAAGATAAAAATAATACCGGTATTACGATAGACCAGGGGTTAATTTCAAAGGGAACGCTAGGGAACAGCGTTCCATTACCTCCCAAGAGTGCCGGAACGCAAGGGAATGCAAAGTTTGCGCCAATCTGATTTCGAAACCGGAATCAGCCAATATAGAAACCTTAAACTTTTTAAAATTTCATTAAATTTAAAAAATAAACGTTTTACTACTACTAGCAACAATTCAATGGTTTCTTTTAAAATTAAGGCTGGATAGACTACCATGATACCGCCTTATAAAAATGATACTACATGTAGATGTAGAAATCTATTGAAACTTTAATGTGTTGTAAATAAAACTGAAATGGTTTTCAATTAACCTTCATACATGTAAGTACACCAATTTGTTATTGTCTTATTTACCTATAAGATATGTTCAATAGTTTAGGCTCAATCTGTCTATAGCTGGGACAGTAGAAGTACTAAATCTCAATATTGAAAGTGCTATAAACAGAAAAATAAATGTGTTATACTCACAGGGCCTTGGTGATAGTTGAACCCATGTGCCACCTTAGCATCAGTTGTGTTGTTGTCGTTGTCATAGGTGCCACAATAAGCCCAGTCGTGTGGGTCCAACGTCTTCATACCCAGTGGACCGAGCAGGACCTCTTCAGCCACTTGCAGTGCTTGCCAGGCGTTATTTGGGTTGAACAGCTCGGGTGCAACGGCAATGGCAATGGGGAAATTACACCTATAATAAATAAAAGATTTATTCTTCAAAAAATTATTTTTCTTTGCTTCTGTAGTTTCAATTTCATTTTTTATTTTTATATTTTATTACTTCATTTTTTTAATCTAGTTTGCTTATTTTTTGTTCAGTATTCATTTCCCAACCAAACATGTTTTGCAAACTTTAGAGCTATTTAAATATTCAATATTATAAGAAAACTGACGTCTCCAGTGTAGGTTGTCTCAAGGTTTTGACTGTTTCAGCATTATACTAGTGTTTAGTGTATTGGTTATCTAGTTTGAGTATTCTCATGCAGAATAGACGGATACATCTAATGGACTGAGGATGGCAGTTGCACTGATGAATAATATTAAAATATTGAGTTATTGTATTGATGTGTAGTGGAAATCAAATTTGAATTTGAATTGATAGAATCAACGCACTTTAAATTTCAAATCATTCCTCTATCTATTCCTCTCAAAACTTACACACTTCACGTTTCAAATCATCATAACATTTTGAAAAGAGTTGCCAAATAGAAATAACTAGTGAGCCCAACGGGCTGGAGAACTCGCATGCAAAAAACTAATTTTGGAAAGGGAAACTATTTTGGGAAGCTTATCCTAGGGGAAGGTGGTAACGAAAAACGGCTATTTTGAAGATACTGATTTAGATAGAATTCACAAGACATTTATCACTTGGAGTTCAAGTTTATCGTTGCTCTGATACACAGATTTATTTTCCACAAAAAAGACATACCGTACGTCTTAAATATATACCTATATATCAGGGCAATGGGATTAGTGTATCTATAGAGTAGATATATTTACTATTGTTACGGGTTCTATGTCTAAAATAACGCTGGCAACACTTAAATTTATCACTCGCACTATATTTACACAAATAATCACAACACTCACTGTTCAGTAATGTCTTACAGAAAATTAAGCAATTAAAAACAGATAACACGATATTGTTCAACTGATAATGAGTTTTCAATAAACTGTACAAAAATCAATCACTAAAAGTTAAAAGGCCGATCTAGTATTAATTAATAACTGTAAAATAAACTGTCCAATAATATTCAAAAAGAAACGTCGAAAAAAACCACTTAACTTACGTAGCACTAGTCTGTAATACAACAAAAACTATTTAGCAGCTCACTGGTATGAATTAAACAGGAAAAAGAATTATCTCTATAGTCACTGAGAAAGAATTATCACTATATATAGACACAATATAGAACTGACACAATTTGTTTATCACGACGAATTTTCAAAGACAACTGAACTAATTTACAAATGCGTTCGCCTTAAATAGGGTTTTCAACAATCGAGCAATTTCTAAATTTTTCTATCATCTTCTGAATAAATAAATCAAGGAAACTGGAACTTTCTACTATATTCGATAAGAGTCCATTAATTTCTAATCAAACAAATAGAACATTCTACTAATTACCAAGTAAACACTATAAAAGTGTCAAAAGCAGTGTAATTAATTGCTTAAAAGTAAACATTTACCTAGCAGATAACGCCAAGAACCACTGTGCCTTCTTCCTCACCACTCACTCCAACTCCATATTCCCTACACTATATAAAAAAAAAAAAAAACAGCTGTATATATATTCATATTTTGTCAGGGCAATGAAATTAGTATATCAGCTGATAGAGATTCTATAAAAAGCCTGATCGTATTTATTCACCTACAGCTGATGATAACTCAATAGTAGTTTATGCAACGATTTTGTGAGGAAGAAGGTGAGGAGGAGTGGTGAGGAAGAAGGCACAGTGGTTCTTGGCGTTATCTGCTATGTAAATGTTTACTTTTAAGCAATTAATTACACTGCTCTTGACACTTTTGTAGTGTTTACTTGGTAATTAGTAGAATGTTCTATTTGTTTGATTAGAAATTGATGGACTCTTATCGAATTAGTAAGCACGAGTTAGATGTAAGCTATAACACGAGCGAATGCGAGTGTTATAAATATCTCACGAGTGCTTTAATGGCCAAATAAAATCGTTGCATACACTATTTTATCTACGACCACTAGTATACATTTAATTAAAACAATTTAATTTTACCTGTGACTGTCAGAGATACCTAACCACCTCTCATCTCAAATACGAGAAGTTATAGTAGATTGTTAGGTTAAAGCAGCTGGTGTAGCAGTTTGATCAAATCAGCTGATAGTTTAACAATATTGAATTACGATATTGATTCCATCAAAAATGCTTCTGATTGGTCCAGAACCCGTGTTATAATGTAGAACCTGTACTATAATGAGCTCATTATGCAACGGGTTTCAAAAAGCATTTCGAAAAGACAGCTGTTTTGGCATCAATTGTGAAACTGTAATGTATACAATATGACATGGTCGTAGATAAAATATATTTTGAAATCTATTGAGAATTCCATAAATGGTGATAACAACTAATTTATATATATTATAGTAATATACAGATATATTAATGAAGGGCTGAGATTCTATTGTCCTTTTATTTCGCTTCAAAAAGGATGAAGGAGTCGGTCAATTTTATTGGCCAACGAACTTGACCTGTCTAAAGATACCAAGAATCTGTGTTTCAAATTTGAAGTTGATTGATAAAGGCTGTGAGGGAACATTTTGAATCAACCCCTATGCCTTAAGATTTGAAAACGCCGCGCTCCAGTCGGCCATTCATCTATTGATGATGGCGTCTGTTGGAGCGAAAATTCAAACCCGATATGACAGATATGACACAGATCTAAATAGTGAAAAAGCTCTACTCTGAATAAGAATATCAAAAATATTGCTATCCTACAAATTCTTATATAGTCAATAGTCAATAGTCAATATACTTTATTACATATTCTTCAAGAACAGTAATAGTTGTCATTCTTACAATTATGGTTGGTAAATTGAAAAGAGTACTATTAAAGCATATGTAGGTACATATTAATATATAAATATGCTAATATTACAATATTATTTTTCAGTTTTGTTGTCTTAAAAATAATTATTTTCATTTCACTCCTACCAGTCTAGGGGCCGTATTTATGAACGTTACTTGAGGGTTACTTTCCGAAAGTGACACTTGAAAAGCCACACTTGAGTGAAATCCGTATTTATGAATCACACTTGATCGAAAGTGACACTTTCGAGCAAAGTGTCACTTTCAATTCTTACGCGAAAACCATACTTAGTCAAGTGAGGGAGATAGCTTACTTGAATCCTCACTCAACGGACCGGTACAGTTTATAGTTTAACAATAGCTATCACATTATATAGAACACTGAGAAAACATAAGGGCAAAAATAATTTATTGAAATAAATTTTATAATAAAATAAATTTGAAATAAATTTATTAATAAGGAATACGGAATTATTTATAAAAAATGACTTCAATTGTTTTTGTATAACTTGTAATTCAAGCTCCCATTTTCTCTCTTTGTGGGCAATTTAAACAAGGAAAGCTTTTTCTGACTGTTCCATCTCCAACTCATCTCTAAAAATATCGGTTTGCTTTCTTTTTTTTGTGCACTGTGTTGACTGCTATACCTCTTCTGAAATCAAATAATGAAAGGTATCAATAATAAATGTAAATTATTGTTACTGTAATTTAAACATTTTTTAAAATAATTATAAAATATACATAATTTCTGGAAAACGGCGTGTGAACTTTTTTAAGTTTTGAATATCCCATGATTAATAAAATAAAGTCTGTTGACACTATGCACATACTATATTGAGACTTGATTTAAATAATTTCATAATAAAAAAATTGAAATATTGTATGTAATAGTAATGTATGAATGTATGGAAGAATATTTTTTTTTTGCAATCATACTACATTTTAGAATTAATGTCAAGTAGAACTAGAATTGTTTCAAGTTCTCATCTGAATGAACTGGACAAGACAGTTGACTGGCACCAGTGGACTTGCTTCAGCTATTGGCAACGTGTAAACGCGGCATCAAATTAGGACAGTAGTGTTTGAATGAGCATTTGAATTCGAATCAATTTTCAAGGTATTCAGAAATATTAGATGTTTATTATATATGTATAACAATTTCAACGCTTCCTATCTCCTAGTTTACTAGCATTCAGGCTAATTAGCTTTCTAAGTCATAGGTATTGTAACTAATCAGTTCTAATGGAAATTTCTCAATTATACGGTAATTATATAGAAAAACTGAAGAACTTATTTAGAACATCAAACTAGAATGGCACCTACTGAATTGGTTTCAACTGGGAATTATTCCAATAATGGATTCTTGAAATTTGTATAATCTTCAACTTCTGTAACATTCATTTCTAGTCAGTCACCTATTTAAAAAATATACAAAAAATGAAAGACAAATTCAAATGATCCTGTTATTCTGTTCTGCTGCTGTAGATTTATGTGCTCAATTCGAATAGGTCATTGTCTAAGTTGAATGTATGTTTCACATTCATTATCATCATTGAAATACGCAATGCAGAGCCGCATCTGAGAAAGTAAGTTACAGCCTTAAAACTAACCTAACGCTTAATCCGGTTTTGTTTGGATATACCCACATTTGACAATGCGACTGTATCGCTATCAATGGTTTTATGATATCGCTTCTTGATAATAACATACAAGTAAACCTTTCGAATTAATAATTATGAATTAATGTAACCTTAGAAATATGTAAGAATAACAAAGCTTACCTGGCTATGATCGCCAAAACTGTTGTTCAATTCGCGTCCATATTTCATTCTTTTATTATTATTAGATCCATCTGTCCTTTTGCTTAAAATAACGTCGAAATATTGCAGGACCAATTGTTTGAGAAATTTCTTCTCTTTCGATGAGAAGAGTCTGCGTTTTTCAATAATTTAGCCCATTGCCGATAACAATCACAAAAGAGATAACCCGGAATCTGTTTTGAATTTGTTGTTTACATTGAACGAAATGCTAATAACGCGTTCCTATTGGCTGCTGCGCGTGACGTCTTAATTGTTGGTGACGTCATTTCAAGTGACACTTTCGGAATCGCTCTTCAGTAAGAAACAGCTGACGAAAGTTAAGTAACGTTTATAAATACGGATTTTTCTCAAGTGACACTTTCAGTATAAGAAACACTTATGTAAGTAACTCTTTCATTCAAGCTAAGTGTGGGTTTAAGTAACGTTCATAAATACGGCCCTATGACTTCCATGATGTACATGTTGGTCACAGTCATGATGCCCAGATATTGGAAAGCGTATAATTTCAAGCTCCACATAAACCAACAAATATCCCAAATTTATGTCAAATGTTAAATCATCATTTCAAGCCGTGATAATGTAGGCTGGACGTGTTATCACAAGCCAAGTACTGCATGAATGTTTGGATATTTGTTTCGTAATTTATTTATACTAAAATTATTTAAAATGTTAAAAGGAAAGCTCACATATTCCCTGAGACCCATTTTGAGTCTCCCTTTGCAAATATTAATTTTAGTGCTGCATTTATGCTTTTATATTAACTCGTGCTTTGGCTGACCGATTTATATGCCACATTGCCGAAAATTTGTCAGCAGCTGTTCTAGGACTTTTTCCGGTTCCCGAAAAAAGTTCTAGAGGACTTACTACTAAAAGACTGAAGGAGAAGGACGCAGGATTCGCGTATCCCTTTTAAATTGCTTTAATTTAATAAATGTAGCACAAGTGTTTAAAGTTCCTAGTAAATGTTAAATGTCCTCTTATGTTGAATGTTTTTGATCGTACATTCTTTTATTGTAAAAAAGTCAAACTGTGTTAAACCTGGCGATTAAAACTATCACCACCAACTCCAAGAAATACTGATGTCCACGAGGCTGAAAAAACCAAGTGCATCGAAAAAGGGGGCTGAATACAGGAAAGTGCGTGAGTTAAATCCTGATCAGGTGCAATTATCATTATAAAAGCTTTTTGAGTGCGAATTTCATGGCCAATATTTTAAATCTCGCCGCATATATCAGTGTAACATACCAAGTTGAATTCATGTAATAACTGGTAAAGACGTTCAACATATAATAGTGACCCTTAGGTCTAATTCCTCACACAGGAAATTATTCTCAATTAATTTAAAAACTCAAATATCATTCAAGAACTTAAAGAACGTTTGGAAATTAAATATCTCAAGTGGAGATTATTTTATTCTTGTAATACAATTACTGAGACACATGATTTATTTGATTGGCATTAATAAATTATACTGTTGTTAATTGACTTTTGTGTATTTTTCTCTTGGAGTTTCTTGCTTGGTATTAGACTAAGTACACGTTCTCGCACACATAGCCTAGGGTCCATTTGCCTGTGGTACTTCATGAGAAAGTCCACTTGTGGTTTCAAGGATACCTTGACTGACCTTAGCATAAAAGGTTCAATTGCTTCAGTGAGATCGTCTACAGTCTACCAGAGAAATCCTCCTTACACCAGTCATACAACAGAACACCTAGTGGTAATATTATTGCTTTCAGATATTTGATTGTACTCAGCTCGAAAACGCCCTCTATCTCTTTGATTAGTGGTAATTTATAATTATCATTTGTTTGAGAGGTAGTGGACGTTTATTCGTTATGGAGTATTTTCAGGAGACGAAATTTCAATACAGCCAAGCCTTACTTGAGTTTGTATGTTAGAGCCTATTATCCGGACACAGCTGATGGAACATTACATTTTATTTCCATTTCAGCTTTCAAATAGAGGAATTGGAGCCCAACCTGAGAATATTGCCTAACAAAGGCGTTCGAAAGTTATCGTGGAACATACAAACACACAACGTCTCGAGCCTCAAGTCAAAAGGAAGAACTCGCTTCGCTCATTCAATTATGAAAAATAAATAAGTGACATAATTTGTCTGTAAAAATATAATTTGATACTACGTTAGTCATTCAATAATAATTGATAGACAAATTGTTGTGAGAGAAAAACAGTCGGTAGTACAAGTTGAATACTTTCAGGATATTAAGTTTGCATCTTCAGGATAAGTTCTATTCAGATAATGGATCCAATTTTTTCCGTTTTCAACTTCAAAACTAATATTGTAAATTTAACGACTTGCAGTCAGTTTCAAGTTGTGAATATAGAATAGTTGTACTCACACAGTGAAAACAGAACAAATTTGATCCATTATCTGAATAAAACTTATCTAGAAGATGTAAACTTAATATTCTTAAGGTATTGAACTTGTACTAACGACTGTTTTTCCCTCACACCAATTTGTACTCACACTGTGAGTACAACTATTATTCACAACTTAAAACTGACTGAAAGTCGTTAAATTTACAATAAAAAGTTAATATTAACAACGCAGATCGTTATGGAACAAGAAATCCAAGATCTTAAAACTAAGTTCAATTACATCAAGACTTCTTGAAAATACCACATTGGTTAAACAACGTTCTGTGATTCGTTTTTTGATTGCTGAAGATGAAAAAGCAATAAATTAACTAGTTAAATAAACTAGCTATTTTTAGTTAGTTAAATAAACTAAATATTTATTAACTCAAGTGTATTATAGAAGTTGTATGATCCATGGACATTTTTACAAGTGGGTAGAACCGTTCAAAGTTGCCGAAAATCATGAACTCATGTGTCAGGAAAAGTTCAAAACTAAAGCACCAGCAGGGAAAGCCATTATGGGATATTGAAGGAATGGTATATTGCAATTATCTCGAAGAACAGCATACAATGAACACCCAATAATACAAAAATATACTTTAATGCATTGTAAAGCCAGCCATAAGAGAAAAACATCATAGTTCTCGAACAAGAGGTGGGATTCTCCACCAAAACTAATATAGGCAAAATAACCAGTGAAACCATTGATGAAGTTATATTTTAATCAAAACCTAAACACAACCCATGCTTACAAATATTTGAACTTTCGTAAAAATTTAGTAATAGGTTTTGGGCTAAAATCCTGTTGTTTCTTTACAATAAGTTGTATTTTGATGGTAACAATAAATAAATAAAATGGGATGGTAGGTACCTCATCTTTCTTCTTATAGCCCTGCTTTAGGATCCTCTAATTTCCATTTTTTGGTTCACTGAAAGAGGCATTACGTGAGAAGAAATTTCAGAATAACGAAGATTTCAAGAAATTTGTGGAAAATTGCCTCTAACACCAAGGTAAACAGTTCTTTGCAGACTGCATGGAAACTATTATGTTTCTCTAATATGATAGAAATAAGGTGGATGTAGACATTATGAGTTGTAGAATTGAACTGAACTGTTTATTTATAAGTAGTAAACAAGATAGTATAAAGGCAATCATATGATAATATCAATATGAAGAAGAAGATATATAACAGTCTCCCCTCCTAGTATGAGAGCACATAAATTAGTGCGTAACAGCATGTCCGTATCTAGCCGGAGGTCGACGATTCCTTTGAGGTCTCTGAGGTCGTGCACCACCTTGAACAGGTGAGTTGTCAACAACTGTTGTAGTATCTGGCTGTCCAACCACTGATGGTGTGATCTGCGGTGATGGAATGCAAGGAACATCAAATAGCGGTGGCGGTTGCAAGGTGACAGTTTCCTTTTTCTTTTCGACCAGAGTTGAACGTAACTGGTTGATGTGTCGTTTGATGGTCCTTCCTGTGTCTAACAACACCAAGTAGTGACGTGTTCCTAAACGTTTTGTCACTGTACCAAAATTCCATATATACTCATTTTGAATGAAAAGTCTCACTTGTACTCTCTCTCCCTCTTTAAATGAACGGATAGGGATTGAGTAATCACTAGATTGTTGTGGTCGGTATGGGAATATAGCGTCAAGGCGAATTCGCATTTTCCTTTTCAGATACAATTCTGCCGGGGTATTTCCACATGCCAACGGTGTTGCTCGATACCGAAGTAAAATGTCCTGAAGTTTTGTATTTAATGGTCTTGAGTCTTGGGTGTCTTGAGTCATTGCCTTGAGTCGATTTTTTAAAGTTTGAATAGTCCTTTCAGCTAGACCATTTGTAGCTGGGTGTCCTGGGGCAATACATTTTTGAAATATTCCTCGTTCCTTACAGTAGGTATGGAATTCTTCACTCTGAAAAATTGAATGGTTGTCACTTACAAGAACGTATGGGTATCCATGACTTGAGAAAATGTTTTCCAGTAAATTTATTGTGCTTGAGCTGGAAGGTGCATTCTTTATCATTTTCGTTTCAATCCATTTTGATTTTGCATCCACACAGACTAGGAAATATACATTTTGGAAAGGTCCTGCATAATCAACATGAATTCTCTCCCAATTTTCTTGTGGGCATTCCCAAGGATGTATTGTCACTTTTTGAGGATTCTTTTTGACAAGTGAACATGCTTCGCATTTCCTGACCATGCATTCAATATCATTGTCAATTTTTGGCCAATAAACATAACGACGAGCAAGTTGCTTCATTTTTGTTATGCCAAGGTGTGTTTCATGAAGTTCATGTAGTATTTTAGAACGAAGTTTCATGGGAATGTAGATTCGGTCTCCACGAAAAATAATTCCATCAAACAAAGCGAATTCAGAATCAATTGAAGTGTTCAGAAGTTCTTGCAGAATTTTGGAGAGTTCTGAATCATCTTTTGTCTCCATTTTTATAATTTCGGCTGTGATTTCACGACTAGAAATTTGTAGTATGTTTTCAGTGTAGATGGTATGGACTTCATTGTCAATTGTTCTTTCAGTAGAAACCTTACTATTTTTTATAGGGGCTCTTGAAAGGCAATCAACATTCTTATTTTCACTGCCTTTCTTGAATTTTAGTTTGTAATTGAAACCTGTAAGATATGATGCATAACGAAGCAAGCGCGCTGAAGTCATTTGAGGAAGTGCTCTGTCATGTCTGAAGATTCGAGAAATTGGTTGATTGTCAGTGACTAGTTGAAATTCTGTTCCCAATAAATGGTAGTAGAAACGTGAGACACCAAAAACTATTGCAAGGGCTTCCCTGTCTAATTGACTATAATTGCATTCTGTAGCTGTAAGTGAACGTGAAGCATATGCTATGGGTTTCTCAATTCCATTAATAGTGTGGCTGAGGATAGCGGCTATTCCAGTTGGTGAAGCATCTGTTGTGAGGACCAATGGTAATTCAGGATCAAAAGGTACAAGTATTCGGTCACTACAAAGTTCAGTTTTTATTGTAATGAATGCTGATTCGCACTCAGGAGTCCATGCCCATTTCACCTGTTTTTGCAACAGACGTCGTAGCGGAGTAGTGACTGTTGAAGCATTTGGAAAAAAACGGGCATAGTGAGAGACTAGCCCCAGAAACCGTCTCACTTCTTCAATATTTGAAGGACGGGACATCTCCTTCATAGCTTGAATTTTCAGGGAAGATTTCCTGATTTTGTTGAACTCCACTTCCCGACCCAGATATTCAATTTTTTCCTTAAAGAATGAGCACTTTTGTTTGTTAACATGTAAATTAAAGTCTAAGAGTCGTTGAAGGCAGGCTTTTAGGTTCTTCTTGCATTCGTCCAAGGTAGATCCATGAATAATAATGTCATCAAAGTATGCTTCAGTTTTTTGCAGTCCATTTAATATTTGAGCAAGTATTCGATTGAATTCTGATGGAGCTGTCTTGACTCCGAAGCTCAAACGGTTGACACGGTATGTTCCACGGTGTGTTGACATTGTTTGAATAACGCTGGACTCATCATCAACCTTGAGATGGAGGTATGCTTTATATAGATCAAGTTTGCAGAAAAATCGGGAACCACGTAAGCTATCAAGAACATCGTCAATTTTTCTGATTGGATAATTAGCTTTGACAAGTCGTTCATTAACACCACACTTGTAGTCAACACAAATACGAACCCCTCCATCAACTTTTGGGATGACAACAAGTGGGGATCCCCAGTCACTGGTTGGTACAGCTGAAATAATTCCTTCAGCTTCAAGAGAGTCAAGTTCTTTGTTAACCTTATCCAAAAGAGCAAATGGAACATTTCTTTCACGATTAAAACATGGTTTTGCTCCTTCTCGAAGGTTCAGTGAAACTGTGAGACCAGGTATACATCCAACCTTTGGTTCAAAAATTGTTTTAAATTCTTCATATATTTCATCAGTTGAATTTGTGAGTTCTATCTGGTGAGTCTTAACTAGTAGGTTCATGTTGTTATCAACTTCAGAAAGTTCTATTCCCAATCTTCTAATCCATTCTCGACCAAGGAGTGCTTCATGACCAGCAGGAACAATATATAATTCTCCCTTTATTTGTTTTCCCTTGTAAGCTATTTTTACCAATACTTTTCCTTCTGGTTTTACAATATTTCCAGAATAAGAACGAAAGGCTAAGTTAGAAACTTGAATAGGAATGTCCAAGTTCAGATTGTCAAAATCATCTCTTCCAATAAGGGAAAATTTGGCTCCACTGTCTATTTCGAATTGTTGAGGTTTTCCATTCAAGAACACTGAAGCTATGTATTTATCAGATTGCTGGTTCATCTTGAACAAATTGACAACATTAATTTTGTTTAGTCCTTTTACGTAGTCATATTGTGATGTCTGTTGATGTACAAAATTGGTTGAACTTGTACGGCTTGGTTTTCTCAATTCATTTTGCATTGTGGTCAAACAGACTCTTGAAACATGTCCTTGTTTTTGACATTTGTCACATCTGAGTTTGAATCTATCCACTCTACAGTCAGTACTTTTGTGATTGTCTTTACCACACCTGAGACAGAGATTTTCAATTCCAAAAGCTATGAAATCTGATTTACTAAATTGGTAATGCCGTGGTTTTGGTTCAGAATGATCATTCAAAAACTTTTTGGAAGGAGTCCTTGTAATTTTGTTAATTTTGCAGTCATTGGAATGTACACAGTTACAATCATGATGTTGTTGAAAAACTTTACTTTCTATTTTTGATGCTTCAAGTGCAATTGCTTTTTTCAGTATGTTGTCAAAATTGGTGGAAGTTGTTTGTAAAATTTGTTCTCGTATCCAATCATCTTTCAGTCCTCTAACAAATTGTATACGTAGTAAAACATCAGCAGTTGATACTGTTTGTTTGCATGTTTCTGCCTTACATTCAACCAAGAATTCACAATCAGTTATATCACGTTTTAGGTTAGTTACAAAATCTGAAATTGACTCGTTCTCTTTTTGAAAAATATTCAGAAAATAATGTTGAGAAATAATCGGGCTCTTTTTTGGAATTAGTATCTTTTTTAATTGATCCACGAGTGTATTGTAATCGAGTAGTTTTATAGGTTGCTCAGGACCCAACAATGCAGAAAGCTTATTATAATGTTCGCTACCAATGGATACGCAAAGGAGTTGAGCGATTTGTTTTTCATTTCCTAAGCCTTTCATCTTATAGTAATTTTCGAATCGTTCCAGGTAGTTTGAAAATTTTTCCCGTTGCGTATCAAAATTCTCAAATGGAGCTACGTTCGAAAGTGCCGCATCCGCAGGCCTAGTTTGAGAACTTACCTCAAGTAATGAAGTGATTTGTTCCTGTTGCCTCTGGAACATAGTTATGAAGGTAGCAAATTGATCTGGATCCATATTTTAACTTATTTTCCTTCGTCGCCAATTATTATGTTTCTCTAATATGATAGAAATAAGGTGGATGTAGACATTATGAGTTGTAGAATTGAACTGAACTGTTTATTTATAAGTAGTAAACAAGATAGTATAAAGGCAATCATATGATAATATCAATATGAAGAAGAAGATATATAACAGAAACGCTAATGATAAAATTAGTCTGAAGAACTGATGTTGATATTGTGAAATCTCTCCATAATTAAAACAAAACAGAAGTTGTCAAATTTCACTAAACTAATAATTTGAGTGACAGGACCATGGTCTTTTGTTTCACTAACACACCATCGGCTAATGGCCCGTTCGGACGAGTGTATTAATGTTGAAAAGGATTATGCTAAAAATTAGGAGTATTGTTTTCTAAAAATAAATTGTTTTTCTCAAAGTCAATTTGTTTCTTTTGATTATTGAATGGCGTAATAATAGCACAGAATTCAAATCGTTACAAATGATTGAAGATTTGCTTTTGCTGATGATGTCCACATGAGTCTGGATACTTGTGCATGGGTAATGAGGTGAATGGGTGAAAGATGAGAACATCCATAGCTGAATGAGATTCGAACCCAAGGCTGCAGGACGCGAAGCTAGCCAGAGTCTTATCTTATTACAGACAAACGCTTCAACCAACTGCACTACCAGAGCCGCCAAATAGGCGAAAAAAGAAATTTGAGTGAAGCTAGCACAAAAAAATATTTCAAGGAATATACACACCCAAAGAAGGTGAGACAGCAAGTTTACCTTACGTATGAGCGGGAGTTAAAAAAATTATAATGCAAAAGATTTGACAGAAAGGAATGTGAAAATATGAGTACCGTATTGAGAAGAATGTTGGTGGAAAAATGTAAATACCTAAGCTGATAATCGGCCCAACCCTGAGTAGCCCCGAACGAGTCTTTGTAGATTCCTCTGCGGTTGACCAGCTTCGAGTCCTCGGCGGTTGCTTTCAAAGGTACCCAGAAATTCTGTTCGAAATTCGCCAATATTCTGGCGTCCCATTCGGCGAATGTCCAGGTTGTTGTTGTTCCTGGAAGAGATTGTTGGAAAAATGTATTTTAAATCATTGATTGTATTTGTGTTTGTACTAGCAGGCTGACTGATTCAATTGAATCTGGATTTCTGGAATGCGTAATAACCTATCTGTTACAGTACTTTGATAGTCTCTTTTTTCTTATCCCCTTTCTTCTCCTTCCTTTTTTCTCCTTCTTCTCATTCCTCCTCTCTGAAATCTTCTTGTTCGTTCTCTGTTTCTTTTTTTCTCCTTTCTATTCTTCTTCTTCATAATCTCTTAGTCTTCTCTTTTTCTCTTTTCTCTTCTATTTTTCTTCTCCTCCTTCTTCTATTTTTCTTTTCGTTCTTCTCTTCCACCTTTTCTTCTTTTTTCTCCTTCTACTTGTATTCTCCTTCAATCCCTTATTTTCCAGCGTTAGAACCTCATTGACAGATAACATCAAGTAGCTATTTATTATGTAGGATGCATTTCTTAATAAAAAAGAGACAATCCATCCCGGCATAAGTTTCTCAACATGGCATAGGTGAAGTGGAAAACAAAGTTTTTGTGTTCACGAAATACATTCGAGCTTAACATACAGAGGACATTACTTTACAGATGTCAAAATTCAAAATAAACAAAATAAAAACTTTCTACGGGATTAAATGTACAGTAGGCTATTATTAGAATATTGTAATTATTATTACTATAAAGAATAAGTAAATTTTTTATGAGAAAACTGGTGTGATGTACCCTAGCAATGCTTTTCTAACAGGAAGGAAAGGAAAGTTCCACAAAGTGCTAGTACTCGAGTTTTCCATTGAGGTTGTGACTTAGTAAAGAGAAGGTTAGTTAGTATCTATACCCTACTTAAAATCTTTTCAATTTGAATATTAAACTACAAAAAATTACAATTATAACACTACCAACTTATTCACATAAAAACTGAGGTAGTGATTAGTCTATTTTACAGAAGGCATCATGATGTGAAATGCGACATAATCCACTTAAACTTTGACTTAAACGAATTTTCACTTGATTCTAGAGAATTTCACAGAGCCTATTTATAATAATTATAGTATATATTTCATTTTCAATTACACCTACTTGCCTTAGAAATAATAATCTTTCACAATGAGCTATCTTACAGATTAGTGGGATAGTTAAGTTTTAATTTGGCCTAATAATATAACTTTATAATTAAACCAGCTTATTGAATTTTACTCGAGAGAGAATGTTTACATAGTATGATATTTTACAAATATCATTTGCCGAATATTTACTACAATAGGAAACGAATCTTGTAAAAGGTCTCAGGAGTACCTAATTTCTCTTGCCTTAGAAAAAGTAAGAGTAGTATTATTTGAATTGTACTTTATTTTTAGAAGAGAAATAAAACATTTATTATTATTATTACTATTATTATTGTTATTATTATTATTATTATTATTATAATCTAATGATGGATTATCTGATATTATCGACACTGCAGTTTGAATAAGCAGGTCTAATTATCAAGTTACATTATTATAGGCCTAATGAAAACGTTACTGCCTCATCAATCTGTGTCTTACACGAATTTTCACTTTTGTTGAAAACTAGAGAACTTTGCTAAGCCTATTTATATATGTAATTTTAATTTAAAACTACAAAATATGAACCAAAAAAATTACAAATGTTTTTGAGTGAGTAGGTTAGTTAGCTAATATACCAACTGCAGGTTTCACTTTGAATTTGACTCTACAAAACATACAATAGATTTAGATACTAACCATCCTTGTTAGTCCTGGTGACACCGGCGTGAGGATAGTGTCCGTCGCTGTGGAGTTGGGCGAGCCAGCGTACGGTGGCCTTGGACAGGCCGATCAGCTCGATGGCGGATCCGTCGCGGGGCGTAGCAGGCCGACCGCGGTTGCCCGCCACGTCGCTCGAGCCCATCTTGTCCATCCACGTGCCGCAGTTCCACTCGTTGCCGCCAAAAACAAAACCTGTTTTCCGCCAAAAATTGAAATTTTTTTAAAGAGATCGATTTTAGAAGATAAATTTTATTTTTGATTTGGAAAGCGTGAAGTTTTTTTTTTATGAATTATATACTTATACTAGATGGCTCGATGCGCGTTGCTGCGATCTCATTTAAAATTCTCCTTGATTTTATTATTCGCCACCTCCCACTGAGGTTACATTTCAAATTTCAACCTTCTAGAACTATTAGTTGTATTGATTTGCCTCGCGCATGTTGGCTCTTTACTACTACTCTAGACTACTAGGAGGCTTGAAGTGCTCTCAGATCCTTCGTCATATGGTGAATGACTAGTTCCCAATATATCCGCTTGGAACTCTGAGTTACCAGGGATGCGTATTGAAACATACAGAATAGTGTGTTTCTGCGCACTGCCAAGAATAAGTTGGCAGAGCCTACAAAAAATATGCAATTAAATTGAAAGAAAGAAACGGGTAAGATGCCTACCTGTTTTTGGATGAATGCCGATCTGATTATCAAATCCCCGACTTGTCATGTGGGCATCGATTTTCGTTCCGGCGTTCCGTTCCCGAAAGCACAATCCTTGGAAGTGAACATTCAACGCCTCTTGCATTACTTCTGTCAGATCTTGGTCCTTATGTAAAGAAAAAAAGAAATTCCATCATGAAAATGTAATAATAATTATGGTAGCTTCAATATTATTCATTTATTAATGTGTAGCCTATATAATAGTTCCATGAACTATTCAAATATGTTGCGCAAGAGATCCTTAAGATCCTCAGAACTAATTTCATGCTGACATTAATTTATGAATAATATCTAAAAAATAAATCAAATAAATAACAAATGGAAGCTTGGTACACAATTAGCACGAGAGTTCAAAATGCCAGAAAGCCAAACTTTCATGAAAACAACTGATTAAATTGGCAACTTACCAAGGTGCATAAACTGGCGCGAACAACAAATAAATAAATAAAAATAATATCTAATAAATAACTATCCAACATCTAATTCTGCAATATTCAAACAAATAACAATATTAAAAATAGCTACGGTACCTATAACTGTCCTGCAAGTTAACAAAGAATAAATAGCAGACCATTGAACAGGTAACGGGCAGTAAAAAATCATTGATGCATAAGTATTAGACAACAAATCTATGATGTTTTAAAATAAAAATGTGATATTCATATGACTTGAGGAGGAACATCAATCTATTGAATTTACACTACTTGGACATGGTGATCCAAATATTGCGATACGTATTAATAGTATGTATCTCACATTGCAATATGATGTAAATAACGTTTTTCTGTACTGAGATTTTATTCAAATCTCATTCAGCCGACTCTTCAATCATCTGAATCAAATTCAAGAAAATGTAACCAAGTTCTGTTTTATTAAAGATTAATAAAAATAAATTAAAACAATTTCTAATAAATAGTTAATTTATAAACAATAATTTAAAAAACCGAAACCATGACTGTAAATTAAGATAAAATAAAAACGTGAAAATAAATCCATTCTGTAAATTTTGAACAATTCATTTTCACATATTTCTACTTTGCTTCTATCTATAAATACAAATATCTATACACAGTGTTCTGTATAAAACCAGTAATACGGTATACTCTGGCTCTGCGGCTCTGGTAGCACAGTTGGTTGGGGCGCTTGTCCGTGATAAGACAATGCTTTGGCTGGCTTCGTTTCCTGCAGCCTTGGGTTCGAATCTCATTCAGCCATGATGTTTCTCATCATTCACCACATTACCCACGCACAAGTCTCCAGACTCATGTGGGCGCAATAAAAATAATAAATACTGTATTATTTATACATCTATAATATAGTATTTGAATCTTCTACCTATTTTTGCTTCTATCTAGTATTTGCTTTATAACCAGGCTATAACCAACAATATATCTAAATATAATATCAAAATAGATGAATATAAAAACCAATAAAGTATACGGTAGCAGTTAATAGAATGAGTCAAGTGATTTTTGTTTTTCCTTATCTGTTAAAATCATAGATGTAAAGAAAACATCAGAACAGAAGAAACTATGTGGGAACTATGGAGAAACTATCCTACTATACATTAAAAAGTAACTCTCTAGTGATCTATACTTTGACTGCAGCAATACTAAACGTGTGAATAATCTAAACCTTGATGTATATAATTGAAAGCTCAAGAGCAAATAGAAACTAAGGCATTGGTCGTCTGTATTTATGAACTTTCTTGAGGCTTCTCCAACTCAAGGGAGACTTGAGTGACCTTTTAATGCTTTTCAAGTTCACATTGGGTTGAGGAAGCCTCAAGGCAGCTTCATAAATACATATTAATATAGCTGCCATTCATAAAATAATACGATTTGTACTTTCTAAAGTTAGGTACGGGCCTCAAAGACGTCTGACCTTTGTTTAACACAGAAACAAACTAGACCTCATCTCTCTTCTGTTTGCACAGTCTAATTCATTTCTGTATTTCACAAAACGTCATCCTACATCATATCAACTATCTTGCGTTTCCATTTACTTGGCGCCTAATACAAAAACACTAATCATGATTTATTCATCGAGAAAATTTATTATTTCAATTTTACAATTTTATTCATTTCACACACACATATACAACAAGCGATTAGCTTGTGATTGGCCACAAGCCAGGTATTTGTTACAGCCAGATAAGGTGAGACACAAGGGTTCTTGTTGAAAGGGTGACCGCTTTGGTTCCCCCCAGCAAAAAGTCTCTGTTCTCTGCTGTAAAATAACTTCCTCGTAGTTAGGACGCAACATAAAACTGTAGGTTTAACTCATCAATCATCATCAATAAAAATTTTTTTTTGAAAGGATAAAGCCCACATGGGTTTGAGACCTGTGCGTAGTAATGAGCTGAATGATGGTGATTGATGAGTTGGATCTTCAGTTTTAGGTGGGTTCCGAACCACAGGGAAGTGATTTTACAGCAGAGAACAGAGTATTTTTAGCTGGGAGAACCAAAGCGGTCACCCGTCCAACAAAAACCCTTGTGTATTATCATATCTGACTGTAACATATACCTGGCTAATCACAAGCTAATCGCTTGTTGTAAGTGTGTGTCAAATACATAAAATTGTAAAATTTAAATAATACATTTTCTCGATGAGCAAACCATGATTTGTGTTTGTGTATTAGGCGCCAAGTAAGTCTTTTTTGCTGGTCAACCCAATCGCTCACCCTCACAAAGAGGGCCCAGGAGAGCGTTCCTTATCTAATCTGATTGAACAGATGCCTGCTACGGCTCACAGCTATCACTCCCCCACCATCATCATCCAACTGATTACCCACGCACAGCTTTCAAGACTCATAATCGCCAAACAAAAACAAGCAAACAAACAAAAAAAGCGGGCAGGCCGCTTAGCGCAGTTGGTTGGGGCGTCGCAACTTCAGCTTGCTGTCGTTTCAGCGGTCGTGGGTTCGAATCCCGCTCCTCCGTCTGGCATCTATGTGCTATCATCCACCTCATTACCCACGCACAAGTATCGTACTCATGTGGGCATCAGCAATAAAAAAATACAGCAAGCAAAATATAAATAACAAAGTTATACTTACAACATAGGTATGCGGAGCATCATCTGTGGGAAAGAGACGGTTGACCTTGTCACGAAGTATGGCCAGGCCATCAGGCGCCGACTGTACGTAACATTGTATCGAGTAGAACCACCACCACACCGCATCGCGACAATTGTAGCGAGGATTTGTGCCGCCGTCCAACAAATTCGGAATAAGACCGTGACGTAGGCAACCGGCGTAGGCCAGGATTATGTACCTGAATAGAAAAAATCATTGAAATAGTTGTGAAAAGATTGAAATGACAATAATGAAAAATAAAAATTGTATATTTTGAAATATAAGTTAAATTATACCACTTCATGTGCATCGTCAGCTATGAATCACTTATTGACAGGGCATATTCAATTTCAAGATAATTTTATTTTCTTGCTAAAACTAGTGCTCATCCCTGAAGCCTTATACAGGGGTGCCCACAGGGGGGGGGGGGGGCTATGACGCAGACTGCGTCATTGAAATTCTTGGGGGGGTTCCAAAAAAACGTTTGGGGGGGGGGCGTAAAGTTGATAGAAACCGTGTTTAACGTGACAACATTCAAAAATATACTACGAAGTCACCAGATAGAATGTCAATTAATGAAAATATATTTATAATTATTATTATACAATTGAATATGAATTAGTTAAAATAGTTAGGTTTAGGATTTGTGCAGGAAGTTATTATTCAAACTTAGCAAGACGCTAAGCGAGTGCTCTGAAAATGGTTTATACAACTTTACTTTCCTTAACAGTTACTAGTTTAATCAGCAGAAAGAGCAATAAGTCTATTTAAAATTATCAAAAACAGACTCTGATCAGCTATGGGAGACTCATGGTTGTCCAATCTAATGGTTCTAGCTGCAGAAAAATATGTACTTGAGTCTATTTCTAACGAAGAAATAATTAAAAAGTTTTCTGTTTCCTCATTCCAAAGACAAAAACTGCTATGTAGGGTTTAAAGAGATAGATTTAACAAGCTTAGAAGGTGCCTAGCTAACTCGTAGATGGTCACAGCCTACAAATTTAAAGTGTTTACTTCAAACTGTTGATGCTTTTCATGTATTTTACAATAACTATTTACTAATAAGTAAGAACTGCTATAGCGAAATTTACCAAGTAAATACTAAAAATTCAGTAATTTTTGATAGGCCTAACTGTTTTTATTTTGTTTTTGAAAGACGCTTCTTTCGATTGTCTGTTGTAAATAACTATACATGAAATTTGTGCCTTTTATATACTTCATCCATACATAAATTCTCCCAAGATACTACACTAAGTAAATAACCTGTTGTTTAACTACTGTCCAATAAATGACTTAGTATTTTGAATTTTTGTGTTTTACAAATGAAGTTATTAACTCATTGTTTTCACTTCCTTTAAAGGAACAACTTTGTAGAATTATTTAACCTTAATGTAATTGGTACACCGAACATAAACTTATAGGTATTTTATTTTTATTGAACATTGTGTATTTGTAATAATATTTTATAGCTCAGAAACCATTTAGGTTCAAATTCTTATTTAGCTATTTTGCAATTAAGTTTATTGAGCAGAAGTTCATATATTCATTTCATTGATATTATTTCTTTTTTACCTTTACAAAAAAATGTTTCCTATGTAAAGAACCTCAAGAAATACATACATTTTGTATATTATCGACTGGGTTTGAATTTTTTCAATAGTTATAAAAATCTTCTTTTAGTTTTAGAAAGAATACGGGGGCTTTTTTCACATTTTTTTTGGGGTTGGTGCTAAATTTAGGGGGGGTGCGTCATGAGGCTCAGGGGGGGTTGGCACCCCTGCCTTATACTTGTATACGTTTTTCTCTCTGGTGTCTATTGCTTCTTGTTTCTGTTTCTTGTTTCTTGCTACAACTAGTGCTCATCCCTGAAGCCTTATTATTTGTATTCGTTTTTCTCTCTGGTGTCTCTTGCCGGCCTCGCTTTTCCCATAAACAGATGATCCTCCAAAGATAATTAAGCCTTTTTTCTTTCTTTTTTTTGCTGTAATTTCTTTTTCTCTTCATTTTTTTCAATTTGTATTTTTTTCTTCTATATAAAATTCTACCGATTCAGACTCTTCTTCGCACACAGGCATTATAGCCCATGTGAAGAATATTATTTTTTTCTCTGAACTATTGTTATTATCTAAGTACTTGTTTTTTAAAGAGGAAATAAAGAACAATTCAAATTTAAAAAAATATATATTGAGGGGGAGAAGAGGTTTAGAATGGAGAGGATGGTTCAGAGCACTACACCGGAGAATTTCAAAACAACCTGGTCCTTTAAAAAACTCAGTTTTAATAAGTGATGTCTAAATAAAAAATATGACTTTCAAATTAAGATACAATTAACACTCGATTCAAAAAATTAGGTCTAAACAAATAAAATTTCAGTAAATCTTTGTTGATGTTTATCAGAGCTTGAAAACACATATGCATTCTTATGTAGAACGTTCATCATCTCTATTTCGGGATATTCAGAATAACATCAAGATACAAATAAGCAACAATTGCCTTCCATTAATTTTGGTACAAGTGAAGAGCTTGAGGTCTCTGCCAATATCAAGTGCATTCTTCGAGGTAGCACTCTCTTTATTTGGGGATAGTGTGACATCTGGCAATATTACAGCCACACAGCGATATTTAGAAAATGGAAATATGAGGTTTTATGATACGACAAAAAAATTATGACACTGACAAAATCATATGAAGGTTTTTGGTCGATAGAAGTGAGCTTATGTACTGTTTTGCTGGTTGCCTTTTTCTACTTTTTCAACATTGTATGTGGAGGGGTTCATAAACATTGGCCCCAAATATTTGGTGGGACATAAAAAATTAATCCAAATATTGTGGGGGGGAGGGGGTGTGTGGAGAGGAGGGAGGGCGTGTCTCACCTGTTTACCCCCAACCGGTGACGCCGGAGTTCATATTCAGTTTATGAAACCTTTTATACCAGGAAGAACTATAATAGAGACGTTTTTTTGACAATAATTTATGATAAAGCATTACGCGTAGCAGATTTAATTTTTCAACTCATAATCATTCAATCTTCAATTCTTTTTCGTAACATTTAATAGATAGGAAATCGTAAACTTTATGTAGCAAAATTGTTCCATACAGAAAATATGGCAAAACGTACCGAGCTTCTTGATATCTTCCGGTAAGAAGAAGCAGACCCCTGAGAGAGATGAAAGTATCTCTGCCCCAGTTTCTCATATATTCAACCGAAAAATGTGGTAGACCTGGAATATCGAAACAAAATAATTATAAGGAGAACTACATGCATTAGTAACAATTACTATAATAAGTAAACTGCACTGAAGTGCAGAACAATTTTAAATTATTAGAATTCTTGAATTTGATTCATACCGATCCGTGTAGTTAAAATTAACTTTAACGACTTGCAGTTATTTTTAATAGAGAATAAATAAATATTTACTCACGTATGCTGAAACGTTTTCGAATCGTGACGATTCATTTTCAACAGCCTTTGCTAATAATTAATCGTCACGATTAGAAAACGTTTCAGCCTACGTGAGTAAATATTTATTTATTCTCTATTAAAAATAACTAAAAGTCTTTAAATTTATCATAAAACGTTAATATTAATAAGAAGTTGAATTTTTCTAGTTCTTATTAATTTGGAATTGTTTTGCACACAAGTCGAAAGTGAAAATATTAAATATTCTACTCGTAGATCGTCATGGATCAACAAATACTAAGTATTCCTGGAAACGCTTTCATCATTCTGCAGATTTTAATAATATACACAAATTTATGTATCACTTCCATTATACATACATTAAACTTCCATTATACATCCATTAAACTTCCACTATGCATTCTTTCATTTGAGGGAAGTGATAGCCGAGTGCCGTAGCAGGTATCTTTTCAATCAGAGATAAGCTACGAATCTCCTGGGCGCTCGTTATGGCCAGCAAAGATAACTCTGTTCTCTGCTGTATAATCACTTCCCGGTGGTTCGGAGCCCACCTAAAACTGTAGATCCAACTCATCAATCACCATCCATGCAATTCATTACCCATGCATAGGTCTCAAACCTATGCTTGATCCTCCAAAAATAAATGAAAATAAATTAATATTACTAATAATTCTAATCTTATTTAACAATTTGAAATTAAACTGAGTTGCAGATTCTATTATCAATAAGTATCTGCTATTAGAATAGCATTCAATCGATAGGAAATCGTAAACTTCATGTAGCAAAGTTGAAAATTCTATATAATTATACTAAATTCCCTAAAAATGTATAATAAATTTAAAAAATATTTGACAAATTATGAATAAATGATGTACCAGCTGCCAGAGTGACACAGGCTTGTTTGGCTGTTCCATCGGGCGAGACTTTCTTAGGAGGATGAGGAGGTGGAAGAGATGCCGATAGCTGAGGCAGAGGGGCAGAGTCGACAACTCCTCCGCACTGCACTGAGCCCATTGCAAGCATTTTCACAAACGATGAGCCGCTTTTCACAAACCTGCAACAAACACAAGAAATTAGGATAAAGAAAAAAGTACAATTTTCTTGTTCCCTAAGGAAAAACGTATCCAATAGCATTCATTTATTACTTTTATATTTTAGCTGCTAATAATAATTAATTATGATAATAATAAATAATAACATGTATTGATTCAGCTAATACCTCTTTGTCAAGCTTGAGAAGGTTGTGGGATTTTTTGAAGTTGTGTTAGGTCTGAATTACATTGAAATAGCATATTACGTTACTAGGCTGGAAAATAACGTTTTGCCGGTCGAGCATATGATAGTTTATGCACGAGGCGCAGCCGAGAGCAGAAACGTGAATATGCGAGAACCGGCAAAAGTTTACAGCCGTGTAATGTACGATATTTTTTGTTACACTTGATAGAAAGGCAAGATGCAATCAGCTGGATAATATGCGAGACATGCAAAAGTATTCAAGACAAGTGAAGCTATGAAAGATAATGGAATAAATTAATTATTGAACTTAAGATGCATATAAAGGTAAAATACAATGGGATAACAAATGTTATTTAGTTGGAATGACAGCTGGGAAATTGTTTCTGGATTCTGGATTTTACCTTTATATGCATCTTAAGTTCAATAATTAATTTATTCCATAATCTTTCATAGCTTGCTTTAATTGATCACAATGAATTGTTCACAATATCACAACCCATAATAGAAGGAATAAATGTATTTATAAGTATCTACATAACACCAATGTGAGGATGATCCATTAGTAGTGGTGGTTAACTTTGTTTCAAATTCGAAATCAATTGAAATTTGAAATCAATTCTCTTTGTATGTAGTTCTAATCTAAGATCAACATGGTTTAATATCATTACCTTCAGTATAATTTTCACTGTCAATATTCAAATTAGGTTAGTTCAGTTCAGGTAATCCATTACTAGATATAGTTAAATTTTGTTTCTTAATTAATAAGAGTCAACCCCCTTTATTCTAATGTAAGATAAATTAATGTAAGATATTATAATCAGTATCTTTTATTATGATTATCTTCAGTATTTTGAATATCATTATTTAAATTGAGTTAATTCAGTTCCAGATAACTCAGATAGTAATTTCATGAATTAGAACTGATAACAGATCCATTATCTCATTATATTATCCTTTACTACTCAAATTAAGATTAATATCAACTATTTCATTTCAATATATTCTATGTATTTACTTTCATTAGTTTAAAATATAATTACCCAGGAAAGAGTGAATTTTATTTTAAGTGTAATTGGGACAATGTAGAGGTTAACCCATTACTAGATATATATTTCTTAATTCATGTTTTCATTCAAGTTAAGAACAATTCCCATTATATGTAGGCTTAATTTAAGATTAGTAACTTTAATTATACCTATTAATTTACCTTTAATTATATCTTATACTTATTTACATTTGATATTGATGCCATAATCGATACTATAAATATGACTATCGACTTTTGAAGATTAGTTAACATTATTTTATAAACAATGTATTAGTACTGTACCGCTCAAGACTGCGCTTGGATGGGTGACCGTGCTTCAATGACTTGATGTTACAAGCTTTATTATCACTTACCCGGTGGTTCGGAACCCACCTAAAACAGTAGGTACACCATGTTCCCCGTAACATGGCTCAAACGGTTTACCCGTAAGGGTCTCCCCACCATTAAAAGCCATACGCTTATTATTATTATTAGTACTGTTGAAAATGTGACTGGTGAAGCCACGAAACCGCGGTCCAGTGCTGTAGTAATAAAGAGGTAGAATTGACAACATTTAACAGTGTTTTATTCTTTTATTATGGAGTTCCACAACATCAACCAAAATTCTACAAATAAGCTTATAAAGAAATAGACAAAATAGTGGAATCCCAACACATATTTATATAGTGGGAACCACAAAATTCAGAACTGCAATACTTTAGGTTTAAGACTTTAATTTATTTTCTGAAATGTTAATTTTTTTAAATTTATTGTGAATACACTCCTCTGGTAGTGTTGTACTCACAACCAGAGAAATTATTATTATTATTATAGATATAGTCAACTCGTTACATTACTCTTTTCCTATGACTCAATACCTGTCTCTAATATTGTGCAGCTGATTGCACTAGGCTATCATTATTTTGGTTTATATCTGGGAATTCGCCCATCAAATTCTGAATCTAAATAAAACAGCTGATTCACTTGTCTTGAATACTTTTGAATGTCTAGCATATTATCCAGCTGATTGGAGCATGCCTTTCTATCAAGTGTAACAATAGTAGTTTATGCAACGATTTTATTTTGACCCTTATTAAGGCACGAGTTAGATGTAAGTTATAACACGAGCGAATGCGAGTGTTATAAATAATATCTCACGAGTGCTTTAATGGCCAAAGAAAATCGTTGCATACACTATTTTATCTACGACCACTAGTATACATTTAATTAAAACAATTTCATTTTGCCTGTGACTAGAGATATGGGTCGTACTAGGTTTTTCTGATACTAAGTATTCCGAGTACGAGTACGTTCTAATACCTATTCCAAATACCTGTTCCAAAATACTAGGTAGTATTTTATATTAGCCAGTTTGCCAGAGTAGACGTACAAGAGTACACGTACAAGAGAGTATCGTACTGCGGTACTGGTACTGTTTCTCACGTTAAATACAGCACGAATCTTTATTACTCGTGTTAAATACAGCACGAATCTAATTATTGAGTTGCTCTCAAATGTGCTGTAGCGAAATGAGACGCGGACGGCAAGACCTTGAGACGCTTGAGTAAAAAACTACTTTTTAGTACCCGTACTCATGTACTGAAGAAGTATTTATACTGGAAAAGTACGCGCATACGCCATACGCAACCAAAGACAATGTAGACGCATGCGCCTAAAATCGAGTATAGTGAATAGAGAGAGAGAGAGCGTTAGAGTGAGCGAGAAAGAGTGAGTGAGTAGTTGAATAGTTCTATAACGAGAAATGAGCTATTAATAGCTACTGTACAACTGCAAATTACAAAGTTCCACTCCCACTCCGTAAATTGGAGTGGGGACTTGAAGTCGCGTATTTTACTAGTGTCTAGAAATACTCACAGATATCTGAGTATTTTGTTCTTCGAATACTAGGTGCTAGTCCGTACGTTCAAATACTCAGTAAAAATACCTGTTCCAGTAAATACGCCTCATCTCTACCTGTGACTGTCAGAGATACGTAACCTCTAATCTCAAATATGAGAAGTTATAGTAGATTGTTAGGTTAAAGCAGCTGGCGTAGCAGTTTGATAAAAACAGCTGATAGTTTCACAATATTGAATTACGATATTGATTCCATCAAAAGTGCTTCTGATTGGTCCAGAACCCGTGTTATAATGTAGAACCTGTACTATAATGAGCTCTTTATGCAACGGGCTTCAAAAAGCATTTCGAAAAGACAGCTGTTTTGGCATCAATTGTGAAACTGTGATGTATACATTATGACATGGTCTTAGATAAAAAATATTGTACATTACACGGCTGTAAACTTTTGCCGGTTCTCGCATATTCACGTTTCTGCACTCGGCTGCGCCTCGTGCATAAACTATCATATGCTCGTCCGGCAAAACGTTATTTTCCAGCCTAGTAACGATATACTATTTCACCCTTGTCACAACCGTGACAACTTCTTCATCTTCTTCTTTTTATTTTGATATATATTTAGCAACATACTTGGAGTGGAGAGCTGCATTGAATATTGGAACATATTCAAAACAGTTTTCAAACAGTTTTTAATAAATGAGTTTCTAATAAACGACTTTTTGTATTTGAAAATTAGTTTTATAACATAGTTCCAATTCCATTAAATTGATTTCATTCCATATACACACCCACAAGAAAATTTCAATAGATGGCATAAACTACTTGGCGGGTCGTTTAGCGCAGTTCGTTGGGGCGTCACAACTTTCTGTCATTTCAGATGTCGTGGGTTCGAATCCAACTCCTCCGTCTGGCATCTATTATCATTCAACTCATTACCCACGCACAAGTCTCGGACTCATGTGAGCATCATCAGCAATAAAAAAATTCAATTTCACAGTATCATGGGTTCACTATGAATATAAGTAAAAAATACGTATTCACGTATAGTATTTGCAGCATTTCATTCACTGGTAAGTTTTGATATTGGTTGGGTTCGGGATGTGAAATGCTTCAATATGGTTTGGGTGCTCAAAAACTAGGGCAGTAAAATAGTGTCTTAGCTATGTAATGGAAACATTAACCGCACAGTGATTTGCAGTATCGCAATAATTCTACTGCCTATTCTCATAAAATAACATTAGTATTGGCAAAATAAATGGAAAATCTTGAACTGAAAGAAATTTACGGTGACATAGGCCTAATGTTATGGGCATATGTCACATATGGGCATATGCATATGTCATATTGTTAACATGTGTTACAAACTTTACAAAGGAACGAAGTTTTTTTAAATTACGTCTTGGAGACTCCATTTAAGGAGTATAAGACAAGTCAAATTAACAAAAATATACAATCTTATACACTTGTAACGATAATTACAATATAAATTAGTTGGGGTAAGGCTTAATTTTGATGTGAAAGGAACTCTTGTACACTTATAACTTATACAGGTGAGGCCACAAGCAAATTTCCATGGTTTTAAATCATAGGAAATATAAATTCCAAGGAAATTTACAGTGATATACAAGAATATTCCCATGGTTTTAAATCATGGGAAATATAAATCCAAAGGGATTTTACAGTGATGTACAGGTCTAAAAAAAGATTATGAAATAAAAAGTAATAAAAAATAAACACAACAAACTTACGGTGACATACTGTTATGAACATGTGTCATGAGACTGTTATGAACATGCGTTACAACCTTCTCGAAGTAGGACGGCACAAGGAAATGAGGCAGATCTTTGAGTGGCAAGAACATGTCATGGAGAGCGTCGCCAATCTCCTTTGTACCGGGCACGCGCTGAAGGCGTCCTGACAAATACTCACACAGCCAGTGTCCGGCGCGCAAATTGGCGCATAAAGGATGACCGAGGTCGTTGTTCTTTGCTATACCGTCCAGTAACGAGACTATTCCTGTGTAGGGACAATTGGAAAAGAAAATGTTATTGAATATACTTCGAAGTGGTTAGAAAAGATAATACCTAGTATCAAGCAATTGACGTTCTACTATACTAGTCTGTATTACAAATATAAGACAGTTTGAACAAAATTACGCTACAAATAACTCTAATTCTAATTTGACCACTCTATGCCTCCCCTTTTATGGATAGTACACAAGACCAGTGACACACCCAAGTGGCACACTCAAGCAGCCCCCTGAAGCCAATTTCTACACAAAGATTTTAATAAAATACTCACTTGTAAAACTCGGAGTTTTAAAGAGAATAGAAAGTTGAGTGATTCTCAACTTTAATTTAAAATCAAACATATATTCTCTAATCAGATTCACGAATTCAGTATTGTTCAAATGGAGGCTAGCTGTCATTAATAATCGCAAGGCAGTTGCCAATCACACTGTCAAAGAAAACAGATTGAATGGAAGAATAGCAAGTTTAAATAACCATAAAGAAATGGAAGTTGACCTGGAGCAGGTTATCAACGTTCTCTTAAGCAGAAGAACCAGAAAATTGAATTCACTATTGTGAAGACTCTTACGAAGCTTTCATGGCAATCTTCACAATGCAGCAATGCAAGTAATTTTTAATACACGCTTGCATCAAAATGATACAATTCAACATTTATTAATCAAGCTGAATTTTCTGTTATTTTATTAATCAGCTCTGTTATTATTTGAACCTTGCCAATAGCTTCGTCCTGAGAGGATTATTATTATTATTTTTTTTTTTTTGGAGGATGAAGCCCACATAGACCTGACACCTGTGCGTGGGTAATAAGTTGGATGATGGTTATTGATGAGTTGGACCTACAGTTTTAGATGGGTTCCGAACCACCGGAAAATGATTTTACAGCAGAGAACGTTTCTTTTTTGCTGGCCAATCTAATCGGTCACCGTTACAAACAGGACCAACGAGAACGCAGCTTATCTCTGTCTGATTGAACAGATACCTTCTATGGCTTGAGGCTATCACTTCCCATACTTTTTAATTTTTAAGGATTTCTGAGGGAGTAGGACTCAAAGGGACTATTTTATACAAGTACTCATACTATTGTGATGTGGAACTACCCGTAAGGGTCTCCCCACAAATAAAAGTCATACGCATCTTTTACTATTAATTTGAAGTTTTTAACAGGTCCCATGACACCCCTCCTCTGGGGGAAAAACACACTGACAATAGTTATCACTTCCGGCACCCCCTGTATCATTTCTGGGTGCGCCACTGCACAAACTGGCCGAGTACATACCAAAAGCAACCGGTGATATCAACGCAACAGTAACTCAACTCAGTCAACTGGAGTTTCTTTTAGGTTTACACCGCGTGTACATACAAAAGAAACCCAAGTTGACAAGTTGTCCAGTCACTTGTACCGATGTCTTCGTCCGAGGAGGAGCTTCTATATGTGCTTAGAAAAAATAAAATAAAAACGTTACATAGACGGTTTAGTGTGCGTCCATATAATGGAAGTAAAGTACACAAAAGCCAGTGGCATGCCTTACAAGAATTGGAAGAATAACACGAAACGTTTTTCAACTATTACAAGTTTAAACTCATATTTTTTTTCTGAGGATGAAGCCCACATAGGTCTGAGACCTGTGCGTGGGTAATGAGCAGAATGATGGTGATTGATAAGTTGGACCTTTGATGAGTTGGACCTACAGTTTTAGGTGTGTTCCGAACCACCGGGAAGTGATTTTACAGCATAGAACGGTGTCTTTTTTGCTGGCCAATCTAATCGGTCACCGTTACAAACAGTACCTACGAGAACGTAGCTTATCTCTATCTGATTGAACAGATACCTGCTACGCCTCGCGGCTATCACTTTCCACAGCTTGCCAAGCTTTGTCTGTCGAACCCTGTTACTGTATGACTTGTTTTTATGGTCATATAAACAATTAGACTGTTCAATGAACTGTGCAAATTTAATACTTTCTTGTTGTTCAGCAGCCATGTCTGCACTTCACAAGAGCATTGCGCAACTGTCGACTCGAGTTTACAGCATGTCGTGACTTGAGTTGCCTGCGTTGCTCAGTCACGTGACCGTTGAATCACTGTCGCATCACAGTCGCTTTGGTATACACAGGCCCATTAAACTGCTTGTGTTATTCATAGGCAACTCAAGTTGCCGTTGCGTTGTCGTTGCGATGCTATCACCGGTTGCTTTTGGTATGTACTCGGCCTAAGAAAAACTTGGTCAAGTTTTACAATTAAAGAAAATTATTTGGAAAGAATTACATTGACATCAATAAGAAATAAGATAATTTTAAGCTTCATGAACCAAATTAAAGCCTTAAGGACTTTATAGCTATAAGTAGTATACCCCTAAAAAATGTTTCATTAGAATTAGGGGAAACAAGACAATAGAAAGAGATCTCTTCAAATATCTTCTAACTCTCTATGGAAACCACTCTTAATGGGTTATTTCATATATTTACAGTATTGAAAACCAGCTCTTTACACAGATATAGTTTTATTTTACCTTGTAAACCACAGTAGACAAAAGGCCCCCAACCAGGTACTTCATAGGCTGCATCCTCTCTACTACAACAGTACAGTGCTCGATTGAGATCAGCCAAGTTCATTTTCTGACAAATGGCTGACAGGTCTGGAAGTTCCGTGAATTTCTGAACTGCTTCTTTTACAACAGCCTTTGGCGATATCCTGTGAGAAAATAATATATTTGAAAAAAAAGTAATATTGCTATCAAAAATGAAAGAAAAAAGTTTGGTAATGAATGTGAAATTATTCATTGATAATTTTTGGTTCTATTTTTATTTAAAATGCACTTACTTCACAGCAACAACGCATCCAGGACGGAAATCAGCGGTAAATACAAGGCGAGTGCTTCCATCGTTGACAGGCGCGAATTGCAGCATAGAGCATTCGCTGATTTTGAAGTCTTCTTTCAGCGTCAACTTGTACTCGGACAGTCCGTTGATCACACTCTCGTTTTGGGAGAAGTTTTTCGACTTTGAAAACCTGTCACCGCTCCTGAAAAATGAATCAATCATAAGAAAAGCAATAGTGGAATTATTGGAGTTATTATACAAGGAGTGTTTAATTGAGAGGATAAGATATTTGACTATTTAGCAAGATTAAGGAATTCAAGCACACTGTCAACACAAATCTACCAAGAAAGAATACTTACATAATTAAGTATTTGCACAAAATGTAGTTATTTTATTTTTTAATGGAACCCACATAGGTCTCAGACCTAAGAAATCAGACCTTATTATAATTATTATATTACACCTACTATAATAAATGAAGTACTTGTGAAAGTTGAGTGAATGTTTTATAACATTTCAGTATAAAATTATTATCTATTTTTTCTTTTTCCAATATTTGCTGTTATTCACTCAGGAGAATTATTTTTAATTTATTTGTAATTTAATGTTCTTTATTTTCAGTCTTATTTATTACTTGTTCCTTAAATCATTGCATATTCATTATTCAGTTCTCATCTATAAATTGCTTATTTATTTTATAGAAAAATATCTAAAAATTATATTTCTTATTAATTTTATTGATACAGGTAAAAACTGGTTCTAAAGAAAGAACAGACTTTTGGCTCAATACTGCTTCTATTATTAATCTTTTTTTTTCTTTGGAGGATGAAGCCCACATAGGTCTGAGACCTGTGCGTGGGTAATGATGGATGATGGTGATTGATGAGTTGGACCTACAGTTTTAGCTGGGTTCCGAACCTAACAAGAGTCAAAGAGTTTAACTCTAACAAGAGTCAAAGTAGTTGTAGGTTACGTTTACGTTGTCATTTGATAGAATTTACAACTTAAATCTTCTGTAGAGCATATTCAAGTTCAATTCAAAAGAACCACTTTGATTTCACTTTCTCCAAAATATTACTCGAAATTTAAAATTGCAAATCTAAAATTTACATATTTAATTATTGTTTATTTGTCCAATATTTGCTTATTATTCACTCAGATAATTTATTATTATGATATTATTCATTATTTGGCCTTATTCATTATTTGATTCTTACATCATTGCATATTCATTTTTTAGTTCTCATCTATTAATTGCCAATTCAAAAAAAATTATTATCTAAGAAAATTAAATTTTATTTTATTGATACAACTGGTTATATAAACAACAGGCTTTTAGCTCAATACTGCTTCTATTATTAATTTCCAACAAGAGTCAAATATTTGTAGGTTAAGTTAACGTTGTCATTTTATAGAATATACAACTTAAATCTTCTTCCTGGATTTCTTGTTCCATGACGAACTGCGTTGTTAATATTAACTTTTCATGTGAAATCTGAAATGTAAATCTTCTGAATGGAAATCTTCTGAAAGGAAACTTCAAGTTCAATTCAAAAGAAGCACTTTGATTTCACGTTTTCCAAAATATTACTCAAAATCTAAAATTGTAACTCTGAAATTTACATATTTAATTCTTATTAATTTCATGTATTACTAACTATTCTTATTCCATTTTAATCTATAATAGTTGAAATTAACATGTAAAATAATATCGTGTCACCTGGCTGGTTCAGGTGAGTTATGAGGTCGCACCTGAACATGTCCAGGGCCTCTGACGAATAGTATAGTAGTACAGTAGTTTATATAACACAATTATTATAGGCAGATATTATAATGCATGCAGAGATTTATGCATGGAGGTATAAGAAAGTGGAGGGTGCACAACGTTTACCGCCCCTGTAGAAAAAGTTTAACCGGAGCATAGCCGCTTAAGGCTGTGCACAGGGTTTTTCGTCATAATTTTTTCTCGAAAATTTTTGTATTTGATATTATTAAGGTATAATATTATCTATTGCCATGAGATTAATTCTTTTTCATCAATTATTTTTTGAAATATGAGAGTTCAAAGATGATTTTTTTGGCTTTTGGGGGCAATTGAATTATCCTACGAGTTATTTTAAACATTTGATATTTTTTTATAACTGGAAGAAAAAAATAATGCGGAAAAGAATGACAATTTCAAAAATGTTTGGTTTCTTCAAAATAATTTTTTTAAACTAAAATTTTTTCAGATTTTCAAAAAATTATTTTGAGAAACTAATTGTTTGATCGAAATGAAAAATATGTCATTTTATTCCTCAATGTGTCTTAGTTATGAAAAATTTATCAAACATTTAAAATAGCTTGTAGGGGAGATCAATTGCCCCCAAAACTTTGAACCATTATATTCCATAAAATAATTGATGAAATAGCTATTTGTGTAACTAGAGTGCAAAGCACCGTTTTTCTGCATCGAGAGAAACAGTTTTTTTCACAAGCCGAAGGCGAGTGAAAAAAGTTTCTCTAGTGCAGAAACAATACTTTGCGCCCGAATTACACATTAAATTTTTCCTACAGTAACGTATAAAGTAATTTAAACAGAACAAAACAGGACATACATAACCTGACAATTCCTCACAAAACATATCTTCGAATCAAATCGAATTTTCAACAGCAACTACAGGTGACTATTTCGTAGTTGAAGCAGAGTGGCCAACCTATTTCTGAATGCAGAATATGGAACCTGTGTATTGCATGCTCACTATTTCGTGTTATTAGGTTGCAAATCTGGAGGGTGGAAAAGAACTTTTCCTACAACTGCTTGTAAAAGGTAGTTCTTTAAGAAAACTAATTGTAAAATACCTCTTTACTGCTCCGCAAGCAGTGAAGTACTTTACGCTCGTCAGCTGTTTTCTTTACGTTTCTATTTTGATTTTGATGTCTTCTCATTGGTGGATCATGGAATCCGTGAAATTCACATAACCTCAACAATGGCGAACGCTATCCAAATCCGCGCACGGTCTGTGATGTTACAAACTACAAGCTTTCATTGTGTTGGAATCCAGAACTGCAGTTGTAGGAAAAATATTGAATGCAATTCGCGCGTGAAGCTTCTTTATCGCTCTCGCAAAAGTAAATGTTTTGGCTCGAGCGATAAAGTCGCGCTTCACGCTCTTAATACATAAATAACTATTCGCGCACTGGAATTTACTTTCCCGCACTGGTGCAGGAATAGACTATTTTGCATGCTACAGTTAGTGCAAAAATAGGCACGTTTTCGGGTCACTGTAGGAAAAAATAATGTCTCATGGCATAATGTCTCATTGTGGATTATGGTTATAAAAATGGTTTCACGGAAATAATCATTAATGTGATATTATTGATTAGATAATGAAGAGTTGATTTTGTGAATATAATGGGTGATTTGCTCACAGGTTAGTAAGGTAACTGAAAAGAGAAGTTGCTCTTATTTTGTTGGTCACCTATTTATTTTAATGATTTATGTAACTTGACTTGTGTTACATTGTGTATTGTACGAGTAATATAACTTTATGATTTATTAAAACTTAATATACTAATTCTAAGGTCAAAGTGATTTTTGTAATTTAGTTTTCACTGTCAACTTCAGAATTTATCTAAATGGGGTTTTCTGTGGGAGTCATTAATAGTAATCTATGTCGTATATTTATAAAGTATGCTTATACATATACGTATATATGTCTGCTCAAACTGGAATATCTATTTTTCTTATTGATATAGTACCGAGCCGACTCTATTATTTTTCTGAAATATAATAATAATTCTTATTTGAATGAGTTATAGTTATGGTCGTGTCTACACTCATATTCATTGATTTGATCAAGAATAAAATATAATATAGGACTCAATATAATTTTTGAGTTTCATCAATATAGACTATAGTTTTATTTTTGTTGTTGTAGTACTATACCGTATTCTACAATCTTATCGTTTGGTAAATTTTCACTGATAAAGAATTAATCTTTTGTTTTTCCATAAATCAGTAGAATATCATACTTTCTTCTAAATTGGTTTACATCCATAATATACCGTCAATGAATCTTTCAAGTCAGTAGTTGCAATTTTTACTAATTTTCAATTTATTTTGTGCGGCTGAGGATGGCCGTAATATTATTTTGCTTTTATTTTATATTTTTCTTGTATTAGGCTTATTTATTTATTCTCATTATCACATGTCATTCATTTCTTCTTTGTCTGTGTACTATCAAAATGTTAGGGGACTTCGCACAAAAGTCTTAAATCTCTATAAATCTCTTTTAGGTGCGAATTACGATTTGATAGTATTGACTGAGACCTGGCTGCACGGTGGCATAATCAGGTGGCTGATCGAGGTAGCAGTGGTACTGTGCATACGTTGTCAGAGCAGGCTCTGCGAATTTTGAAGCATATAATATTAATTCGAACGGATAAGTAGTATTTTTGTTTATTATTATTATTATTAATATTTATAATATCTTAATAATTTACATCATTAACTTGTCTAATATAATTTAAAGTATTTAAATAAAAAGTCAAATTCTATTTTCGAGGTTAGGTGTACCGATATTGATAAAATTTCTTGTAATTAAATAGTCTCAAGTTGACAATTGTAATAAATTAAGTAATATTTCATTAAACATTTAACTAAAATCAATTGAAAACAATTTTTAGCTAGGAAAATGAGTCCAAACATGGCATCTAAATCTAATTGTTTAACTAAAACTCAGGTAGCTACGCGATCTCAGCAATTATTAACAAAAAAATCTCCAACAGCTCTTAAAGCTACTGTAGATGTAGAAGAAAAGGTTGCTAAACTATTGAGTGATCACACCAAATTGAAAACAAAATTAGAAACATCACTAAAAAATTCTGAGGAAGAACGAATAGGGTTAGTGGATCACATAAAATCTCTGGAAGTTATTGTAAAATTGCAGCAGGAAGACCATAAAATTGAAATACTAAATCTCACAAGTCAATGTAGGTCTATGTCAGAGGAAATCGAAATATTAACATCAAAAATAAACTTGGCTAATGTAAGATCTGAACCTCTGATCAATACAAAAAAAGTAGAACCCAAATCAAATGGGGAAAAAATAAATAGAAATGGTCAAACAAAAACGTATAGTCAGGTTTTGCAAACAGCAACCAAAACTAAAGTAAGGGCAAATAACGATAGGAAAGGTAGAGTACTGCTCTTGACATCCAGTCATGGACGAGACTGTAGTGACCTACTAAATAAAAGATTAAAAAATAAGTATGAAGTTCAGAGCTTTTTCAAACCAAGTGCCCCTATAAACGCAATCGTAGAGTCAGCACAGGAACAAACTAAAGATTTTGGAAAAAACGATTTTCTAATAGTACTGGGTGGCTCAAACAATATAAATGAACCTAATCTAAAACATCTTCCTGAAATAAATGAAAAAATTAAAGAGATTGTGCCACTCAGCCAAAAAACTAATGTAATAATAAGTACAATTCCGTATAGGTTTGATAGGCCAGAGCTAAATGAAGCCATTAAGTCAACAAATAAATCAATTCATAATACAATCAACAGCCTAAAAATAAGAATTCTAAGCAGTTGGGGATTTGTTTTCTAAATGAAAGGCTGAGAAACAAAACTTCACTAATCATGGTCTACATCTAAATCAATCTGGCAAAGTAATATTTTGTAATAGGCTGGCAGAGCTGATTGAAAGTCGTTTGCAATCTACTGTCAATAATTCTCCTAAACAATCATCTAACGAACCTTTTTTCGTAAAGTGGCTCAAAACCGGGAAGGGAAACTAGTTTCAGATGATAAATTGATATCTTCAATTGTATTAAAAGACGTTAATCGATCAAAAAATCAGGATAGCATTAGTGGAAGGAACTCTTGTAGCAATCTGATAGGCTCTCAAGATTCTAAGAGATTAAGTGAATCTACTTCAATATGCAAAAGCAACGATAAAGTAATAAGGGATGATATAGGGAAGTACCGGTACTCACTGTGTTCCATCAGAATATTCAATACATTCGTAACAAAATAGATAGAATCGAAGTATTTTTTAAAGAAGAGGCTCCTGATATAGCTATTTTCACAGAGCATGGTTTAAAAGGAGATGAATTGTCACAACTTAATATTCCAAACTATTCATTGAAAACATCGTATTGCAGGACATCTCATCGAAGTGGGGGAGTAGCTATCTTCACTAAAAATGCTAAGAATATGCAAACATTTAATTTAGAATATGTAGAGAAATTTGTTGTGGAAATGGATTTAGAAGTTACTGGTTTGAGAGTAAAAATCGACAATAATTTCGAAGTAGCGGTGTAAGGTATTTACAGGTCACCAAATGGGGAATGGAACAATTTTTGTGAACTAGTCAATAGGCTTTTAGAGATTACTACTACTCGTTTTACAAACGTTATTGTAGCGAGAGATTTCAATACAGACTTTGCAACACAGAATAAAATGACAGAAGATTTAAAGGATATTATATGCATGAATAACTTGGAAATAAAAGTTCATGAATATACCAGAGTCACAAGAACATCACAAACAATAATTGATAACATCCTTACTAATATAGATTACTCTAAAACAAAATTAGGCGGCTCGGAACTATCTGATCATGACTATCAAATCTTAGAGGTGGGGTTGCAAGGTCATAAATCAATTAAAAAGAGTAGAGTAATGAAAGAAATTCAACAATGTGAACAGGGGAATATCGATTGTTTGAAGCAGAATCTGCTACAAGAAAACTGGAGTAGGGTTTACAATAGCAATAGTTTAAATGACAAATATGATAGTTTCATTAATATTTTAAGGTTTCATATTACTATGAGTTGTCTAGTTAAAAAAGTCCCTGTAAAGAACAAATTAGACAAGATTGAAGAGTGGATAACTGATGATATCCTTGCAGAAAGAAATAGGGTTAAAGATGCATATGATGAATTCAAACTATCTAGAAATATGTTAAGTGAAGATAATTACAAAGCTCTAAAGAAAAATTATACAAGAAAAGTGAAAAGAGCGAAATGTAAGAAAACAGCTGAAATTTTGAATAATAGTGTGTACTTTAACACAGCAGTGTGGGATGTAATAAACAAAAGTAGGCAAGTAGCTCATGTAGATGCTTATACTAGTGTCCCCAGAATAATTAACGAAAATAACAAATATTGATGATAGTGTAGACATTTGTAATTTCTTTAACAGATATTATCAACTGGTTGCTAAGGATCTTCAAAAATCTCTTAATACAGGTATTAGTGATGCAAACATGAGGAATACTGAGGGGATTCAGAACGAATTAAAATTCCACCCAGTATGCCAATACGAGTTGTCAAATATCATTGATAGTTTAGATAATAAAAAAACTGTAGGAATGGATGGGGTATCCAGTAAAATTCTGAAAGAATGTAAAGATCAATTGTTAGACCCTTTGATTCATCTGATCAATCATTCATTAGAACAAGGTGTTTTTCCAGATAACTTAAAAGAGGGGAAGATCTTGCCAATCTTCAAAAGTGGTGATAGAGAAAAGGTAGAAAACTATAGGCCCATCAGTATTTTAAATGTAATAAGTAAAATTTTTGAAAGAGTAGTTCTAAATAGGTTACTTCTGCACCTTCAAGAAGCTAACTTTATCTGTGATGAACAGCATGGCTTCCAGAAAGGGAGATCAACAAAAACAGCCATAGTTTCTCTAGTTGTAAACTAATAGATATAATAGATTCAGGTGATAAAGCTACTGCAATCTTCTTAGATCTGTCAAAGGCATTTGATTGTGTTAATCATAGAACTTTATTGGAAATACTGCAAAATGTAGGTGTAAATGGGGTTGAACTGAAATAGTTTGAATCATATCTTATTGGGAGAAAACAATGTGTAGAACTAACTACAGTAGTTGGTAATAGTATAGTAAAGAATAAATCTAATAAATTAGAGGTGCAAGCTGGAGTGCCTCAGGGGTCAATACTAGGTCCATTGCTTTTTTTGTTATATGTCAACCGTTTACCTAAAGAATTAATTAGTGGTAGAGCCCTCTTATTTGCTGATGATACATCACTCATTTTCAGCAATTCCATTCTAGATAATTTAGAAATAAGTGCCCATATAGGTGTGCAGTCCATTGTCCAATTTTTAAATCAGTTGAAATTAACTATAAATAGTAAAAAATGCCAATACCTTCAATTCAAAAACAAACATAATTTAAATGAAGATAGGGCTATAAACGTGTTTGTAAACGATAATCAATTAGACCAGGAAGAAAAAATTGCATTTCTAGGAGTTATGTTGGATAGACGATTGACCTGGACTCCATACATTGAGAAAATATGTAGTAAAATTTCATCTGGGGTATTTGTCCTGCGACAGCTCGCTAGATTGAATGACAAAAAGTTACTTTTTACAGCTTACCATGGGCTCTTACTGTCACATATTAGGTATGCTATCTTAGTATGGGGTAATTCATCAAAACAAAATCTTGATAGGGTGTTTAAGATCCAAAAGAAAGCGGTTAGGTGTATAGAAAGAGTAAATAGATTAGATTCATGTAGGCCGTTGTTCAAGAGACTTGGTCTCCTAACTGTACCCTGCTTATATGTGTATGAAGCTACTTTATATGTAAAAACAAATGATATTAACCAAAATCTTGATGTACATGATTATAATACAAGAAGCCGAGGAGATTATCACTTGGTGAGTCACAATAGTAGCTTATTCAAACAAAAACCTAGTTATATTGGTAGGAAATTCTACAACAAGCTACCGCAGTTTTTGAAGAGTCTTGAAAATATAGAAATATTAAAAAAACAATTGAAGAAATATTTAGTTGATGAAGCTTTTTATAGTGTACAAGAGTTCCTTTCACATCAAAATTAAGCCTCACCTCAACTAATTGAAGTAATTATGGTATCTAGTGTATAATATTGTTGATCTGACTTGTCTTATACTCCTTAACTGGAGTCTCCAAGACGTAATCTACAAAAAAAAAAAAAAAGTTGTGAAATTTTTGATGATCGCTACGCTGTCTATCGGAGCGATAGGAGAGGGGGTGATGATCGTCAGAGGGGAGGTGGAGTTCTTATCGCAGTGAGATGGTCATTACAATCTGAGCTCTGTATTGAGCTTTGCGAAAATAATAATTATTGCTATGATTCCGTGGGGATTAAACTTAAATTGAACTCAACCTATTATCACATAAATGCTGTTTATATGCCATCGTCAACTCCATCAAATATTTTTCTTGGTTATTGTGACTATATTGAATCTCTAAATAACTTACTTAGTGGGAATTTAATGATCATTGGGGATTTCAATTTACCAGAAATTAGCTCTAGCACTTATAATCTCTCTTCCGGTTCTACTAAAGCAAAATTTCTCTATCGCTTTATGTCATTTTATGATCTAATCTCACATAACTCTGTGCAAAATGAGCTTGGTAGAACTTTGGATATTGTATTGAGTAACTTTCCAGTGAAAGTAATGAAAAGCGATGATCCACTTCTCCCTGAAGATGGTTATCACCCTGCGTTGTGTGTGGAGGCCTCATACTCAGTGATGACGTCAGGGCTAGATTCAGACCGCTCACCCGAGTTTTGTTATGATTATAACAAGGGAGATTTTCTCGGCCTCTATTGCGGTCTCCGCGATTGCAGTTGGGACTCCGTTTTCTGTTGTGATGATGTCGACTCTGCAGTTGATAAGTTTTATAAAATACTTCACCACCATTTTGATGAATTCATCCCAAAGAGAAGGTTGAACTTTTCAAATAATAAGTATCCTCCTTGGTTTACATTTGATATTATACGTGATTTAAAGATTAAAAATAAGTGTTCAAGAAAAAGAAGAACTTCTCCTTATCATGATAATATATTTAAAACATTACGAGCATCTCTAAAAACTAGAATTTCAATGTCCTATGAAGAGTATTTGAGTGGAATCCAAAATGGCTTGCGCCATAATGTTAAAAATTTCTGGAAATATGTGAATTCAAAAAGAAAAACTTCTTTTGTGGAGTCGACCATGACACTGAACGGAGAGTCCTACTGTGGATCTGAAATCGTTAATGGGTTTTCTAAGTATTTTAAATCTGTTTATGAGGCTGATACACCTAATGCACGAGTGGGGATTCCGGAGGTGTCTGGGTGCTCATTGTTGGATGGGGGTGTTGGGTCGGTCTCTTTTGATGACATCCTATCTGCCATTAATGAGCTGAAGTCTGGCTGCTCTGAGGGTCCTGATGCGATTCCGACTTTTATTGTTAAGGGCTGCGCTGCAGTTCTTCTCAAGTCATTTAAATTCATCTTTAATTTAGCTATAAGGTCAGGTAAATTTCCTTTAAAATGGAAGATTGCAAGGGTTACTCCTGTTTTCAAATCTGGAAATAGAAATGATATTAAGAATTACAGGCCAATTTCCATTTTAAATTGTTTTTCAAATTTTTTTGAAAAAGTTCTATATTCCATTATTTATGAACAAGGTCAAAGAATTATTGCACCCGAGCAGCATGGATTTTTACCTCGTCGTTCCACTGTTTCCAATCTTATGGTTTTTAGTAATGAAGTATCAAAAATTTTGGATCATGGTGGACGTACTGATGTTATCTACACCGATTTATCAAAGGCCTTTGACACTATTAATCATAGAATTCTGATAAGAAAACTCAAAGTATTAGGATTATGTGAAACTTTGGTAAATCTTGTTCAAAGTTATCTTGAGGCAAGGGTACAATATGTAAAAGTTCATAACTTTAAATCAGATAATTTTGAGTGTACATCAGGGGTACCTCAGGGCTCTAACCTGGGACCACTCCTATTTATTTTATTCATCAATGATCTTCCGTCTGTTATCACTAAATCTTCATGTCTTTTGTATGCAGATGAAGTAAAACTGTTCAAAGAAGTAAATGGTCCTAATGATTTGTTTTGATTTGCAGAGGGATATTGATAATCTGTCTGGATGGTGTGATGCAAATGGACTAAAAATTAATGTGGGTAAATGCAAGTTCATGAGTTTTACTAGACAGTCTTCCCCTCATAGTCACGTATACTTCATGAATGGTATCCCACTGGAAAAGGTGGAGTCGTTCAGGGACCTGGGAGTGGTATTCAGCTCCGACTTCTCATTCAATGCACATGTAGATTACATAGCTAATAGAGCCAATCAGAAGATGGGGTTCATCTTCAGGGCGTGCTCACCCTTCAGAGATGTAGTGCCTCTGGTACTTTTATATAAATCAATTGTAAGGAGCCTATTGGAGTATGCTTGCGAAATTTGGAATCCATATTATCATGAACAGATTTACATACTAGAACGTTTGCAAAACAAATTCTTGAGATGCATTTATTATAAAAAGAACAATGTTCTCTGTCCCTTTGATTACCCTACCAATTCTCTGAGAAGTATGTTTAAAATTAGATCACTGAAAGTTAGATGAGTATCTGCGTATCTGCTCATCATATCTGCTTTCAAAAATTAATATATATATAAATACCATTGCTCGCCGTTCAGCTTTTTCTTTTCATATTTCTCGCTCCAGGACAGTAATCCATTATAACTCCCCTCTGAATAAAGTTCAGAGAATTTTCAACAGTTGTTCTGAGCACTTGGATATCTTCTGGTTCTCCCCATTCAAATTCCGTAGGATTGCGTATGATTCAGTTGTGTAGCATGTGGTCATCATTTCGTGATTTTGTGCTTGCATTTAATTATTCCTTTTGTAAGTATTACACAGACATTTCATTCTTCTCATCCATCATATTATTTTAGTAGTTTAAATTTTTATAATTGAAATTTTGTTAATTTTATTATTTTTCATACTCTTGATCTATTATTGTATTCATTGTGTTATTTATTATTGTCATCATAATGACTTTACTTGCTTGTTTTCTTTATTATTGATTGAATTTTCTTTTGTTTTCATTTTCATTTATAATTATTTCAAATTGTATTGTGAGAAGGAGGCAAAATGGGGTTACACCTGTTGTCTCCATTAATAAAATTATTATTATTATTATTATTATTATTATATAACAATTCAATACCTTATTAATATCCTGTTCAAAAAACTTCGAAAAAATGTTGTGCAAAAACCCCGCGCACAGCCTAAAGATTTCGTTAGTATTACTGATATCATGAGTGGTACCGACGCCATCTTGTCCGCACAAGACTTCATGCTCCCTCCACTTTCTGATACCTCCATGAATGTATGTAAAATGTCAAGGTTATGTGGAAGAAGATCCTTCAAGAAATTCTCAACTCCGCCTTCAATTAAGAATATTTGAATTGAATTGGCTCACATATGTGAGAGTGACGCTTCTATAATGACATATTCGACCTCTCCAGACACCGTGACTCCTTTTCCGACAGCTGATGCTCCAGGAGTGGGATGCTTGAAAGCTGTGTAGGCAATAAGCACAACTGTCTCTCTGGTTGCTTCACTGTGCCGTGTTATACACACTATGTCCGTGTCTACTTGGTCCACAAACACCTACACAGAACAAAATCATACTAAAATGAATATTAGATGGATAGATAGATAGATATAGATAGATATAGATAGATAACAAATTTATTGTGATCATTTGAGATATTGCACATTACAAAAGATATCATAAATTGAAAATAAAACAAGGAACAAGACAACACAATTCGGGCCGCTTAGCGCAGTTGGTTGGGGCGTCGCAACTTCAGCTTGCTGTCGTTTAAGTGGTCGTGGGTTCGAATCCCGCTCCACCGTCAGGCATTTATAATTATGTAATCATTCACCTCATTACCCACGCACAAGTCTCGGACTCATGTGGGCATCATCAGCAATAAAAAAATTCATTCAATTGTAAATTCAAAACTTAATCAAAAATTGAATTGGCATGGCTCATGCCGTCAGCCAGAGTTTGTAGTTTATCTATTCAGTATTACATCACAACAATATTTCTGATAAGATGGTCTCTCCAATTTATCATCTTCTAAAATTATTATTTCGGATAATAGCTTATCTTAACTCTATTTCTATGTCTAGCTCCTTTGATTTATCAGCTGTCAATAAAGAACTCTATTATTCTACCCTAGCGTTACCATGTGATCATTTTCAAAGACAGCAAAACTTATAAATACAATACAATCAATAAATACCGGTAAAGAACTATAACAGACTAACTATCTCTACGGTTGAAAATCTCAGCACCAAAAATGCATATAAACACATGAAAGGAAGTAATAGGAGCAATCAGTAAATAAATATACAGTGTAAAAAAACACTTAAACACATGAGTACTAACTTTTTATTGTAAATTCAACGACTTGCAGTCAATTTTAATTGTGAATAAATAATATTTCTCCTCATTTTTGGCCAAACGTTTTCGAGACATGGAGACTCATCTTCAAGACAACCAAGAACTAAAGAGTGGAGTATTATTCAATCAAACTTTAGAACTGACACTATATTTCTGACACTAATAATTTTTGGTTTCATTTAATATTGGTGTAATAGATGATAATAATAGTTTAAGTTAGAGCTGTATGAAAGGGTTAAGTGGCAGATAGGGCCGGCTGCGCCCTAACTTCGCCCTCCAAGGATAACAAATAAAGGCAGTCATTCTATTCTATTCTACTAAATTGACAACAGGATAGATAAGTATAGGTACGTTTTGTCTTCTTTTTTCGGAGGATGAAGCCCACATAGGTCTGAGACCTGTGCATGGGTAATGAGTTGGATGATGATGATTGATGAGCTGGACCTAGTTTTAGGTGGGTTCCGAACTACCCGCAAGTGATTTTAGAACAGAGAGTCTTGGTACTGAAATGAATATTATTTAATTAAAAATTAGAACTGATCCTGTATCTCTAGTTAGTTATAATTTTGATTGGCTGATGAAGCTTCTTCTTGGAAGCGAAATGTGTTCCTCCAGGTTTAAAGAGTGAGAAGAATAATCAAATAGATATACAGATACAGTTCTAATGTTAAATTATTCATAAAGTATTTCGTCATGGAAAACATAACAGAATATTGTTCTATTTTTAGTAGAATCACATCCTCAATGCCTAATTTGACAACATCAAGTGCTGTGTTGTCTAGTCTATAAGTCTGGGGTTAGCAGTAGTTCTTTTTGCAACACCGCAATTTATTCCAAACACCTTATTTCATGGCGACGAGTATAGAAAATAATAGTAATAGAAAAGTAATAGTAATGATAAACAATATTATTGGCCCTTTTACTCTTTGCAAAACGTTACAAAAGTTGAAGCTTGTAGTTTATGGTATAACATTCATTCAATGTTTAATCAGATTCATTTATTGTATTGTAACATTAGCAATAAGATTCATTGGCTATCAAAACTAATATCTCACTCAAATTTTACTGTAAACTCAATTTACTTAATACTTATGTGAATTCGTAGATGTAGACTGCTTACTGTAAACTTAAATTTATTCTTATTTTACAAATATTTGTTCTGTTTATTTTTTATGTAGACTGCAATAATTTTCGAATAATACCTGGTTGAAGTTGTTCTTTCCAAGCCAATAATGTAGATTATTCAGTGCTCTCTTTCCTGCCATAATTCCATTATCCAGATTAAGGCCACCTTCTCCCCATGACTGGTACTGTCTGTTTTCCTTCACTACATGAATCTGAAAAAATTAAAACCAAAAGTCTAATCAGAATGATGTATATGAAACATTGTATAAATAAAATATCAAAATTGTATTTAATTTGAAACAAATTATACTTATTGAACGCTACATCCAATTTACTACTTTGTTGACAATTCGTAATACTAAACTCAAGTTTAATGTTGCATTCAGTTCCCCAATAGAAATTATGATCGAAACATGATATTTCAATCAATTAACAATATTTGAGGCATTGCAATTTAATGAGCATTTTCTATGTTAGCGTATCCATTTATCATGCCATAGAAATGTATTAATGGAAAAGAAGGTAATAAATGACGTTTGAAGAGTTTTGGTGGCAGTGATAAGATAAGGCTCTGGCTGGCTTCGCTTCCTGCAGCCTTGGATTCAAATCTCATTCAGCCATGGATGTTAGTGAACAACTTCGTATGATGCTTTGACGCACTTCACTGCGTCTGAACTCCTCCTTGAGCCAAGGAAGCCTCAAGGCTCCTTCATTGTCTCTTGACTCGAGGGGCTCTTGGAATGCCTATATAAATTCGTTACATTTCTAGAGTCTCTTGAGTCAAGAGAGACTGAAGGAATGTTCATAAATACAGACCTAAATCTTTCAGGCTCTAATCAATAAGAATACTATAAGTATATATATTTATAGAATACTATTGTATAGTATTGTAGTGAAAATGAACATGGAAAGAAGGATTTTACAGCATTATCGCTTGTGTTAATTAATTACTCTTCTTTTGACACTTTTATGATATTTGCTTTGATCTTTGTAGAATGTTCTAGGTGTTTGATTAGAATTTAATGGAATCTTATCAAATATTGTGGAAAGTGCGAGTGTCCTTATATGTTTATTTAGAAATCAATAGAGAAATCTCCGCCTTTCTAGTTCAAATAAAAGCCTATATAAAGCGATCACTTGAGCAAACATTCAGTTCAGTCTTCTTTGAAATTCGTCGTGATAAACAAGTAGTGGCAGTTCTCTGATAATTAATTACCGTATACTGTGCCTTTAGTGATCATTCTTTTTCCTATTTAATTCATACCAGTGGACTACTAATAGTTTGTATTGTATTACGGACTTATGCTACGTAAGTTAATTATTCTTTTTAGACGTTTCTTTTTAAATATTACTGTACAGTTATTATTTAATATAAAAAAATATTGGATCAGCCTTTCAACTTTTAGTGATTGATTTTTGTACAGTAATATTGAAAACTCTTCATCAGTTGAACAATATCGATTCATCTGTTATTTGATTGCTTATTTTGTGTAAGACATTACTGATCAGTGCATATTGTGGATTGTATTTGTAAATAAAGTGCGAGTGATAAATTTAAGTGTTGCCAGCGTTATTTTAGACATAGAACCCGTAACAGTATTATAATTTTAATTGACGAGATTGCTTCTCTTGGAGAAAATGCAATAAAAAATGTATAAATAAAAATGCTCTAGTTCATGGGAGCCTTATCGCTTACCGGTAAATGTAATTTTAGAAAAAACGAAGGCGTCTGATTGGTTTATTAAAATTTTTAAACTATAAATTTTGATGAGCTACTTTTGCAGTTGCGCGCCACAATTCAATGCTAAATTACACCAGCCGGGTAAATTTGATTGAAACATCAGCTGAGGATCTAAACATGTGTATGACGTCGTGCACTTTGACATCGTTGAGCTCGGTAACTCACTCGGCTGGTGTAAGTTAGTTTTAAATTGTGGCATATGTTCGCTACTGGAGTGGCTCTGTATAATAAGGACCTTAGTTTCCGGTCAAATTATATTTTCAGGTAAACGATAAGGCTCCCATGAACTCAAACAATAAGACTTGAAATTGCCACAACCACATTTATTGAAAACAGTGAGATACTAGTTTCGGTTGTTACACGATTATCAATCTCAAACAAACAATCTTTGTTTGAAACTAGTTTCTCAATATTTTTAACAAATGTGGTTGTGACAATTTCGTCTAATTATTCATTATGGATATCTTCTACAATATCACCTTCACCACTACAAATAAACTTAAACTATGTTTTCACAACCACATTTATTAAAAAAATATTGAGAAACTAGTTTAGGTTGTTATACCATTATCAATCTCAATCAAACTCGAGTTTGATTGAGATTGATAATGGTATAACAACCTAATTAGTTTCTCAATATTTTTTAATAAATGTGGTTGTGACAATTTCGTATTATTATTCATTATGGATGCCTTCCACAATAACACCACTACGAAAAAAGTTAAACAATGTTTCCAACAAAAGTTTAAACGCCTATGAATTAGGACAGACCAATCAGACGCCTTAGTTTCCGGTGAAATTACATTTACCAGTTACCGGTAAAGCTCCCACGAGCTCAAACAATGTCTCCCATAAGCAACTCACATGATGAGGCACAAGCTGATCATATCCAGCATTGCTGCCTGTGGCACAGCAGGCCATGCTGACCAGAGCGGAGCTAGGCAACAAATCGAACACGCTGCGTTTGTCGACAGGCGACTCGTTGTCGTGCGTCACGTCCATGAAAAGTGCGTGCGCCACGCATGCGGCCAACGGACGCTCCGGACGGTAGCAGAACGCACCGACGGGCACACCGCCGTAACGGTACACCAGACGACCTTCCTCGTGTGAGTCCCATGCTGACATCGCCTCTAAAACGCAATAATACAAAAATATAGAATACATCAGGAATATAATACAAGAATATAGAATATATCAGGATTATAATAGAAGATTATAGAATATATCAGGAATATAATACAAGAATATATCACACAAGTTTATTAAAACTTGGTGGGTTGTATCGTTGAAATAAAGATTAGTAGATTTAAGACATCAAATAAATTCAAATTCTTTATTGCCAAAATTCTGATAATAACAATTAATCAACATAATCTATACATTTTTTCTTTGGCGCCATTAGTCAAGCAATTATTCCACTATTATTTTACTACTCAAATTTTCACCGGAATGTTCATCAATTCATCAAGACTTTATTATTATTGATGATTCTGACTATTTAAAAGTACTTGACAAAACACTTATAGAAATAATTAGTGCCAATCAAAACAAAATGATACAAAATTAAAAAATGACAGGTTTATAGAGTGAATATTCACATCAAAATGACATGAGACGGCTCTAGACATGTGACGGTAGACGAGCTGACATAAGACTGTGCAACTCTGCAGCATGCAGACTGTTTCGTATAATGTTATGGTGTCCGTAAATGCTCCGTTACAGTATTAGAGAATACAAAGAATAGATTATTTAAATCATTAGTACATTATTACGTTTTATTAAATACCCTAATTTTTACTCAGTGAGGAGAGTAATCGCAACCTACCTCACTCCTCGTTTACGTAGTACTATATTTGTACCAATGCGTCATGTTCAGGTATGAAGAGTCACCTACAGTCAAAATCGGCTATGGTACTTCTCATACAAAGACCAGGAACAATCGTCTTTGCAATACATTTTAAAGTAAGATTATAGACTCTGGAAACTTATTATGGAACTTCCTTGTAGTCCATGTGAGACACCTTTTGATTTTAATATAACATTAGGGGGAGGGGGAGGAGCAAAAATCGATCAGATTTGTTGAAAAATCCATCTAAATTGCTCGAATTTTGGCTTGATTATTTATTTGACATATGAGCGCACAAGGAAATCTCATGCTTGCCCTCCCAACACGAAAATGTAACAATAATGTAAGTGGAAAAAATATGTACACGTCATTATACATTAGAGAAAAAAATACATTATGTTCCATATTAATATTTAAGTATTACTATATAAGTTTGTTAAATATAATAATATTAATATCAATACACACATTTTTATAATTTCTGGCATATATTGGATAGGGCCATTCCCAAACGGAGCTCCTGACATGAAACTGACAGAGCCCTATTGAAATCGTTCCATTGTCCATCCGTCCTTGTGATAATGTTTAAAAGGAATATTCGAGACTCTGGAAACTTGGTATATAGGTTCGTCGTGGTCCATGTGAGGACCCTTCCGATTATGGAGGAGTTTGGATCAAATATAAAAATAAATATGATGAAAAACAGATCGTCACTCTAACATTTTTTCAAATCACAACATTATCAGCTAGTTCATCTCAAATGTAAAACAATCATTTGATGGGTTAGATCAAACAGTGCCGGCGTAACAATTATTATTTTTGTATTGTGTTAAAATCCTTTCTTAATAAAAAAAGTATTGGTAATGTAAAAAGAGCTGGAAAGAAAAATCAAAAGGTTATTGTAAGAACTGCTGTTCTGCGTTTTTGAGAATCGGAAATGACGTTTTAATCGTAATCTTAGATGTTTAATGGTGCATAGGGTCCTTTGACACTCCGTTGTATCGATTTATTACAAAAAAATAATAAATAAGTAAATAGGTTTATTAGCACAAAAATACAATAGAAGAATATGAGATACAGATAAAAAAATATAGCAAACTTCCAAGTCCTCTACGTGGAGAATTCTTATGGTGCCCCTTGATATGGCATTTATCAAATCAAGGTATGCAACTAAAATAATAAATTTATAGAAAATATAAATAAAAATGGTTGCTGAGGTTTTTGTTCATGAACTGGTAATAAAGATAATAATGACCTACCTCTTATGAGAGAGGTAATTCCAAGTTTATTCACAAATATGTTGTCCTTGTAATCGGAGTTGGTAAAAAGTTCGGCTGCGACATACAAGTTCGGACGAACTAACCGGGCAGCATCCAATAAATACTGAAAAATATAAAAAATAGAGTTAGAATAAATTAAAATACTAATTTAATAGTCTTTAAAATAAAAATAATACATTTCTATTTTACAGTAGTTTTGTGATGAGTAGGCTAATATTTTCACCGTTATTTTTGTTTTATGTCATATTTATTCATATAATTATTATTTTTTTTATAAGCCCTCATTGGAGAAAATCTAGTCGAAATTGGTAAGATCATTTTCGGAAACGTTTCATCTGTGCCCAATATGTCTTCATTCTCTCGGATCTCTGAAGTCTCTGCTCATCTGTGATGTTTTAATTTCTCTGTTTTGGAGTTTTGATTTTTTATTGAGTTGTCTCATTTTTAAGAATCATTTTTTCTTCCCTACGGTATTCAAAATCTTATCCTCCGTAAGTTCAAGTTCCTCAAGATCTTCTTCTATTTTTTTTCAGCCAGTTATTTTTAATTTTATTTTTCTGTTGGTAAACCACCCGATTGGGCTGATATTAATATAGTGGTCATTTAATGAATCAGCGGCTTTTTTTTCCGCCTCTAACTATGCCGTATTTGTTAGAGATGCGAATCTCCAAGGAATGATTTTTCGCCAGGCCAGATTCTGCTTTTATCAATTTCCAAACAGCTTGTTTTGGATTTTTTCACTTTTCTATAAATTTATTTGCAGTTATTTTTTCGCATTTTGCAAGTCATCCTTATGAAATTTTTTTTATATTTTGGAAATAGGATTCAAAAGTGAAGTATTTCAGTCCTGTTCTTAATATAAAAACCATTGAGCTTCTTGTGGATTTATTTTTTCAAAATAAATTCAAAGTATTCATTCAATTACTTGAATTTGTTATACCTTTTGCCACCCAATTTAAATTGTTTTGGCTTTGCTACTTTCGACTATTTGCTACTTCTGACTCGACCGTTTTGCATTCTGTCTGGTTGTAACGCATTTACGGCTGAACGCATGAACCGATTTATTTTAAATTTGACATGAATTTTCCTTTTAGTCATGCGCAGCGATGTTTACATACGGTTTTTTAAAATTGTGTTGCATTTCACCCTTTTGGCCTTCATTATAGTAATACATTTTTTTATAAGTAAAAGGTAATTTTTTCTCAAGAACGGTGCGCCCCTCAGAGCCTTGCGCCCTGGAGCGACTGCTCCACTCGCTCCATTATCGTTACGCCACTGTTCTTCGTTAGTCTTTCCTCTGAGAGTCTTACTAGGTGACTGTAAAAGGCTAATCTTCTTTTTCTCAAGATGTTTAGTAGTGGTTCGTTTTCTTGATAAATAATTTCGTTGGGAAGAAGTCGATGTTGTCCATTTACTATGTGATTTTTGTTGATAATTTTTCTTAAAATTCTTCTCTCCACTCGCTGTAGTTCCTCTGTTCTGTTCTTACTTTTTAGATTGAATAGTGTTTAACATGCGTAGGTTACTTCTGGTCGTGTTACTGTGCAGTAGTATCTAATTTTTGCTTTCATTGAGATTGACTTCTTCTTGTAGATCGGCCATGTTAGTTTCTGTGCGAATTTGAGTTTATTGATTCTGTTTTGGACTGTTAACTTTTCATTAATGTTCCTTGTTATTATTTCTCCTAGGTATTCAAATTTATCGGTAGTTTTTATTACTTGCTGATTTTTGAGTGTGATGTGAGTTGGTTTATCTTTAGTGATAGGCTTTATTATTATTTTAAAATATTTTTCAATAGTTGTAAAATAATCCAATGGGAATAGGTAGCTTGTTATTGACATCTCTACGCATAGTGGTTTTTAATTATGAAAGAGTAGTTTTCACGTTGCCTGTTTGTAGATTAACGTTTCAAATTTGTTTCGATTATTTCAAACCAGAGTAATCATTTAATCTATTTGTTAATATGAATACCTCAGCAACGTTGATTGGGGTCGAATGACAGTTATCCAGTCTTATTCCATCGAAAGCCTTCGCAGTCTCCTCAACGTACTTTTTCATGTGGTCCCAAAGGAAAGGCGAGTCTTCTGGTTTTTCTCCATACCTGAAATAAAAAGAATAAAATTAATACAACAATAATAAAAATTGAAATGCCATTATTGTCAAACTACATAAAAATGCCAATCTCTATCTATAAAAGGATGATACCCTGACTCACTCATCAACGCAGAGCCAAAACTACTAGGGCTATGAACTTGAAATTTCGTATGAACAATCCTTATAGGATTTCACCGTGCAATAAGAAAGTATTTTTCAAAATTCGCAATTTTAGGGGGTTAAAGTTTTGCCTATGCAAAGAACGGGTACATGGCTAGCAAGCTTACTGGAATCTTTTAATCGGTGTCCGGACAGAAGCCACCATAGACATTTGCCACTATTTTTACGAGCAGGTATACTGGCAGTAGCCAGGTTAGCTAGGTTTGGTCAGCTGACATATGTCAGCTGGCACATTTGGTGGCACTATTTTTACGAGCAGGTATACTGGCAGTAGCCAGGTTAGCTAGGTTTGGTCAGCTGGCACATTTGGTGGCAAATGTCCTGCTTTTGAAGAAAGTGGCATTTGTCTATAGTGGCTTCTGTCCCAGATTCCTTTTAATCATATGGAAAATAATTTGAAATTTTTCGATCTGCTGTACAAGCTGTTTCGATGGACAAGCTGTTTGTGTGTTTTGCAAATCATCATTCTAAAAACAACGTCTGTCTATCAAACCGGTAAACGTATGTTTGCCAATCATCTGTAATGGTCATGCTTTTTCAGTGCTCAGGTAATTTTTTGGGCATACGGGATTATAATGACTTTAACCAATAACAAATGTTTAACACATGTTTTTTGTGATCAAATAAAAATTGAATATTCGAAATAAGGAAATTCGAATATTCAATTTGTCTATCAACTTTAGACAGTTTAAAAATTGTAACGTCTTCCCGAATTATTCCAGTTTAATAAAAATTATTGAGTACTGGCAATACCTCCTAACAAAAAAAAATGTGTTCTAAATAACAGGTGATATGAAGTTGAACCTGAAAAACGATTCAGGCAGTTTTTCTATCTCATGGAGATTCATCTTATTGAATCAGGCCATTTTACTATCTTAGTAAAAAGAGAAAAGTATCAATCGTTATAGCTATAAAAGTGATATTGTTAACTGTGAGTATCTAGAATTGTTATATTTTTCATAAATTCAGTCAAATATTTTCGACAGAGCTGATTTCAAAAGTTAGCAAATAAAAGTGCTCGGTATCATCAGTTTTATTGGTTCAGGCCAATATCGGTGACATGTGAAATCCCTGTTTTTATAATGGTGAATTTACACACGCTATTCCTCTGTCACGACAGAGGCTTCCAGCTGCTCGATCGACAATGCTTTTAGAAGTGGCATGGGTAGGAATAGGAGTGGCGACAGTTGATAAGAAACTATACCATGACAGTACAATTGAAGGCTAGGAAACAAGTATTATCGTTTGTAAAATTCATTGGGTAGTATATATTTTATACTACCACGAAAATTGTTTACATATATTTCATATTGATACCATTGGTAACTACCATATTGTTTTTTGTATTGAGATGACAGATTTGCTATCGCCACCGCCCGTGCCAATTGAAGAAAGCATTGTTGATCCACCAGCTGAAGGTGTCGTGACAGAGGAATGGCGTGTGTAAATGCACAATCACAAAAGAAAATCATTCTCAAAGTTAAGACCCTTTGACCCCAGAATTGAAACTATTTACTCAGGTAAAAGTTCTGAACTTTTCAGAGCAGTGTCTAAAGCTGGGCATTCACGTTCCGATTTGCAGTACCACTTGCAGTCCAACCTTCAAGGTTGGATCCGAAAACGGAACGTGAATGGGCTTGTTGGATGGTTGGAATTGTAGATGGACGACTAGATGGACCACTAGAGGGACGACTTACGAATGTCGACGGTGTTGGAGCGTGTGTGGGGCAGTCGGATCAAATTCGTCCATCTTATCTCAGTCAGTGCATGACCTTCGGGTAAGTTCGGGCAACATCGGGCAACTTCGGTTACATTTTTCGGCTCAAGAGCGACGTTCACAGCTGATTAGGAATAAAGTTGGATTGTAAGTAGGAGCGTGAGTGGAGTCGACTATCCATCTAGCAGTACTACTAGCAGTACTGCAAGTGGTACTACAAGTTGGAACGTGAATGCCCAGCTTTAACACTGAAAAGATATTGTGTTTTTATTAACTAAATATTAGAGGAAAGATGTCCCACAAATCTCAACTATAGCTACTAGGAGCGTTCGACCCTAATGGGGTAAAAATCATTCAAGATCCCTCCAATGATTCAAATGCGGCTGGATATGAAAAATGCTATCAGCAGTGATCTAGATCGTGTACTGGATTTATAAATAAAACTATAAGCAAATAACTATAAACTTGCTACAAGCTTATATCAATAAGAAGAACCCAAGATTCAAATACTATTGTGTACAAACACAATCGTATGAGCGAATCAGCGTTAATGTTGTTTCAGCCCGAAATGGAATCTTGAATTATTCATATTAAAAACTGATATAATGATAATTGTTTTCTAGGATTCTTCTGCTTCTGAAGTTGAAATGAAATTAGTTATAAGCTTAGATAGGTCTTTTTATCCTTGAAGTTTAATGTGTAGTTTGTTTATATAGTTTTGAAAAATTAGGTCCTATTTGTTGTTATATTTCAGAAATGTTTTTAGAAAATATTCGATGATATCATTATTTATTTAATTGTATAATTTGTTTATGGAATATGGCGATATAATAGTCTGAAATAATTTGAAACATATTATAGGCTAATTTTTTCTCCAGTTTTTAGTAGGTTGACGTTTCATGATTTTTTATTAATATTAGTTGAATATTGATGAATCAAGTACTATAATTTTTTGAACCTTCATTTTTTGTAAATACAGTATATTAATTAAAATTATTCATAGCAATGGCTGTCTTAGAATTGTTAGAAATAAGTGGCTCATTGGTACCTCATCAACTGCACACCATACCTGGTGATGGTGCTTGCCTTTTCTCTTCCCTGTCTTATGCAATGTTTGGCAATATCAGTAATTCTCAGAGTGTGCGAGCCGAAATTGTTACTCACGCCTTTGAAAACTGGGAAAAGTTGCACATTTACTCTATGACTCGAGAACTTTAACCTTACCAGAGCAGTGCCGAGTACGTGGCTATTATGTCCATGCCATACACCTTTGGGACTACTTTCGAATTACAAGTAGCAGCAGAAATTTATCCCTATCAATTCGAGCTGTATGTCAATCAAAAACTCTTATCTGGTAATACATATTGAGAGTCAGCCTCAGTTAAGAGGTTAAGGTTCACAGGTGAATTCACCCAAGGTCATTTTGATGTATACTTGCCACTGACCTCATTACCAGAAAAAAAACAACCTATCAACACAAAAATCCACTAAAGACAGCAACTCCTATCCAATTAATGGAGAAGAAAACATACATTTATTTGAACCAATGGATGTTGATGAAATATTACCTGTGTTAGAAAGTATTGAAGAACAATTTTCTCAAGGTTCTTCTAGAGAAAAACGTAAAAAACGAACAAGGCTTACTGGCAGAACTAGGACAAAGCAATTGAGAGATTCCTCACAAACCTATAGAGAGAAAAATCCAGGGATAAATAGGACTTCTGTGTCAAAATACACAAAGGAACATCCTGAAGTGAGTAGAAAATCAACCAGTAAGCATGATCCATCAGGAAAAAAAAAGAAATTCAAGGCGTTTACCTACTTGGAAAAAAAGAAAAATTCAGGTTTAAAATACAACTTGAAATTAAATTATGAGTTTGATAGTTTTGTTGTGTTGGGACCTATGACAAGTGCTTGTAATTTTTGCAAAGCACTCAAGTGGAAGGACGAATCAGCAGGCCTTTGTTGCAATTCTGGAAAGGTTCAGCTACCTTCACTGTTGCCCCTCCCAGAGCTACTGAATAATCGTATAATAGGTGATCATCCAGAGCATAATCATTTTATGGACAGATCAAGAAGATATAATGGTTGTTTTCAAATGACGTCCTTTGGGGCAAACAAAGTGACAGAAGGGAATTTTATGCCAACTTTCAAAGTTCAGGGTCGGCGATCAGCTGCTCAGGGAGGTAACACAATTGACATGAATGGGATTAAATTTGACAACCGTTGGGTGGTTCCATACAACCCTGTATTGCTACGAACCTTCAATGGACACATTAATGTGGAGTTTTGCAGTTCTGTTAAATCTATCAAGTCTGTCTGTAAGTACATTAATAAAGGCACTGACCAGGCTGCATTCACACTAATTAATGAACATGATGAAGTGTCAATGTATGAGAGTGGTCGATATATTAGCAGTTCAGAGGCTGTTTGGCGTATATTAGGGTTTCCCAAACATGAGAGACATCCAACAGTTTTTCATTTAGCCATCCATCTTGAAAATGGTCAGTATGTATATTTCACTCCTGATAACATTGTGAAGAAATTGGCAAATCCTCCTAATACCACTCTAATTGCCTTTTTCAATCTCTCTCCAGTAGATGAATTTGCTAGAAGTCTGCTTTATGCAGAAGTACCATCATATTTTGTCTGGACAAATGGAAAATTGATAGGTAAAGAGGTTGTAGGGTGGCCAGGAGTGAAAAAAGACAAGGTACTTGGAAGAGTCTACACCATTCATCCAAATAACCTGGATTGCTACCATCTTCGTATGTTACTCCATGTAGTTCGAGGTCCTACATCATTTTCATACCTTAAAACAGTAAATAGTATTGTTCATGCATCATTTCAACATGCATGCAAAGCATTGGGTTTGTTGGAGGATGACAAACATTGGGCTATGACTTTGAAAGAGGCAACAGTAGCCGATTCTCCACAAAGAATAAGGGAGCTATTTGTTGCTATGATAGTTTTCTGTCAGGTTTCTGATGCTGCTATATTATGGGAAGATTTCAAACATCACCTCAGTGAAGATATTGTGCACAGGTTAGAGAATAATTTAGCAAATAAGAATAATGAGCAAGTAAATGAAGAGGCATACAATAAATGTTTGATTCTAATTGAAGATGCGGTATCAATGCTTGGAGGTCAGAGTTTACAAGATTATGGCTTGCCTCAAACGAAAAGAACTAATAACATCACAGAAAACCATAATTACCTAAAAGAGATTAATTATAATAAAACCAAGCTGGCTCTTACCGTTGCAAAAAAGGGAGAGGAGTTTAACAAAATAACAAGAGGCTGTCTATAAATCCGTTATTGATAATGTAAGGTCAGGGAAAGGCAAAATCTTCTTTTTGGATGCACCAGGTAGTACCGGGAAAATATTCATAATAAATTTAGTTTTGTCTAAAATAAGAAGTTCTGGTGGCATTGCTTTGGCTGTAGCATCTTCAGGTATTGCAGCAACATTATTAGAAGGGGGAAGGATTGCAAGCTTATTGTATGGGATGAGGCACATAAAATAGCATTTGAGGCTCTTGATCGTACTTTAAAGGATATCAGTAGTAACAGTGATATTATGGGGGAGTGACAATTCTTTTGGCTGGTGATTTGGTATTTATATAGAAATGTTACTTGTAAAATTTTCTAACAAAACTTTCCCTATTTCAACCTAACACCTTACTGAATACAGTGTAATTACAGTGTAATTTTTTGGGGGCAATGACTATTCAACATTAAAATTTAAGTTTTCCAGTGGTACTATTTTTCTTATGTGGAAGATCACATTTCCATTTGTGTCAAATTTGTGTTTCACATTTCCGCAGTGTCAAAAATCACGACGTTCTTCAAGTTTGAGAATCAGCTGACTCACTAATAAAGAACTCTTGTTTGAGGCACGGCTATGAGGCATGCCTTCTCACAGTTCTAGTGAATTGGAAAATATGTTTTGTTCTGTATCAGCTGTGTTTCCCTATAGAATAGAATCGATTGTCCTTACAATGTTGAAGAAAAAATATTTTTTAAAATAAAATGTGTCCTATGTCTTTTGCAATATTCTTAAAATATAAGTAAAAAATTTATAATAATCGGTCAAGTAGTTTCCGCGGAAAAGCGTACCAAACAAAAAACTCATTTTCGCTTTTAATGATTTCCGGGAGAATAATTCTGTTGCTATAGTTGCATACAGACAAACCTAGTCATTCTTGTACTGTCTGTTGTGGTGTAGAGTCTGTTTTTGTGTGTGTGTGAAATGGTTATTGTTGTGTGGTAAGTTATGAAGTTGTGTGAAGTGTGAAGTGATTAAATTAATTAACAGTGAAATAAATTAATGATTAGCCAGCAAAGGTTAGGCGCGCTGTTAGGTCTTTAGTGAGTTAGTTCAGTCACATCTAGCTTTGTTAGGCACCCACGGAAGGTTTTGTAAGGCGCGCGGAGCACACACTGCGTTTGGGGCGGTAGTATTTTGGCAATGCGATAATTCACTTGATCTATGTCATTTAATGGTAAATTAGCTTGACGTATGTTTTTTATACATCAAAATAAAGGTATGAGGTGGTTCAGTCACATCTAGCCAGGTTAGGTTTGGTTTGGTTATGCGCGCTTCGCGCGCACTGCATTTGGGGGCGGTAGTGTTTTTGAAATGGAATATTCACTTGGTTTACATTGTTTTAAGATTGGAACTCCTCACATGTTTGCAAATTATGAATTTTTCAAATGTAAATATCAATTTTCATAAAAAATGATTTTTTTTTGAAAATTTCAATTTTTCTGTGAAATAATCGCGACCCCCAAAAATTTTCAACGGATTATTGCTTCCTGTGGTGTGTAGATGTCACAAAAAAATCACCACAAAATTCAACAAGTAACGTTTCTATATAATTACCGGTGATTTTTGTCAAACACTTCCAGTCATTCCCAGGGGAACTCACGCTGATAAAGTAAAGGCATGTGTCAAATCTTCATATTTGTGGCCTTATGTTAAAAAACTGTCCCTTTCCAGCAACATGAGAGTGCAATTAGGAGGAAATGCATCTGCCAAAGAGTTTTCATCATCACTTATTCTGATAGGTGAGATCGAGGTAGCAGTGGTACTGTGCATACGTTGTCAGAACAGGCTCTGCGAATTTTGAAGCATATAATATTAATTCGAACGGATAAGTAGTATTTTTGTTTATTATTATTAGTATTTATAATATCTTAATAATTTACATCATTAACTTGTCTAATATAAGTTAAAGTATTTAAATAAAAAGTCAAATTCTATTTTCGAGGTTAGTTGTACCGATATTGATAAATTCTCTTGTAATTAAATAGTCTCAAGTTGACAATTGTAATAAATTAAGTAATATTTCATTAAACATTTAACTAAAGTCAATTGAAAACAATTTTTAGCTAGGAAAATGAGTCCAAACAAGGCATCTAAATCTAATTGTTTAACTAAAACTCAGGTAGCTACGCGATCTCAGCAATTATTAACAAAAAAATCTCCAACAGCTCTTAAAGCTACTGTAGATGTAGAAGAAAAGGTTGCTAAACTATTGAGTGATCACACCAAATTGAAAACAAAATTAGAATCATCACTAAAAAATTCTGAGGAAGAACGAATAGGGTTAGTGGATCACATAAAATCTCTGGAAGTTATTGTAAAATTGCAGCAGGAAGACCATAAAACTGAAATACTAAATCTCACGAGTCAATGTAGGTCTATGTCAGAGGAAATCGAAATATTAAAATCAAAAATAAACTTGGCTAATGTAAGATCTGAACCTCTGATCAATACAAAAAAAGTAGAACCTAAATCAAATGGGGGAAAAATAAATAGAAATGGTCAAACAAAAACGTATAGTCAGGTTTTGCAAACAGCAACCAAAACTAAAGTAAGGGAAAATAACGATAGGAAAGGTAGAGTACTGCTCTTGACATCCAGTCATGGACGAGACTGTAGTGACCTACTAAATAAAAGATTAAAAAATAAGTATGAAGTTCAGAGCTTTTTCTAACCAAGTGCCCCTATAAACGCTATCATAGAGTCAGAACAGGAACAAACTAAAGATTTTGGAAAAACGATTTTCTAATAGTACTGGGTGGCTCAAACAATATAAATGAACCTAATCTAAAACATATTCCTGAAATAAATGAAAAAATTAAAGAGATTGTGCCACTCAGCCAAAAAACTAATGTAATAATAAGTACAATTCCGTATAGGTTTGATAGGCCAGAGCTAAATGAAGCCATTAAGTCAACAAATAAATCAATTCATAATACAATCAACAGCCTAAAAAATAAGAATTCTAAGCAGTTGGGGATTTGTTTTCTAAATGAAAGGCTGAAAAAACAAAACTTCACTAATCATGGTCTACATCTAAATCAATCTGGCAAAGTAATATTTTGTAATAGGCTGGCAGAGCTGATTGAAAGTCGTTTGCAATCTACTGTCAATAATTCTCCTAAACAATCATCTAACGAACCTTTTTTAGTAAAGTGGCTCAAAACCGGGAAGGGAAACTAGTTTCAGATGATAAATTGATATCTTCAATTGTATTAAAAGACGTTAATCGATCAAAAAATCAGGATAGCATTAGTGGAAGGAACTCTTGTAGCAATCTGATAGGCTCTCAAAATTCTAAGAGATTAAGTAAATCTACTTCAATATGCAAAAGCAACGATAAAGTAATAAGGGATGATAGGGAAGTACCGGTACTCACTGTGTTCCATCAGAATATTCAATACATTCGTAACAAAATAGATAGAATCGAAGTATTTTTTAAAGAAGAGGCTCCTGATATAGCTATTTTCACAGAGCATGGTTTAAAAGAAGATGAATTGTCACAACTTAATATTCCAAACTATTCATTGAAAACGTCGTATTGCAGGACATCTCATCGAAGTGGGGGAGTAGCTATCTTCACTAAAAATGCTATGAATATGCAAACATTTAATTTAGAATATGTAGAGAAATTTGCTGTGGAAATGGATTTAGAAGTTACTGGTTTGAGAGTAAAAATCGACAATAATTTCGAAGTAGCGATGTTAGGTATTTACAGGTCACCAAATGGGGAATGGAACAATTTTTGTGAACTATTCAATAGGCTTTTAGAGATTACTACTACTCGTTTTACAAACGTTATTGTAGCGGGAGATTTCAATACAGACTTTGCAACATAGAATAAAATAACAGAAGATTTAAAGGATATTATATACATGAATAACTTGGAAATAAAAGTTCATGAATATACCAGAGTCACAAGAACATCACAAACAATAATTGATAACATCCTTACTAATATAGATTACTCTAAAACAAGATTAGGCGGCTCGGAACTATCTGATCATGACTATCAAATCTTAGAGGTGGGGTTGCAAGGTCATAAATCAATTAAAAAGAGTAGAGTAATGAAAGAAATTCAACAATGTGAACAGGGGAATATCGATTGTTTGAAGCAGAATCTGCTACAAGAAAACTGGAGTAGGGTTTACAATAGCAATAGTTTAAATGACAAATATGATAGTTTCATTAATATTTTAAGGTTTCATATTACTATGAGTTGTCTAGTTAAAAAAGTCCCTGTAAAGAACAAATTAGACAAGATTGAAGAGTGGATAACTGATGATATCCTTGCAGAAAGAAATAGGGTTAAAGATGCATATGATGAATTCAAACTATCTAGAAATATGTTAAGTGAAGATAATTACAAAGCTCTAAAGAAAAATTATACAAGAGAAGTGAAAAGAGCGAAATGTAAGAAAACAGCTGAAATTTTGAATAATAGTGTGTACTTTAACACAGCAGTGTGGGATGTAATAAACAAAAATAGGCAAGTAGCTCATGTAGATGCTTATACTAGTGTCCCCAGAATAATTAACGAGAATAACAAATATATTGATGATAGTGTAGACATTTGTAATTTCTTTAACAGATATTATCAACTGGTTGCTAAGGATCTTCAAAAATCTCTTAATACAGGTATTAGTGATGCAAACATGAGGAATACTGATGGGATTCAGAACGAATTAAAATTCCACCCAGTATGCCAAGACGAGTTGTCAAATATCATTGATAGTTTAAATAATAAAAAAAATGTAGGAATGGATGGGGTATCCAGTAAAATTCTGAAAGAATGTAAAGATCAATTGTTAGACCCTTTGATTCATCTGATCAATCATTCATTAGAACAAGGTGTTTTTCCAGATAACTTAAAAGAGGGGAAGATCTTGCCAATCTTCAAAAGTGGTGATAGAGAAAAGGTAGAAAACTATAGGCCGATCAGTATTTTAAATGTAATAAGTAAAATTTTTGAAAGAGTAGTTCTAAATAGGTTACTTCTGCACCTTCAAGAAGCTAACTTTATCTGTGATGAACAGCATGGCTTCCAGAAAGGGAGATCAACAAAAACAGCCATAGTTTCTCTAGTTGGAAAACTAATAGATATAATAGATTCAGGTGATAAAGCTACTGCAATCTTCTTAGATCTGTCAAAGGCATTTGATTGTGTTAATCATAGAACTTTATTGGAAATACTGCAAAATGTAGGTGTAAATGGGGTTGAACTGAAATGGTTTGAATCATATCTTATTGGGAGAAAACAATGTGTAGAACTAACTACAGTAGTTGGTAATAGTATAGTAAAGAATAAATCTAATAAATTAGAGGTGCAAGCTGGAGTGCCTCAGGGGTCAATACTAGGTCCATTGCTTTTTTTGTTATATGTCAACCGTTTACCTAAAGAATTAATTAGTGGTAGAGCCCTCTTATTTGCTGATGATACATCACTCATTTTCAGCAATTCCATTCTAGATAATTTAGAAATAAGTGCCCATATAGGTGTGCAGTCCATTGTCCAATTTTTAAATCAGTTGAAATTAACTATAAATAGTAAAAAATGCCAATACCTTCAATTCAAAAACAAACCTAATTTAAATGAAGATAGGGCTATAAACGTGTTTGTAAACGATAATCAATTAGACCAGGAAGAAAAAATTGCATTTCTAGGAGTTATGTTGGATAGACGATTGACCTGGACTCCATACATTGAGAAAATATGTAGTAAAATTTCATCTGGGGTATTTGTCCTGCGACAGCTCGCTAGATTGAATGACAAAAAGTTACTTTTTACAGCTTACCATGGGCTCTTACTGTCACATATTAGGTATGCTATCTTAGTATGGGGTAATTCATCAAAACAAAATCTTGATAGGGTGTTTAAGATCCAAAAGAAAGCGGTTAGGTGTATAGAAAGAGTAAATAGATTAGATTCATGTAGGCCGTTGTTCAAGAGACTTGGTCTCCTAACTTTACCCTGTTTATATGTGTATGAAGCTACTTTATATGTAAAAACGAATGATATTAACCAAAATCTTGATGTACATGATTATAATACAAGAAGCCGAGGAGATTATCACTTGGTGAGTCACAATAGTAGCTTATTCAAACAAAAACCTAGTTATATTGGTAGGAAATTCTACAACAAGCTACCGCAGTTTTTGAAGAGTCTTGAAAATATAGAAATATTTAAAAAACAATTGAAGAAATATTTAGTTGATAAAGCTTTTTATAGTGTACAAGAGTTCCTTTCACATCAAAATTAAGCCTCACCACAACTAATTGAAGTAATTATGGTATCTAGTGTATAATATTGTTGATCTGACTTGTCTTATACTCCTTAACTGGAGTCTCCAAGACGTAATCTACAAAAAAAAAAAAAAAAAAAGGTGATGGCAGATTTCCAGAGTCTGAGGGTCGAATAGAAATATCAGATTCTATTGGGGTCATGGTGAGTAGTTTGCAGGAGCTTATGACACTGATTTATCCAGATATAGAAAATATCAGACTGAAATCTATGGATTGGCTACGTGAGAGGGCTATTCTTAGCCCACGGAATGACAAGGTTTCAGAAATCAATGAGGTACTTCTAAAATCTTTTGATGGCTTTGAAATGGAATATAAGGCTGTTGATTCAGTTTTGGATCCTGATGAGGCTGTTCATTTCCCTCTTGAGTTCCTAAACACTTTGGATCCCTCAGGGTTGCCAGCCCATATGCTTCATTTAAAGATAGGAGCCCCTGTAATGTTGCTTAGAAATATAAATCCACCAAAATTGTGCAATGGAACTAGACTACAAGTCAAAGCCTTGCATAAAAACGTAGTAGAAGCCACTGTTTTCACAGGCTGTGCAACATTTTGGTTTACATACCAAAAATTCCACTGATACCTTCTGATTATCATATACCGTTCAAAAGGCTTCAGTTTCCCCTAAAAATGAGTTTTGCAATGACAATTAATAAGTCACAGGGCCAGACTCTCAAAGCAGCAGGAATTGATTTGAGAGAGGACTGCTTTTCTCATGGGCAACTCTATGTTTCTTGGTCAAGAGAGAGCAGTCCAGAGAGTTTAGTGTTCTTGGTACCTGAAGGCAAAAATACAAATGTAGTTTACAAAGAGGTTTTAAAGTAGAGTAAAGTTTAGTATATAATAATATAACTGTAATTAATATTCAATGTTCGATGCTTTCCTATAAAATCTATTTCACAATAATTTTTTCCTGATCTGTTATACATATCACTATGTATAATATGGTTGTTCATTGAAAACTATACCCATTAAAATAAACGTATAGGCTTTTATTCATTTATATGTGTGGTGTGTGTTATTAATATTATCCGTAAGGGTACTCCCAAAATAAAGCCATACACTTATTATCTTACTGATTTATTAGTAAGGCAGCAGGCAAGCAAACCTGTCAAAAAGATACTCATGGAAAACAAGATTGGATACTTAGATTTGATGTTTCTGTGCAAAATATTATCCTCATAGTTTTTTCTAAATAGTACCTATTTCGATAAAAATGTATTGAGGCTCTGACACCATGTGACTCAAATCACCATCACCCGTAGCAAAGCACGGGTAACTGGCTAGCTATGCTTATTCCATATGAGGCTCTCCTTAGCAAACATCACTTTTGCAACAGACGGGTAAGCTCTTTCATTTCCAAATTTACAAAAATCACATGTACTTTCTATCTAGCGTAGCACCGCACGCCGGGTACTGCTAGTTAAATAATATATTTGTCAAACTCCAAGATTAATGTCATTGACCTAAATATTCATTAATAAAACAATGTCAAGTAGAGTTCAATTTATTCAATTCAACACGATATTTATCTTAATATTTGTTTCAGGATTATAACACTATCATTCCATTGTCTCAACTCAATTAGGGGAGTGAATAAAATTGAATCTGCAGAATTACTCATTTTTGTGACTCAGTACTTGGGTTTCATGTTATTGGTTGTCAATAAAAATTGAGTCAATCACAGCTGTTTCTCACGCCTTCCTATTGGACTCCCGTCGACTCAACAAATCAACAGTCGACTCCAGTCACTCAGTAGAGTCCACTCACTCAACGTACTCAACTTTATTTATCTCTCAGGCAGTTGTTTTCAAGGTTCAATTTTTTATGATGTAACTCCTTTAGTGTTAAGTGGTAGGGAGGACCTTGAGTTCCTAACCACCATTTATAACAGCAATTAATCAATCAATCAGTCTTAACTAATTCATAATAATTATTTCTGTCACACTTTCAACTACGATTTTTTTTTTAAGTTATCTACTGACCTTAGTTTAACGCTATCTCCCCATGCAATCAGCTCTCTGCGTAAATAGACGTTGGAATCGGGACCAGCAAAGTTATGGAGAGGATCAGCATCCATCACCCAGCCATTGTGAGCCATCACAAATCTTCCCTCTGGAGTGTAGGCGACATCCTCGCAAGGGTTGTTGTCATAGTCAGTAAAGTATCTGAAATATTGCAGAAGAAACAAATATTTTAGATATTTCGTTCATTAACAAAGGTTCGGTTCATGGGAGCCTTACCGTTCACCAGTAAATTAAATTTTACCGGAAACATAGAAACAAATAATATAGATAGATAAATCATTAACAAAGGTTAAGTTCAAGGAAGCCTCGTAAATGGAATTTTACCGGAAACCAAAGCGTCTGATTGGTCTATTAATAGACGTTCAAAAATTTGAATACACCAATCAGACGTCTTAGTTTTAGTTTTTTTTTCCATTTACCGGTTTATTGAAGATGAGTTTATTGAAGATGAGAATAAGTTTAGAACATCAGAAAAATATATACTTGTAACTCGGGATACGGAGCTGATGCTGGATGGCGAATTGATCAATAAAATTAATAAAATTAGTATACATAAGCCTAAATTTCCTAAGATAAGATGGGTAGAAGGAGTACCTGGATGTGGAAAGTCAACGTATATTATAAAAAGACATAGACCAGGAATAGATTTAGTACTTACCCAAACAAGAGCAAGCATTAAAGATATTCGAAATTCAGTTGCCAACCACTATACCAATAATTGTAAAACTCCCATTCATTTCAACGTGGATTATAGAACTGTAGCTTCATATATAATAAATAATTCAAACAAGAAGTATAACAGAGTATTCATAGATGAAGGACTAATGATGCATGCTGGATATATAGGCTTTATTGCGGAATTGAGTAGTGCTGAGGAAATTATAGTGGTCGGCGACTCAAAACAAATACCGTACATAGAGAGATCTCCAGTAGTAACAAAATGGAATAAAATATCAGATTTTTGCGATCCTGAAGAATAAATAAAAGTAACAAAGCGGTGTCCACTAGATGTCTGTTTTGCACTAGAAGCCTTTTATAAAGGAATTCATACAACTAACTCAACAGTAAAGTCAATACTCCCAGCTTTTAAGAATGGTGAATTTCATCAACTTAAAGAGGATACATTGATCCTCACATTTACACAAAAGGAAAAGAAAACTCTAACTGATGTCATGAAGAAATATAAACGGCAAAGAATCAACACTATACATGAAGCACAAGGGCTCACATCTAGGGACGTAGTTCTGGTAAGACTTGACACAAGAGACAATAAAATTTACAATAGTATTCCACATGCAATAGTCGCAATATCAAGACATACAGAAAGCTTCAGATATTTAACAGCGGGATTCAATGATGCAGTACTGGATATTATTGACAAAGTAAAGAGCAGGACTGAAGAAGAACTTATAAAATGGAATATAAATAACTCAGAAGGAGAAGAGCTTAAACTGTATCTTAATGAATAATTTGTTAAAAGAATTAGACTCAGTGGATATTGAAGATTTTGAGACTCTCAACTCACAATATGTCAAAAATAGTCTGAAGCCTTTCAACTTGAAAATGATTAGCTTTAATATAAGGAGCTACAACAAAAATATTGATGAATTTCTGATTCAGCTAGAGGACCTGCAGGTTGATTTTGATGTCATAGTCTTGACAGAATGCTGGATTTCATGTGTAGTTGCCCTGCGAACCATCAGTAATTATACTCCCTATACAACAGAGAAGAATCCATTGCAAAATGATGGAGTGATTGTATATGTTAATTCTAAATTCCAAGTTGAGGTGGAAGAGCGGGAAGTACAACAAGCCAATTGTTTGAATCTTCGCCTTAAGATCAATGGGGACACATTTGCCATTACTGCACTGTATAGATCACCTTCTCATGTGGATTTAACTGAGTTCTTGATCAATATGAGACAGATTTTCGAAGAAACAAATAGATGTTCACATGTAGTTGTGGGTGATGTGAACATAAATACCATTGAACCAAATAGGCATAGGCAACTGGAGGATTATGAAAACTTACTGAGTGAGTATGGCTTTACTCACTGCATAAAAAAACCCACTCGTGTTGTAAATAATGCAGCTTCTTGTTTAGACCACATGATAGTAAATTTCAGGGATGAGTTTATGCCAATTATATTCCAGAATTCAATCACAAACCACTATATAACTATTTTGGGAGTTAAAAACGATATTGAGGAATCAAATAATCATAGGAATAAGCTTAATTATGAAAGTATTGATCAGGCTAAACTTTCGGCACTACTGTTGGAGGAAACATGGCATTCCGTTTACTTTCAGAATAATGCTGAAAGTACACTGGATGAGTTTGTGGCAATAATTGAGAAGCATAAAGAGAAATGCAAAAAAGTCTACAGAATTCCACATAACAAAAGAAGAATCAAGCCATGGATTACTAATGGAATTGTAACATCAATAAGGAAGAGGGATAAATTGCACATGCAGAGTAGAAATAATGTAGCAAATGTTCAACTTGGTGCATATTATAAAAGATATAGGAATTTATTAACTAGTGATAGAAAAAGCAAAAAAAAATATTTCTCAGACAGGCTAGGAGATTTGAAAGATTCAAAGCAAACGTGGAGTGTGATAAAAGAAATAACCGAAGTACAGCAACAAAGAACACAAATCAAACAAATAAATGTGCAAGGACAAGAATTGAAATTGGGAGAACATGATGTCAATATTGCTAACTCTTTCAACAGGTTTTTCAGGGGTATTGGATCTCAGCTGGCACAAGACATTTTGAATAAGAATCAACACATCAGAGTTGAACCTGCAGCCAATGATGATGGAGTTTGTCAATCATTATACCTTTCTCCTGTAAATGAGGAGGAAATTATCAGGATAATAAACAGTCTCAAAGCAGACAGTGCACCAGGCCCAGACTACCTCAGACCAAAATTCTTCAAAAACAATAGTTCAGGTCTCTCTAAGCCCTTAACTCATATTGCAAATAGAATTTTTGAAGAAGGTGTTTTTCCAAAACGTTTGAAAGAAGCTGTTATTTGTCCAATTTTCAAGGCAGGAGATAAAAAGGATATGAACTGTTACAGACCTATATCATTATTAAACATATTATCAAAAATTTTTGAAAAATGTATTAAAAATAGACTAGTGAGCTTTCTTGAAAAAAATAATGTGTTGTCACACAACCAGTATGGTTTTAGATCTAATTGTAGTACCAATGATGCAATCCAACATGTCACCTCACTGATAACAGAAAAAATTAATATAGAAGAGAAACCATTGGCAGTGTTTTTAGATTTGAAGAAGGCATTCGATACAGTGTCTCATGAAATCCTACTAACCAGACTCAACAACTATGGTATTAGAGGAACAGCATGGGACCTCTTCAGAAGCTACTTATCAAACAGAATGCAGTCTGTAAGAGTGAATGGGTGCATGAGCAGCAGACTTGAGGTGGAATATGGCGTTCCACAAGGAACAGTGCTAGGACCAGTACTCTTTTTGCTGTATATAAACCCATTATGCAACATGCAAATTGAAGGAAACATCACCACCTTTGCAGATGACACTGTCTTATTGTTTTCTGCGCCAACTTGGGATTTGACTTGGAAGAGGGCTGAGATTGGGATGAAGAAAGTGTCACATTGGCTCAATAAAAATCTTCTCACACTAAATTGTGAGAAAACCCATTTTTTGTACTTCTCGGCTACGCAGCAGGGTCAACCAGTGGAGAATCATCTGACAGTTCCTGACATATCAAATCACACTTCTCACACAATACACAAAAAGCAGGTGCAAAAATACCTTGGAGTTACATTGGATTCTTTTCTGCGCTGGGACCATCACATAAATGATCTATGCAAGAGACTGAGAAAACTCATCTACAAGTTCCGAATGCTGAGGTCATTGGTTGATTTGAGGTGTTTGAAGATAATTTACTATTCTGTAGTGCAGTCCTTGCTGACATATGGGATAGTAGGATGGGGCGGAACAAGTTATGCACACATTGACCCGCTTATAAAAGTGCAGAAACTAATAATGAAGATCATAATTAAAAAACCACTGCGTTATCCATCAGATCAACTTTTCAGCGAATTTGGTGTGATGGATGCAAGACAGATATATTCTAAAGAAATAATCTGCAGAATACACAAAAACACAGCACATTTTCAACACAGGAACCACAGTCACAACACAAGAAATAGGCACCTTCTTATTGCAAATTTGGCTAGGAAGGCTTTATACCAGAGACACTTCAATCACTTAGCACCAAAACTTTACAATCTGCTTCCAAGAGACATACAGGAAATACCACACAGCAAGAAATTCAAAATCAATGTACATCACTGGATAATAAACATAGGAAGACAAACCATAGAAACCATAATTTCAAACAATATGTGAGCTCACTAACCTGATATTAAAACACTGAATCCTGAAAAATTTAAATTGCAAACCTGCTCTAGAACATGGCATGCCATAGTAGAGTAGGTAAATTTCCACGCAAAAAAATGTTTATAAAAAATGTAATCTTTGGTAGTTTTAGTCATGTAGTCTTATATGTATATGTATTTGTTTAGATTTAGTTTTAAATGGAAATAAAATATTTATTTATTTATTTATTTACCGGTAAACGGTAAGGCTCCCATAAACTCAACCATTATTGTTGTCCGGCTGAAGCAATGGCAACAGAAATTATTACAGTAAAATTATTTTTTCAAATTAATACAAGATAATATTATGAGTAAGTTTAAAGTAACTGACAATTTAACAAACTGACAAATATACAGAAACAGAATTTATTAATTTCGAATTCTTCAAAGTGTTATTAATTACTGAAGACTTCCGCAATAGCAATTATTGACAACAGAATTGAATAGCTGATGGAAATCGATGAATGCTACTGTACGAAAAATATCAGTCACTACCGGGAATCGAACCGCGGTCCTCCCAATTGCCGATCGGGCGCCTTAACCACCAGACTAAAGTGATCCTTCTGCACAGCAGCACTCATTTTAAACTTGAGTGCTGCTGTGCAGAAAGCTTAATGTAGTCTAGTGGTTAAGGTGCCCGACCGGCAATTGGGAGGTCCGTGGTTCGATTACCGGTGTTGACTGATATTTTTTACAGTAGCATTCATCGATTTCCATCAGCTATTCAATGCTTCTGTCAATAACCGCTATTGCTGAAGTTTCCAGTATAAATTAATAGCACTTTGAGGGCTTCGAAATTAATAAATATAAAATAATTATGATATAGTTATAATATAGGAATCACAATATACAATTGCATGTTTACAACAATTGTAATAAACAATTCTTACTGAATCACGCTTGTCAGTCGCTTAGTATTAAGAAACTACTTGTGGCTATTATTATACAGAGTGAGCAAGTATGGCAGATAAAACTCTGACTACAACTTCGGCGGTCATGAGTTCGATTCTCCTTCAGCCTAGCATATTGTGTGTAATTATCCTCTTTAATACCCACGCACAAGTATCTCTCTCATGCGCGCATCAGCAGCAGAAAATAAAAAATTGAATGACATTCCCTAATAAAGTCAAACATATATCAACCCAATTTCCTCGCCCATATTCAAGATTCAATTGTGGAGTATAACCCCAACAAAAAACGTCTTGTTCTTCGCGGTCACCCGACTTATAATATTAACATACAAAATACCATGAAAAAGAATTTAAATTTTCAAATTGCAACTTTGAAAGAGAAGCATGGTAGTAGATTTTAGTTATAACAGGGATCGTTCAATCAAGTATCAAGAATCTTCCTAGCATTTAATTAAAAAATATGATTAGGTTAATATTGAAAGATGAATGCTTACAAAGTGAATCAGAATTTTATAGCATTGATATGATCAAGTACAATACAATTGAAATATTTATTAGTTTTATTGTTTTGTGTTTTTTTGTATATTTGTTCCACGTGCATTTTTTGATAATGTATTTTTCAGTGTTTTTATTGATAAGGTTTTCATGACGTGTTTAGTTTTGTGAAATGTTACATGCCAATGAGGGAATTTATATTCTTACTTTTTAACTCAGTTCTATTAAAACAAACTCCACTATACTGTATAACTGAATGGCTACCATGCATGTTCAATATGTTTTTTAGTTCAATAAAATCTCAATTTATGATGTTTTTATTTTTTCCCAATTTTTTAAATAATGTATTCCAATGTTCTATTTATTGTGTTGTAAGGTACAACATAGTATATTCTGTGTTATATCTGAAACGTTTTCAGGAAAATAAATTTCTTTCTTTCTTTCTTGTTTGTGTGTATTTTTTGCTATTATACAACACAAATAACGAAACTTATTTACTAAATTCTTGACAAACCTGGGCACGAGCGGTTCTTTATCAGTGACAGCAGGTATACGAGGTCCGTCAGCCTGAACACGAAAGTATCGAATTCCGGCCACACAGTTATCAATGGCAGCCACCAAGTGACCTTGAACCACATGGTAGATCTCACTGTTCAGCTGATCCAGACACCGTTTAAAATCCTCGGTGCACTTTCTGAGTCGAGTATCTTCATCGAAACAATCGCTCCTGTTAATCAAATTTATAAATAATATTCAACGAATTTCAAATCTATATTCATTCTTTATCAAATAAAGCTACCAAGAAAATAGGGCGATCTAGAGCGGCAAACATGGAGCTTCAAAGAAACGAAATTGAAAAAGTATTTGTAATTATTTGAATGTTTGTCTTTTTCTGATCCGAAATTTGTCTTACGGCCGCATTTATGAACGTTTCTTACCAAAGTTTCTTACTACATAAATATGGCAGGGACAGCTGTGTCGGCTTGAACCTGAGTTGTCAGCTAGTAAACTCGCCCAGTGTGATCAACGCTTCAACTTAAGTTCGTATTTAAGAACCTCACTTAAAGATATTCTAAACTTAAAAGTCAAGGCTTTCTTTCAGTCTTACTTAGATACGTTCAAGTTACGGACATAATACGTTCTAGAATATGGTTGGAATTCACAAGCAGAAAATGCAAAATTTCTTGGTATTAGAGTGCAGAACCATTTATTGAGACTTGCATGTGAATATGTTGAGTGGAAGATTGTCGAAAGGCACAAATAATCTGAACCGTTTCAAGTTCTTTGTAAATTTGGAAGTTTTAGTTGCTGTATATTATGCATATTCATCAGATGGCATTGTTGGGAGCAAAACCAACATCGAGAAGATGTTTGTTCTGCAGAAACGTGCCATAAAGATACTTACCAATGTCTCAGACCTCTGTGGGCTTCATCCTCCTAAAAAATGGTTAATGACAGGTTTTCTAGGAGGATTCCTAACTCCTGGGAAGTAATTTTACAACACAGAACACAGTCTTTTTGCTAGCCAAACTAAACGGTCACTCACACACAAAAAACCAAGTGCTCGTGTCTTATCTGGACAAATACCTGGCCCTGGTTGTGGCTTATCACTTCCCCAATTAATTAGCCTAGTAGGTCAGTGCTTACTAACCCAAAGATTTCGGGTTCGATCCCTGTCTGACCTAGATTTTTACTGATGCCACTCCAGCGTTTGGGCGTTTTCAAACACACCGACACGGCGCCGGCACGACACCGGCACTGGCGCCGATATCGTCCCGGCATCGTCATGACATCGTTGAAGCATTTCACACTTACCGGCATGGCATCGGGCTGTCGTTGAAGAACTAACCTCATTTTGCAGTGGGCGGGGGCGGCACAGTTCAAAACAGTACGATGGCTGATTACAACAGGAGGTTGTATTTGTAATATTTATTATATCTACGACATAAAAGTCGCAGTCGTAATAGACAACTTTGGATTGACCCAATAATAAAAGTTCGCTATTTGGATGGCTTGTATTACACCTTATTTGATAAGCTAGTGACAAACCCAACAAAATTTCTTATTTCTAATTGTTCTTATATGCTTCTATAGTTTTGTCCCATAAACAGGGCTTGGATTCAACTAATGCAATTAGGGTGACAACATCATACCTATCAGCCATCATCATACCAGACATGTTTTTTTTTTCAGTACCTAACCTCAAACTGTTGATAATATGACCAAATTCTGTTCAAAACTATGGACGACATACAAGTGTTGGCGCCATCACCGGCGAGAGCGATGCTGCCAATGACATGCTGGTGCCGGCAACCGGCTGCCAGCGCCGTGTCGGTGAATGTGAAAGCTGTTCCATTTGGCAGCATTAGATCTCAACCCCCACGACACCGGGACGGCATCATGCCGGTGTCAAGCCGGCGCCGTGTCGGTGTGTGTGAAAACGGCCTTTTGGAGAACACGTTAAGCAGTTGGTTCCTGCTGCCTAAAAACAGTCGTTAAGTCACTTGTCAGAGGCACTGAACTTATTCAGGTGCGACCTGATAACTCTGACACCAGACCTGAGCTTGGTCACTTGATTATATTTATTTATTACTTCCCCAATTTCAGGCTTCATTAACTGCCTGAATAATTGTTTTCTATTTAGCTTTAGAAGTTTCACACTCACATAGAAGCATAGTACGATGTGATTAAATTGACCGGACTTCTACATTTTCAAAAATCTTGAACAAAATTCAAAATTATATTCACTTTCTTTGGAATATTGGACAGTTTTAGTGCTTCGTTTTCATAGTGAGCATCCAAATTGATATTCATGCTTTGGAAAGAATCAGGAATTGTACTTCATAGTAAAATTTGTACTTGAATTTGACCGTAAAAATTTGGATTTTTCAATTGAAAATTTGTAAAGAAAGCAGTAGTGGGCTGTGCAAGTTGTAACTTTACTTGATGGTGTTTTGTAATAAATAAATAGTACGTTATGAACTCATGCCAGATGCATCTAACAAATACAGAGTGATCTTGAAGTCACGCACATCAGAAGTTAATCGAATGGTGAAAAAGTAAATCAAATATATTCATAAACATTAATTATTATTAGTACAATATACACGAATATACTTGAATTTCAAAATGCTCAAAATGACTGCCTCGCTCAGTATTGAATGCATGAATTTCATGCTCTATTTTTTACTCTTGAGAAAACGACTTGTTAACAAAGCAGTAAACTCAACAGACTTGATGTGGCTAGAATCCATTTGAATGGTGTCTAGATTTGTTGTCGGTACTACACGGGTCGCTATCTTGCAGAATCAATCACACTTAATTCAACGAAACTACTAATAATTAAAGAATGTTCATGTACTTTATGATCACTCTTACCTGTAAACATTGAAAGTCTGCAGAGCCAAATCCATGTCAACGGTAGCCTTCAGACGTCTGAACTGTGGATCTGGGATTAATTTGAGGGGTGGAGGGGTGGCGGTGGTGCCGTCGGGCTGGGGAGGGACACGTGACCTGGCCACCTCCTGGAATTGGGCCACGAGCGAGTCCACGTGCAACAGATACAGTTCGGGAATTTTGTACTTCGGCAGCACTGAACCGAGCAAGGCGTATCTGATCGACTGCAACAAACAATAACATTGGAATGATACGTTTTTTAATATTGAAAATGATCGAAACTATTGCTTAAAAATATATTAAAAAATCGTAGCCTCAACAAAACACAACCTCTGGTGACAGGCTAATAAAGCTTTTTTTTGGAGGATGAAGACCACATCGGTCTGACACCTGTGCGTGGATAATGAATGGATGGTGATTGATGAGTTGGACCTACAGTTTTAGGTGGATTCCAACCCACCAGGAAGTGACTTGGTCCAAAACCCACTGAAGAGGGATATAGATTACACACCAGGAATACAAAAGAAAGAATGTCAGATTGTAAGATTATTTTATCTTATTTGTTTAATAAAGTTATTTCTCATGTACTGATAGAACTTTAATATAAGATTTGTGTCAAATTCAAATTCATTTATTCAACATTTACAAACAAAACTTGCAAAATGTCTTACATTTAATACAAAATAAATATAAAAATTAAAATTGACAGTAATGTTGAATAAAGCTATTTCAGGTACCCTGAGAAAACTCCGTGTGGGGCACCATCACGTATTTTTTTTCAGAGGATGAAGTTTACATAGGTCTGAGACCTGTGCGTGGGTAATGAGTTGGATGATGGTGATTGATGAGTTGGACCTACAGTTTTAGGTGAGTTCCAAACCACCGGGAAGTGATTTTACAGCAGAGAACAGTGTCTTTTAAACACAATAAAAGAATAAAGAATTTTTGTTATTAAATCCTCATTTCATTCAATTATTGTATGTTCATTGCCAACTTATTTGCACATAATTCTCTTCAACATTGAACTATTTAAAACTTTGCATGTATCTTGACATTCAGCAGAGTTAACCTACAGAGTTCATCACTAATCTATAGTTAATATAGATAATAAATTACTTTTTTGTTTAGTTCAAGTTATTTTGAAAAAATAATCGTCCAGGTGTTTTGCTTTTATTTTCGTGCACAGTTAATTATGAGGCAAACTCTTAAAAATTATATGATTATTTGTACATTGTCGAATTTCAACTCACCCATCAATCGATCCATGACACTTTTCAACGCCGTGTCATATGATAAAAAAATAATAAGCGTATGGCTCTTATTTGTGGGGAGACCCCTACAGGTAGTTCCACTCCGCCGTTTGAGCCATGAAAACTTATTTATTATCAATTAAAATACAAAAGTCTGATCACAAATAAACAGATAAAAGTTCTACTCAAGGTTAATAAAAACAGAATTCTACTTACACCAAGATGACACTCTTCATTGACATCAGAAGGAATACCAGACAGCTCCCAAACGCCTTTGGCCACTTCAAGGCTGAACGTGTGTAGGGCTACATCGAGCAAATAGGCTGGTTTCAGATGGGGCGAATTGACCAGGTTGTACGTGGCGTCTGGGTGCTCTTGAAGCCAAGGCGTCTCATTGGCTGTGTGGTTCAGTACCACATCGCACACACTCAGCATCTGGAAACAATACATAATTTATGAGATTGCAAAATAAGACTAAATTCATATCTCAATTCATATGTTTAGTAGAAGATTTGATTTTGACACTTATTTTTGCTTGTTGCTCCTCCTACCAGGGCGTGACTTGTTATGGCCTTTTTATTTTATGTCATTGTTTTTAATTGTATAATTCTAGCCTACTTGTGTATTGTTCTGCTTGTTACTTTCTGGTTCTTGATTTTGACACTGATTATTCCTTGATGCTCCTCCCACCAGTAGGCGTCTTTTTTTATGGCCTTCAGCCAATCACAGACCTTCAATGAAGGTCAGCCTATCAAAGGTACTTTCTCCCTCAGCCAATAGTATCATTCTGTGTTAAGTATACATTAAACTACTCTGTACTTTAGTTTTAGTTTGTTTGAGATTGATAATGGTGTAACAACTGAGACTGGTATCTCACTGTTTTCAATAAATAAATGTCGTTGTGACAACTTCAAGTCTTATTATTCATTAAATGTCTATCAGCACTATCACGAAATCATGAAATTTCAGAAAAATGCCAAGTCATTATTATTTTACGATGAATTGTTTATTGATGAACACGCAATTATTGGCTAATACAATAATTATATTTATATTTACGTATTAAATACATATATACTTATATATCTTCAGTAGATTTGTAAAATGACTGCAACTTTTCGAAACATTGATATAATCTATTTAAGGCATAGGTCATATTTACGAATATAATTGAAATAATACTTGTCAATGGCTATCTACCTATAATTTTCAGATACTGAAATAAATTACCTTCCAATCGCTCCTCATTTTCTCAGTGAAATTGGCCACTTGGTCAAACCCCACTTTATTTTCTCCCTCGCTGAAAGAAGGATTGAGATCTAGCTGACTGCGAAGACTGTAGGCTGAATTTGAACCTCCCAGTTCCTGTTTGAGACAGATAAATATGACAGATTTTCCAATTCTAATTCATTGCAATAAATAATGCATGCACGTTTGTATAGATAGCAAGACTATTCGACATTAATAATTTTAAAATTCCCATTCGACGTTGAGTTATAATTTAGCTACACTTTGATACTATACGAACTTGCATTTTGGTCAACTCCAAATTATCCTATTAACCTTTATTATCAGAGAATCTCATAATAAAATAAATGAACGTGAATTGTAGAAAAATATTCCGCCAATACCCTATATCAATTTCTGAACAAGAGGAGGTCTTCTACTTCACAGCATTGAATAAAAAATCGAATTTTCATAATATCGATTACCGTATATTTAGTAACTCCTTCATCAAAGAAATGTTTATAATGCACTCCAAATGTTTTGAAATTTGAAAGAAGTTTTGTGCTCATAGCATGTTTATTTATTTATAGACAAATTAACAATAAATGCAAATAGGCAATAGACCAGAGCCCAAAACTGCTCTCTTTACAAATTTTGATTGAGCTATTTCATCCAAAATTTAATTGATATATAAACTAGTTGAGGTCTTCTACTTCACAGCATTGAATAAAAACATCTAATATTAATAATATCAATTATATTTAGTAACTCTATCCTCATATTTATGAATTGTACCTTTATATTTAATTGTATTTTAGTAAGTTATTAAATAAATAAATAAAGCTTTCTAAGCAACATTTGCAATAAGATTATTATTATTTTGAGAATGTGCTGTGTTTTTGTGTATTCTGCAGATGATTCCATAATGAGCAAACTTTTCAATTTCTAGACGTTTGTTTCAATAATTATGCACTTTGATTTATATTCAACGATGATAATACAATTTTTCATGATATTTTTTTTACTGACCCTTGCACAATGGATTGATTAGGATCAATGAACTGTTTTCATGCATCCTGTTTTCTAGCTTTGTGAGATTTTTCTAAACTTGTTTACTCTACCTGAATGGGTGTAAAATGAATAGCATTGTATCCAGTTTCCTTGGCCACTTTTAGCTTGCCTTCCCAAGATGATAAAGGCCCAAGACATTTGGCAAGATAAGTCACACATTGCACGCAATCTAGAGGAATATTTTGGCCTTTGGCACTGAGTTCCGGGTCCACAAGAATGTATCCCGAGCCAGCTTTCTCCTCACTAGAAAAGAAACATTATAAAAATTACAAATATGCAAATAGTATATCAATATTATTCAACTTTTCAAGTGAATTATTCAACTTTTCAATATTATTTCACATATAACCACCACTTTTCAACTACCTACTATATGCCTTTGAATAATATTTTAGAATTGAGGGATGCACGTATGCGTTGTAAAAAATAGAAGAGACGAAATTCTCAATGCGAAATTACAAACAAGACTAAATGCAACAGAAAATCAAGTTTAATATCTTATAGGTATTGTCCTAAATGTTTTGGGCAAAGTAACATATTCAAAATTTGTGAAGAGAGCGGTTTTGGACTTGAGTCTGTTGCTCCTTCACATCCATTGTAATTTTGTCACATTAAATTAATAAATAAATATAAAATAATATAGTTTCTGGTTAGGTAAAAGTATAGAATAGAATAAAATGATTGCCTTTAATATTTGCTAATAAGCCGGCTCTCTCTTTCGATCAACGCTCTTTTACAAAAATATATTTTTTTTTTTAGTATACCGGTATTAAAATATTTATTATATAAGAAAAAAGTATAAAGTTGATGTAAATTGAATTTGAACCGCATTTAAGTGGTTGGATCGACTGATGAAGCTGCTCAAGCAGCTGCGAGATCTGTAGCTCAGGGTCGGCCTCCTCAGTGGTCCAGGTGACTGCTATGACAGTATTCATCTCTAGCCTGGCTTTGGCAGCTTTTTCCGTCATCTTTGGAGCTGCTATTGCTATTCCGCTTCTTGGTTGCTACTATTTAAAAGTTATTTGTGTCACATGTTTTTGTAAAGTTTTTTTAAATAAAGTGAAATAACGAAAAAATCATCAAAAATTCAATCTTATCTTCATTCTGTATCCAACTCCAAGCTCTGCTTGTTCTAAAATTATCTTTTTCTTTTTTTAAATATAATTTATTGTTTCATGCAATGCAAACTATGTTGAACTCTATTCGAGTTCTACAACCAAATTAGAGCTGCCACATACAACGGTGTTCATAGAAAAATGGCTTTGCCATATAAAATTTAATGACATTTTTACAAGTATAGAAATATTTCATGATTTTTTTCAACAGCAAAAAATTATGCGATCTACGCTAGTCATGTATAAAAAATCGTCTATATGTCATTACTATAAAAAGGTGAATTCCAAATCAAAACAAAAAACTTTATCATTACAGTATCAGTTCGAATTTCAAGTTATTTGTTTGTATGTGGTACTTAGAAGATGGCAAATAAAGATATTTGAATTGCATTTTTTTTTCGGACGATGAAGCCCATATAGGTCTGATACACTAATATATGTGCGTGGGTAATTTGATCAAATAATTAAAAAAAATTATGAAAAAAATATGGAACTATAAATTTTTCCGGGGCGACTTGTATTCCTAAAAGAAATAAAAAGTTCATTTATGAATTTTAAATTCACTGCACTATTCTGCCACTCATTAGTTGGATTGATTGATGGGTTGAACGTAGTTTTAGGTGCTTTCTGAACAGCCGGGAAGTGATTTTACAGCAGAGAACAGATCTTTTTGCTGGCTAATCTAATCGATCACTCTTACAAAGAGGGCCCAGAAGTTCGTAGCTTATCTTAATCTGACTGAACAGATACCTGCTACGGCTCACGGCTATCATAAACATTAAACAGATAAATCCAAAATCAAGTCTAACAATTTTAACATTAGGCCTACAGTATCAATTTGAAGTTATTTATTTGTGTGATACATAAAAGGTGGCAAAAATAGATATATTTGAATTGAATTATAAACAATAAACCTAGCAATATGTGCTAATATGGTAGCCCTAAAACAAAATATTTTTTTTTAATCAGATTCTTTTCTCTGGACATAACATTTGGTAATTCCCATATCCTACCAGCCATCGTAGTTAAAATAGTAATGGAACGACTCAGCCTACATTTGTTATTATTATTAGTTGCTGAACAGTCAATTATATAAATTGACTTCCCGGTGGTTCGTAACCCACCTAAAACTGTAGGTCCAACTCATCAATCACCATCATCCAATTCATTACCCACGCACAGGTATCAGAATTATGTGGGCTTTATCATCCGGAAAAAATATAGCAGTTAAATACCAGTTATATAGCAGTAAATTTGACTCATTAACATTGTTCAAAAAAATATATGATCATGATAAAAAATATGTTAAACTAATAATAACATATATGATAATGAATATGTAAATTATAAGTAGGATTCATATTTTTCCTGATAATTATCTCAAGGCATGATCACCTGTCATCATAGGTGAAATAGTAATGAAAGGACCCAGATGTAGTGAGTTGTATACGACAGTAGCGAGCAGTGTCGTCGGATTGTGAGCCTTGCCATGCCAGTGTCTTGTATTGGCTGCGCACGAACGGACCGGAATCAGTTGGTGCGTTTGTATAGACGGTCACTTGACGTCCGAACAGCGATGGACCCAGTCTCAGGTCAACGGCCCATCCTGAAAACAAACAAACAAATTAGATGTTTTTGTGATATTTACATGAATTTGAGACTTTGCGTGGATAATAAGGTAAACAAAGGTAGCGTTCCTGGGAGCTTCACTGGTAAACGACCAATAATGTTACCGGTAGCGTCTGATAGGTCTATTCAAATTCGTAGACGTTAAAAAACTTGAATATTATATTATAAGAAAACTTACGCCTCCAATCCTTGTATACAAGGACGCAAGTTTTTTAATAATATATAATATTATCAATCCAGGACTGAGGATGGCAGTTGCACCGCTGAATAAACTTCAATACACCAATCAGACGTCACCGGTGACAATTACCGGTTAATGAGAAGGCTCTCATGAACTCAACCAGTGGCACAAAAATTCCAGGCTGCATATGGAATCAAGCCCGAGACCATCGGAACTGCAGTCAGGTGCTCCAACTAATACACTAATGCCCGGTTTCTTATTCATTCTGTAAATAATTCAGAAATAGCGGCCCTAAGGCTTGTCTTACACACACCCGCAACCGGTGCTGTTTACCCAGATGTAGGGACATTGTATCACATGGATACCCGATCTTTGGTATAATATCATACAATGCAATTATAATAAAAACTTAAACACTTTTGAGTGGAAATTGTGGCGTGACGGCCTTTTCACTCTGTTGTAAAGAGCATCATCAATGAAATTGTGTACTCAAAAGTGTAACTGTACCGTACTCAAAACTGTACTGTGGGTCATCTGACGATGCTCTTTACAAGAGTAAAACGGCCGTCACGCCATACCGTAAGTCACAATTTCCACTCAAAAGTGTTTATTATTATTAGTAAAAGTTTTTATTATATTACACTAGTGGAAACAAGACGGATCTTCAACATTATAATGTAATTATGCTTATGTAAGGCACACGACAACGGTTACTTGACTGTTAAATATGTGTGAAACAAGCCTTAGAATCCAAGCCTAATTGAATCAACATGATTTACTGAACGACTGAGAAACCGGGAGTGACACGAGTTAAATGACAATCTAGCAATTGGCGGCTCTGGTAGCGCAGTTGGTTGGAGCGCTTGTCTGTGATAAATAAAGCTCTGGTTGGCTTCGTTTCCTACAGCCTTGGGTTCGAATCTCATTCAGCCATGGATGTTTCTCATCATTAACCCATTCACCTCATTACCCACGCACAAGTCTTCTGGGCATCATCGGAATAAAAAATCTTTTAAAAATTAAGTTTTGAAGACTCTAAAATGGAGTACAATATGAGCCAAAGGTATTCGCATATCACCACAACTATTCACAAGTTACCATAAAGCCTAAATAATATTACAATAGTTGAGTCTTAGAATTAATCTGCAAGAAACGCTTTGTGCACTATAAGACTAAAACAGAGAAAATATTGTTTTCATTGAAGGGCAGTCTAAACTCGGAGTTTCAAAATTAAATGAGCCCAGTTAAACTCATTGACATAATGCTGGATAGCAAACTGTGCTGGGACAGCCACGCCGAATTCCTTTGTAAAAAACTGACTAGAATCTCATTTATATTGTGAAAACTTAAATTTTTTGTTAGAACTGAAGTTCTATTGATGGCATACTATGGTCTCTTCCACGCACATTTGAATTATGGCCTCAGCTTGTGGGGTAACTGTTCCTCTGCAAAAACAAAGTTTTCATATGGCAAAAAAAGCAATAAGGTGCACGGGAGGACTAAAATTTAGCGAATCTTGTAGGGAAACTTTAAAAAAATTGGACATCATGACCATCCTTAGTATGTACATATACTGCAATGTTGTTTACATAAAAGAAAATGAAAATATTTTTGTTAAGCAGCATGAAAATCATAATTACAACACTAGGAAGAAGTTCAATCTAGTAAAACCGACCACTAAGCTGCACAAATCCTTTAAAAGCCACAGGCACCAACAGTATGATTTGTTTAATAAATTACCTTCAGTAATAGGAAGCCTTCCAAAAGGAAAATTCAGAAAGGATTTGCTTAAAAGTGAGGTTTTTTATACCATAGAAGAATATCTCAACAGCGAAATCTAGTCAACGTGACAATGAAATTTTTTGACAAGATCCATGTATATTTTATATTTGTGAACGATAAATCATTCTATTCTATAAAAAGAACTTCAAATGAATTTTTTCAATCAATATTTCAATATTTGTTCAATCTCAATAAAGAATGAAACATTTAAACGTAATCACCTCTTTTGAGCCTATAGAGAGTTCCGTCATTATGCTCTCCATCATTGAGGATGAGCGTTCTGATTGGCCCATCACACATCTTACTCGACCCCACACTGCAGGAAGAGTCGCTAAAAGAAAACAAAGAAATTACGCATTATATTTGGAGTGAAATTATCTGAATGCAACATTTAATGTAGTATTTAATATATAAATACGAAGCAGAAGAAAGCACAACAACCAACTATGGACTCAAAGATTATAAAAAGGTACAATAAATAACAATATCGAAGAATTATTATTGCAGTAGATTGTAATGAGTTAAAAGAAGAAATGATCGAACTACAAGTAAAAATTTGTAGCACTGGGAAGAAATTTGCAATCTTGTCATCTTCCAAAATAGCTCTAGCTTGAATAAAATGAACTTTTTGAGAAATTTTACTGGAGAAGAACAAATTAAAGAGAATTAAGCGCTGTTAGAAATAACTAGCAATTATAGTGAACTGCGGCATTAATATTCGTGAATCTCAATCTACATTGGAAGCCAAAATTATTTATAGAATTTAGTCCAAAATTTTTTAAGAATACAGAGCCGGTTTATATAGAAGATTGCTTTTTTCTTCATGAAATTTACTAATTAATTTTTAAACCTACTTCTACTTATTCTAATTGTTCACTAGAATTGATCTAGAAGTTCAATGAAATGTTATGTTAAAGTGTTGAAACTCAACTAGTTCTGTGCAAATGTCATTAATAAATCAAGGCATCAGTCTCTAATTTTTAATTAGAATGAGGAAGTTCTATAAACCAATGGAAACTCAAATTACAATTTGAATTCACTTTAAAATTCATAATAAAACAATAATTTTATATGTATTTCATCAATCCTATCAATAGAAGTGTAGAAGTGTACGGTCGTGTAAAAAGGATGATTCGATTATCAAAAACATGATTTTTCAGTTACTATCTTGAAACCCCTTTCATTTTTAATTTTCCCAGAAGATCCCAAGTTTAGGACGCAATTTTCAGGAGATTTATACCTGGAATGCATTTTTGAAAATTTCTGTTACAAATGACTAGGCTGAAATCAACCCCTTTCACGAAATACAGGGTCAAATCCAAAAATTGTTTGCTATTCTTCATGAAGTTCGCTCATGATTATGTAAATCTAAATCTATATTGAAAGCCAAATTTCTTTATAGAATTTAGTCCAGAATTTTTCATGAATACAGTGCCGGTTTTTATAGAATATTCCTGGATTTCTTGTTCCATGACGATCTGCGTTGTTATTGTAAATTTAACAACTTGCAGTCAATTTTAATTGCTAATAAATAATAATTCATACTTATTGTTTGGCCAAACGTTTTCGAGTCATGGAGACTCACCTTGAAGATGAGTCTCCATGCTTTTTATTCTTCATGAACATTACTGATTATTTTGAACATCTAGTTCTATTCTTATTCATCGAGTTTCCTTGATTTTGTTAACCTAGTTGTACTTTTTCATCAAGTTTCCATGATTTTGTATGTCTAATTCTAATAGAACATATTTGTGAACATAATTCTGATCTACATAAGTTTCTCTATGCAATCTAGTACCGGTATTAAGAAGATCGTTCATAGTCTAGACATTCTTTTTTTTTGTAGATTACGTCTTGGAGACTCCAGTTAAGGAGTATAAGACAAGTCAGATCAACAATATTATACACTAGATACCATAATTACTTCAATTAGTTGAGGTGAGGCGTAATTTTGATGTGAAAGGAACTCTTGTACACTATAAAAAGCTTTATCAACTAAATATTTCTTCAATTGTTTTTTAAATATTTCTATATTTTCAAGACTCTTCAAAAACTGCGGTAGCTTGTTGTAGAATTTCCTACCAATATAACTAGGTTTTTGTTTGAATAAGCTACTATTGTGACTCACCAAGTGATAATCTCCTCGGCTTCTTGTATTATAATCATGTACATCAAGATTTTGGTTAATATCATTCGTTTTTACATATAGAGTAGCTTCATACACATACAAGCAGGGTACAGTTAGGAGACCAAGTCTCTTGAACAACGGCCTACATGAATCTAATCTATTTACTCTTTCTATACACCTAACCGCTTTCTTTTGGATCTTAAACACCCTATCAAGATTTTGTTTTGATGAATTACCCCATACTAAGATAGCATACCTAATATGTGACAGTAAGAGCCCATGGTAAGCTGTAAAAAGTAACTTTTTGTCATTCAATCTAGCGAGCTGTCGCAGGACAAATACCCCAGATGAAATTTTACTACATATTTTCTCAATGTATGGAGTCCAGGTCAATCGTCTATCCAACATAACTCCTAGAAATGCAATTTTTCTTCCTGGTCTAATTGATTATCGTTTACAAACACGTTTATAGCCCTATCTTCATTTAAATTATGTTTGTTTTTGAATTGAAGGTATTGGCATTTTTTACTATTTATAGTTAATTTCAACTGATTTAAAAATTGGACAATGGACTGCATACCTATATGGGCACTTATTTCTAAATTATCTAGAATGGAATTGCTGAAAATGAGTGATGTATCATCAGCAAATAAGAGGGCTCTACCACTAATTAATTCTTTAGGTAAACGGTTGACATATAACAAAAAAAGCAATGGACCTAGTATTGACCCCTCAGGCACTCCAGCTTGCACCTCTAATTTATTAGATTTATTCTTTACTATACTATTACCAACTACTGCAGTTAGTTCTACACATTGTTTTCTCCCAATAAGATATGATTCAAACCATTTCAGTTCAACCCCATTTACGCCTACATTTTGCAGTAAATTTCTATGATTAACACAATCAAATGCCTTTGAAAGATCTAAGAAGATTGCAGTAGCTTTATCACCTATATCTATTAGTTTATCAACTAGAGAAACTATGGCTGTCTTTGTTGATCTCCCTTTCTGGAAGCCATGCTGTTCATCACAGATAAAGTTAGCTTCTTGAAGGTGCAGAAGTAAGCTATTGAGAACTACTCTTTCAAAAATTTTACTTATTACATTTAAAATACTAATGGGCCTATAGTTTTCCACCTTTTCTCTATCACCACTTTTGAAGATTGGCAAGATCTTCCCCTCTTTCAAATTATCTGGAACAACACCTTGTTCTAATGAATGATTGATCAGATGAATCAAAGGGTCTAACAATTGATCTTTACATTCTTTCAGAATTTTACTGGATACCCCATCCATTCCTACAGTTTTTTTATTATTCAAACTATCAATGATATTTGACAACTCATCTTGCGATACTGGGTGGAATTTTAATTTGTTCTGAATCCCGTCATTATTCCACATGTTTGCATCACTAATACCTGTATTAAGAAGTAGTTTACATAGTTGACAGTTTAGTTCTGAACAATGGTTTCAGTATTAATGTTCAACATCTTGAAACATACAGTAATTGAAACAAATTTCATGCTTTTCACTAATGATAATTATATAAATATCATAATACCAATAAAGATCACTACTCACAAGTCATAATACGTAGACGAATTGACATCAAATAAGCATGCAAATGAATGCCACCAAGTAATAGCCACAAAAAACAACACAATAAAAACAACTAAAAGAAACAAGGTTAGTAACATGCTTCAGGGTAACATGAAGAAAGCTGCTGATTTTGTAAAGTTATTGAATAATGGGAGAAATTCAGCCATCGTTATCAGTGATTCGGTTTTATATCTAGAATGACCTCAGAGTGAATCGAACAAAGTGATACTATATTTAAATGAACGTTTTTTCAGCTTGTTATTTCGTCAATGATTTTTTAATCAGTGCAATAGCTACAATTGAAATCGGATAAAACGATACCGGTTTTAACGGCGTATCTAATAAAATGTGGTATAGAATATCAAAATGTAGGGGCCCTTGAAACATTGCATAGCTTTTTTACTGATGTGATGTTGCCTTACATTTAATTTTTTCGTTTCATCCACTTCGGGGTACGTTAAATCATAGACGAACCATCATCTTACGAACCTTACTATCCCTGATCAATGGTTAAATCAACTTTGATCTTGACAGTGAATTCTCTATGAATTGGCCTCTTTCCGTCTTCTCCAATACTTTATTTTTTCAGAAGTAGCTTTTTTCTTTACAGTTAATTATTGTAGGCCTATTATGAAAATTTATTAGAAAATTGCAAGTGTTTTTTCAGTTTAGCATAAATTGTTCTTCACTCAATAATAATAATAATTTATTTTTAAATATTCCGATTTTTTCAACATTGGAAAAATGATCGCTGAAAAATTCAGGATCCACCCCACTAATGCAGAGTTCTACCTTTATCTATATAATTTTTTTTAAATTACAAGTCTCCATAATAGCAGATTATTGAAACAGAAAACTTGTGAGTACGTAGGCCTAATTTATTAGGTATGAAAACTTGAATAATCACTTTGAATAATCTTTCAAATTTCTTTTGAGTTTCAATTCAATAAATTATATTGTTATCAATTCGTAATGCAAAGAGCCATGTAGGAAAACATCAGACATGTTAAGTTCTCAAGAATAGCCGAGTCATCATGAAAAAAATAGATCTGACTTAATTTAATGAAACGATTGTTGTGACTCAACTAATGCTCGACTAGTGCATTCCAGATAGACTCAGATAGTTGACATTGAATTAAATTTTGTTTAAATATCGATTGGGACACGGAAAATTCACCCCCATGACCTTCTGCCATTTGATCTCAGGGTTGCGTCATTGTTGAAACACCCGTTAGTACCGTATATTGAAAATTGGTTGAGAGAATATTCTTACCGAAAAAAAAGTTGTAAGCCACCAAACACTAGGATCACTTTAACAGATTGACACACGAGTTAGGTCAGAGATTACTGGAGAGCATACTAAAAATTTCGAACCACTGTTAGATACTGCCTTTGTTTTTTCTATTTTTTTCTATGCTACAAGTCGGTGAACTTGTTATGCTGTACTGAGTTACATTTTTCATGGCCGGTGACCATTTTGAAAAGGAAATTTTGCGATTTTTAGGCCTAACATTTTGAAGACCGCAATGCAACGGTCTGGTGCGTACATGACTAATATGAAACAGTCGCAAGAAAGACAAAGATTGTAGATTGTAATTTAATATTTTCGAGTTCAAGACCTCGGACAGTCTAGTCACTATTCTTCTAGTGAGAAAATTTTGATTCGCTCGAAAACCTTGTTGAAGATGGTAAAAGACTACTTGAAAATGGTAGAAGCCTACTTGAAAAACTTATTGAGAATTATTGTAAAAAAATAGCTGAACCAGTTGATGCCATTTTATTTCATAAAAAAAATAATTTGACGAATTGTCACAGTATTATTAAACAAATTAAATTGGGAGTTATTAAAAGCAAAGAAAAATACTTTGTCAAAGTAGTTTTTGTGTATTCAAAAACAAATTGAGTTGGAAATGATTAAAAAGATAATAAAAATACCAATAATATTGAATTGACAATACAAATACAACAAAGTTAATACTTTATATGTTATTTCTGAATTTAATGAATATTTGCTAGTTTGCAATATAGAATTACGACTGATTCAAAAATACTACTGAGTTACCGTATATATTTTAGGAAACTTTTAAATACACTCTAATAATTCTCAATGTCTATCTACCAAACTATCCTTAGCACTATTGAAAATAATTCTTTGCCCACTAACAACAATATTCACAATCATAGAACTAGATCAGCCCTTAACTATCATCTACCCAGTGTGAATTTAGCCATAGCCAAGAAAAATCCATTTTACCAAGGTATAACCTTCTACAACAAACTACCTGATGAAATAAAAAGTATGAAAACAGACAGGAATAAATTCAAAACAGAAATAAAGAAATTCCTTTTGAACCATAGCTTTTACTCTGTAAAGGAGTATTCTGAATACAACATTAGCTCTTAGTTATTGACAAAAATTAGCGTTTTTAGTGCATTTTTCTAAAATTATTTTATATGTTGACTTAAAGTTGTTGCTTTTGACAAAGTACTGTAGTAGTATTCACGTATCATTTTGCTCATAATATTAGTGTTTGTGACAATGTATTTTTTTAAGTACTGGACTGTAATTTTATTATTTTATAAGGTGATGAATGTGATATATGTTTTTTAAAATAAAATCTGACGTATGCTATAATTGTAATGTACAATTTCTTGCAATAAATTGAATTGAATGTCAATGTTTGAGCAAGAAGTTTGTACAATAAAAGATAACAATGGGAGACTGAAACTAAAATATATGGTGTCTTGATTTTCTACAATGAACCACGCTAAGAAAGTACTTAAGAAAACTTTGGAGATAAGATAACTTCTGTGATGTTTTCCATGATGAAATACTTGATCTAATATCAAAACTGACACTGTATTTCTATTTAAATTATGATTTTTACTCACTTTACTGGAGGGGTGCATTTCACGCCTAAAAATAAGGCTGATGAAGCTTCTCTTTAAATAGAAGTGAATTCATCCCTCCAGTATAAGTGAGTAAAAATAATTATTTAAATAGAAATACAGTGTCATTCTGATATTAGATTGAGAAAAATTATTTACTACAATCTAAATATTGACAAAAATTATTCACTACAATATAGATAATAACAAAAATTACTACAATATAAATATTAACAAAAATTATCTACTACAATCTAAATATTAACAAAAATTATACTTTAAAATTTAAAAAATGAGAGATTGTGACACAAATAAATGAAGACTTCGTTTTCTACTATAAGCTAAGAAATTGCAGCAGATTACTTCAAAGATAGAATAAATTATTTACTAGAAGCTTAAAATTTTCAAATAATAAGAATGAGATATTACAACTCAAATGAATGCAGAGTTCCTTTTCTTCAATGTACAATGAGCAGAGCTGAGAAATTACAGCAGAATACATAATGGTTGAAATAAATCATTTACTCACTTTTACTGTGATATAATTTTGACTCAAATGGAGTCATTCTCAACACTGCCATAATCACTTCTTGCTTTCCAATCCTGTAATATACAGTTTTTGAATTATGTTTGTTAGAGGAGACTGTGCTAAAAGCAATAATGACACGAGAATCTAATTTGTTGAACTATCACTACCATTAGATTAGAGCAATGGATTGTTGAGACATGGAAATGTTGATATTTCTCAATGATGTTCATGATAATAGAATTGGACCTTCAATGCTTTTGTTATTGATTTTTATTGCCACCTTATTACCAATAGAATTCAATTGATGTTAAAATCACTAATATTATTATACAGACGTCTTCAAGCAGACCTCTTCTACAAAACTGAAGCGCTGAAGAATAAGGAATTGAAGCCATTGAAGGAGAAGGAGAGAAAAACAATGAGAAGAAAATGGAGAAGAATGAGGAAGAGGAGGATGAGGAAGAAGGGAGGAGGAGAAGAAGAGAGATAAGAAAAGACTGTTAAATAGAAAACAATGAGAAGAAAATGGAGAAGAATGAGGAAGAGGAGGATGAGGAAGAAGGGAGGAGGAGAAGAAGAGAGATAAGAAAAGACTGTTAAATAGAAAACAATGAGTAGAAAAATGAAGAAGAGGATAGGAAAAGGGAGAGGAGGTGAAGGAGGATGAGTAGAAGAAAAAGAGGGAAGGGATAAGAAAAGACCATTCAATGGAAAACAATGAGGAGAAAAATAGAGAAGAGAACATCAGAATGAGGAAGAGGAGTAGAAGAAGGATGATGAGAAGGAGGAGGAAGAGGGGAAGGAGAAGGAGGAGAAGGATGATGATGAGGAGGAGGAGGATGATGAGAAGGAGAAGGAGGACGAGGAGGAGGAGGAAGAGGGGAAGAAGGAGAAGGATGGGGGGGGGGAAAGGAGAAGAAGGAGGAGGTGAAAGAGAAGAAAATGAACAAGAAAAAATACTATTAAATTTGTAAGTATATTAACTTACATAACGTTCTCCCATCCCAATATATCCCAATTCAATTGAATCGGACAACTTGCTAGTGCTTTGGTGAACCGAGTAATTAATAATTCTACAATTTATAGAGATACCATTAAACGTTTACTTTGCTAGTAGGAATTAGTTACAATGTTTCTGTTAACCTTCGGAATCAGTTAACAACTGATTGAATATCGAGATGTTAGAATCCCCAATAACCCCAATGATGAAAATACATAAAAATGGAACTTGTATGATGTTTGACCACATTTTGCCAGATAAGATACCTCTACTGTTCTGTATTTTACAAGATTGGCTAGTAGTAATTGGTTGACAACTGATTGAATATCGACATGTTAGAAACCCCAATGATGAACATACATAAAAATGGAACTTAGATGATTAACCCAATGTTTCCAGATAAAATGACTTCACTGTTCTGTATTTTGTCAGATAAAATGCCTTAACTATTAATCAACATACATCAAAATGGAACATAAATGGCGTTTAACCCAGTTTTGTCAGATGCTTCTACTGTGGAGTCGTCTTACCCGATACTTGTATGCCTAAGCAAGTGGATGATTCTACATGCTTTTGCCAGCCCATTAGCAAATACCAGCAGGACATTAATAGTTTGCGCCAATATCTCCTGGATAGCAAACCTTCTAATCAAAGGCCGCGATGGCCCTGTCCCCATAACGACACTGCGCTCAGGTCAACGGCCAATTTTTCCTACTTTGGTCTAGATTCTTGCTGTTTACAGGCTTGCACTGTTAAATTGTCTACAGTAGAACCATAATGAGAGGCCCTGTACAATGGAAAAAAAGAACATGATAGATGGAGAAAAAGGAGATAGAAACATTAAAGCCTTATTATACAGAGCAAATGCAGTCACAGTCGCGTGCCACAACGTGATACTAAATTATACCAGCTGACCGTGTGATTGAGCTCAACAATTTCAAAGTGTACATATTTTCAAAGCCATCAGCTGATTTTTCAATCAATTTACAAAATTGGGGATTTAGCCTAAAATAGTGGCGCGCAACTGCGACTGCAGCGGCTCTTTATAATAAGGCTCTTGGGGTTTCTTTATTGGACAATAGGCATGCACTGTATATTAGATACAGTACTTCAAGTGTTCGAATAATTGATTATGGAATTTGTTAATGTATGAGTTGATATGCAGCGGAAACAGAAAATTCACTTAAGAAACTAGGAATGTAAAATGGCACCGATATAGATGAGTTCACTAGAAAAAAACAGATTTCTCGTACTATTGTTGTTAAAAGACTCCATATTTAAATTTTCTAGCAGAGTAGAAGGATAACAAATAGAAAAAAAATAATAAAAAATTAAGTTGAAAAATGGGGCGACGAATGAGCTAATTAGGAAGATAGAAATACGGTTTTTAGAGTTTTCAATCTAAGCCAGTGAAATGTATAGACTTCTAGAGTTATAAAGCTAAATTTGTACAACTTCTGTTTTAATACAGTATTTAGGCCTATGTGTATATATTGAAGAAGGATAACAAACATATCTAGTCGAATCCTTTGATTCTGTACTAAATTAATGAAATATTTATTTGTTCAATCTATTTTTGAACTTATAATCATTTTTAAGATTTGATGTTATATTTTGTTTTAAACGCGATAGCATAATGCATCAATGAATGCATTATCATGCACACATAATATAGAGCTCAAATTACACTAAATTGTCAAGCATTTATGAATGATAACTTATTAAGATAACTATTGTTCATTTCTTACACCAGCAATGAAAAAATGCGTCTTCTTGAAGTAATAATCACAGAATATTATAACCACTTTATACCAATATACTAACATGGTATATAGATCATAACTTTAAGAGTAGACTAGAATTTGATAAAATAAAATAGAATGCTACTCACAAGAATTTTCCAGTACGATATCGCAATGTGACTTTTGCTGTTTCAGTAGCACTACTACTATCAATAGAATAGAATGTGGAACGAATTCAAATAATTCTGAATGACAGATAAGATCGCACTCCCAACTTCCAAAATAATAGACGAGTGAATGACCTTCAACTTTAACCCTGGTTGAAAACTATCGAAGATCAACAATTAAATACTGCATTAAATCGTTAACAGAGTGCAACGACATTTGATTCATTTCGTCTGGAAGACTTGAGTTTGTTCAAATATAAGATTTATGAAATGAAATACAGGAGTAAAACGATTTTTTCCTACAGTGACCCGAGAAAGTGCCTATTTTTGCACTAACTGTAGCACGCAAAATAGTCTATTCCTGCACCAGTGCGGGAAAGTACTTTTCCGCACTCCAAATTTGCAACCTAACAACACAAAATAGTTAGCATGTAATACGCACGTTCCCTATTCTGCATTAAAAAATAGGTTCGCTACTCTGCTTCAGCTGCATAATAGTTGTAGTTGAAATCAATTTGATTCGAAGATAGGTTACGGTATGTGAGGAAAGTAGGGGTTATTGAGAATACTGCCGCGGCCAATCAGAAGACAGGGGGGCGTGGCCACCCCCCTTCCCCCTCCCCCAGGTCAGACATTTTGTAAACACCCACCCCTTCCCCCTGTCGCAGTCAGCCATTTTGTTTTTAAGGTCACATACCCCCTTCCCTATGTGTCCCCACTTTATTCCCAATAGATTAAAGGGGGACCCCCCGCAAGCACCAATGAGAGAGGACCTATCCCCCCTGACCCCACCTCTCACAGAAGGTTCCCAATAAATATAGAACATACAGCTTTATATCTATATATACATGCTTGCAATTGTATATCTATATATACCTGCTTGCAATTACTATATCTATATTTGCTCTTATCCGTAACCCCCCGCCCCCCGCCCCACGCTTTAGCTATTAATTGCATCTGCACACTTGCCACCTCCTGCTGTGATTCTCAAAGCCCTCTCTCTCTCTTTCGCACGTGCAGTGTTAATACCCCCCTGCCCCCCACCCTCCACCCACCGATTTAGCTATTAATAATACTTCCGCCCCCCTGCTGTGAAAAAACTATTTCATAACGTTTAAAAGCAGAGCACGTGCACAAGTTTTATGTGTGTGTGTGTGTGTGCGTGTGAGAGAGACGTGCTCTCAGGTCATTAACCTTAGAATTTAACGGTCGCAACACGTGCCTAGCAGGTGGGGGGCTGTACACAGAAATAGAATAGTTCTACACTCCTCGATTCCTAGATTGATAGCGTTGTAATAGGCGTTCTTGTTGGGGAGGTAAAAACAAACTACTATCATATTTTATCGTCGGCTCATCCATTCCAATAAGCCGAAGAAATTCGCTGACAGTATGTTCTGGCAATAGTCCTCGTCCCTCCAACTCTTTATAATCAAACGTTCTGGCAGCCATTAAACATTTTTCTATCAAATAATAGGCATATCTATACATCAGATCATTTAAATGCCTCTTGAAATCTCGATTATTATGCACATAATCCATTAATAGGTCCTGTGATATTTTTACAGCTGTGTTAAGTTGTTCATATGAGATGAATCCTGCTTTTTCAATTATAAACTCTTTTTTAGTGAGTAAATTTTCCCTATTGAATTCATCTCGAGTGAGTAGTTTATCTCTTTCTGCCTTTGCCTCTTTGCTAATAATTTTCATCTCATTATTGAGGGTATGTCTACTCACCAGCACACTAGCCTTCTCCTGCTCAAATTCTCTCCTAGTTAAAACAACCTGTTCTAAATCATGCATGCGTTTTTCCAACACATTGTTAATTATACTTAATCCACTATTGAGATTTTCAAACGACACAAGTTGGCTTCTTTCATTGTTAAATTCTGTTCTAGTTAAAACAGCCTTCTTCAACTCACTCAATTCAAATTTCAACTTGTCAAAATTCGCTACTAATTTTTTTAACTCCTCTAATTGCTTCGCATGCACTGTATGCATCCTACCGAATCGATCGGTGTTCATTGTTCGAATGTCGAAATTAATTATCAACACCTCGGTACACCCGCTTTAGCGGAGAGGTTCCAACGCTCCGATTTGTGACGCTTGTCAAGATGACTCGCGCTGGCAGCACTGACGTCACCACCCCAGCTCGTGTCTTTAGTCGGCTATTCTCACTTTACACGATGTTTCGCAGAGGGGTGAGGGGGCGCCCACTCCGCATTTCTTCTAACATACTCTTTCGCAACAGCCGGTTTCACCCAGCCTCATCTCTCTCATATTTCTTTCTCTCCTCTTTCGCTCTACCGAACAGCTTCCTGCCAACACGTCCTGTCCTCGCTTTTTTACTGTATAAAGTTAGCTTCCCGCAGTTCTTGCAATATCGAATCGATTTCAATATCGTGAGCTGAATTACCTGCATTTTTAGATCCCATTAAAATAAATAACCGTTCGACTAGTTCGTTAACATCATCCCAGAATATGTAGTTTCTATCACGTGATTTATTTCTAACAAAATTCAATAATCCCTTCCCATACTTTGAACGTTTTTTGGGTGGAAAAAGTTTCTGTATAATTTGAGATTTTTTACCAGAATTGCGAATTACGTAACCCTGGTTATTAATATGTACAGATGTCAGTGATAATATTTTTTTATATTTCGCCAAATCTTTGTTATTGTAGAGATTTGAATTTGGCCTACTGTTAAACAATAGCTCCAACAAACCATGAGTCATTCTAAACCTTTGTTCGCCGACAGTTATAAAAACATCATCAAAACTTACGGGCTCATCGCCGATAAAATATAAATTTTGTTTATGATCAAAACGTATACCATAAGGAATAGAATTATCTAATTTCTCGTTATGAAACACACCTAAATAGTTGTCTAAAATTTCTTCTATTCGAGTGCGACGGTTATTAATATTCAAAGTCGAATCAAAGAAAGCAGATTTATCATTAGCAGAAATATTTACATCTTCCTCCCCATCCTCCTCCTTCTCCTCCACCTCCTCCTCCTCCTTCTCCTTCTCCGTTACCAACGGTTCAACCTTGTGTTCTTTTTCGCGCTTTACTGTTTCATTGGCAGAGATTGTGCTCTTTTTGAGTTCAATTAATGGAGTAATTATTGGTTCCAACCTTTTACGATTAAATTCTTCACTCTGTGTTTGAAAACCCAATAAATTTCTGTGTTTTTCAATAATAGTTTTTCTCAATTTTTTTATTCTATCTATTAAACTGCTTCTCTCCCCAACAGATGATGCTGCGGTAGGAGCAGCACGACCGCGTTTCTTACGCATATTAACTTTCTCCATTAATGCCGCGACATTGAATGACAAAAAATCGTGCAAACACCGAAGTTACCTCATTGCAAAGGAATCTTTATGAATTTATCCAATTGCTCTCTGTATCTTCCATTTTCAGCCTTACATTCAGTAAAAATAGAAACAAATTTGTGAGCACCTTTTGACCACACCTCCCAACATAGTTTTCTAAACTCACTGAAACTCATATCTTCCCCCACAAAATCCCTATAAATTAATTTCAAATTTAATTGATCAAGTTTGAAAATAATCAATACGTTACAATTATCTCGGATGTGATGTTTCATTATCGCACCGTAACTTTGTACCAAGTAGGCCGTATCAATTTTGCGATGTCTACCCATTGTAAAGTAATTACGAATTTGAGGTACATTGCTTAATTGTAAATCATCAAAAATGACAAGAGAGTTTCTCTCAACTTTGTTGGGATGCTTTATCATATCAGTATTGTCTGACATGTAAAAGCTTACACATTTTATCTTTGAAAACACCTTTTTCAAAAACTTATATTTATCCTGATACAGAGAGTTGCTAAACAAGTATAAATGTTTAAATTTCAATCCGTTTTTATTGAAAATCAAATTCAATAACGTATTTGTCTTACCACTGTTGGATCTTCCAATCAGGATAATGCGTGCATTATGCGGTAATAAACTACCATTTTTACTCTTGCCAATGTTCGGTTTACCTGTAATAACCTCATCAAAATTGATGATGGGTATGGTCGTATCCTTTACCATTGTATCACTATGATAGCCAACGGATAACTGAATAAAACACATGGTTCAACATATTATATCAATTTATTGATAATATTTTTCAGTTCTTTTCCAATATACAACATTTCGCTTATTTACAATATAATACATATTTACAATATAATACATAGTATTTACAATATAATACATTGTATTTACAATACAGTTCTTAACCTAGTAAATTCTTTCTCTCGATCCATGTAGGTTCGCTGAAACCTAACCATTTAACCAATATTTTATCTTTATTTTTCCTTATAATTTTCTCTACTAAATAAACTTTCTGCTCCTCCTCATCCAGCTTTGTTTTTTTCATTTCTTCTTCGTAGAAACGGCCAGAAATTATTTCCCCTTTCAAATCACGCAAGATGTAAGTAGGTGGCTTAGTCGGATAGACTGAATGAATTATAAATAATTCCCCACTCCAATTAATATTATACGATTTGTCGAAAACCTGTCTGTACTTACTAATGCGTACAACATCGCCCAATTTAAATTTCGGTTTTATTCGTTTAGATTTCAAACGTAAGTTCTCATTGGCCGCCTTATTAAGCGATGCTATTATATGATTTCGATGTTTTTTGCGAACATCAGATGGCCGCATTTGAATTGTTCTGTGGAAAGCATTATTATACTCTTTAACCAATGTTGGTAATGCTCCTACCCATCGTTTTGTTCCATGCTGCGTTAAATATTTATAGATTTTTGATTTAATAGTTCTAATAAAACGTTCGACTATTGCAGCTTTTTTCTCACTAAAAACATGGTAATGTTTAATATTATACCTATCCAATAATGCTTTTACTTTTGTATTAAAAAATTCGGTACCTTGGTCTGTCTGAAAAAATTTAACATTTTTATTTTTACGAATAATTGGTTCAAGTGCAGCATACACAGAGCCGGCACTTTTGGATTTTATTGGCACACAATAAGCATATTTAGAAAAACAGTTAATTACAGCTAAAATAAAAGTAAAATTTGAATTATCTCTCGCCAGCGAGCTCATATCAATCAAATCTGCCTGAAGCAGATCCACCTCACTTTTAATCTCATATTTTCTCCTATTAAAATATACTCTTGGAACAGAATGCAATTCTTGTGCTAATCTATGTCTAAGTTCATTCATTTTTGTCGACATCACACACGCGCGATTGTATCTCAACTGCCTCGGCACGCGTCGTCGCGTAGGTAATCTATTTTTAGCCACCCTCTTTTTTGTAAAACAACACTCCTCCTTCCTTCTCCACTACTCACTCGCTGCTGCGCACTCGGAGAGGAAGGTTCTACTCACTTCTTCACCCCTCTCACCACCTCCTTCTCCCCCTCCTTCTCCTCCTTCTTCTTCTTCTTCTTCTCCTTCTTCAACTTGGGGGATTCTATAATGGCCCCATGCCAAGGTATGAATCCCATCCGGGGCAATATACCTTTTATCATCATAGCATGAGAGCGCTGTTTTTGCACATTCTATTTGATAAATTTTATGCGAAAAACTCCTAATCATATTGAAACGCTCGTAGTGTCAGATCCTTTCAAATAAACACTTCTTGTATAGATCAAACGATAAGCACCTGTCTTTAATTTGACGTTTCACACCTTTAGCAGTATTTTTTGTAATTTCATCCACATCGTCCATATATTTGAAGGAATACAATTTGGGGCGGAGACCGACAAACTGTGTAATTATCTTTGAATTTGCTTCATCCTTAAATTTCCCAACCACTTTTTTATTTACAAGACTATAACATTTGTGAGTGGTTGGGTAATCAGATGTGTCAAACCACGTCAAATTATTCCTAATATCCTGGTACACATCCTTTGTTTTCAATTCATACATCAGGCTATCCGTATCCGACATTAATAGATTCACATTTTCAGGACGATATATGTTCAAAATCTTGTTGTAGTGGAAATCAAACATTAGGTGTTTACTCAATTCCAAAATGGTGAATCCTGCAAAGATGGGTTTTTTCAAGCTGATTTCAATCTTTCTTAGAAACACCCCGATTACATGCTTGTTATAAATAACCCATCGCTTGACCAGAGGTTTCGAAATTAATTTGTCTAATTTTTTTTCGTCGGTAACAAGCTCTACTTGGGTGTGGTTTCTATCACACTGCAATGTTTTCCCATAGATTATATTACTCAACGCCTTGAAATTTTGAATTTCAAACTTATTTTTTGCGTTTCTTCTACATTCGGTGTTGAAATCAATGTAGGGTTTCAACCATCGTGATTGCGTGAACCTCACCACGCGATGAATACATTTAAGCCTCATTCCCAATTCTACATACAATTTTAAATTCCTATAATGTAAAACATATTTCGTGCGGTCATAGAGGGTGGCCGAAAGTTTTGTTGTTAATATTTGTCCCTCATGTTTCTGGTAGTCAGACAATAGATGGTGAGGTGCTTCTTCTTTTGTAGGCGCTAGCGGAAAATGATTGTGTAAATCGTGAAGCGATTTAGGATATTCGAGATCACACTCGATAACGTAGCCGAACTCTGAATCCACCGGCAAGTTTAGAAATTCAACTTGCGCAATTTCATCTTGTGATAGAAATTTGAAATTTCCGTCTGGGAGTGGTTCGCACATTGCGTACCCATATAAATTACAAGCGTCCAAATATAAAATATAGCTCGTCGGTTTGCTTTCATCGTATTTCTCATGCATAAAAGGATTATTGGCTTCGGCAAATCTGTGTGGTATAACAGATAACCCACCTCGTACATTCTGTTCAAACATTAAGTGCATATCCACATCTGTAATCAGTCCGAGCTCGACTTTTGTGAAATGCAGCATGCAATTCCACGAATAATGCGCAAGACTTAAAAAATGGGTTACATCTAATCCGTATTTTTCAAACATTGATGATCTCATATCCTCAAAAACGTCACACAAAAGGAGTGTATCACAAAGCAGATACAAATTATGATAATCTCCCAAATTCTTTATCTTGAATGTTTGCCAAACATTCTGTGCATGCACACAGGCGAATCTTCTAAAGGCGAATCTGACAAGTCGTTGTAAAATGCCTCAATTGGCGGTAGGTTGACTTCTTCAAATTTCTCTGGCGAATCGAAATATGTGTAGGGGTATACTCCCTTTTTAACTAAAAGCCTCAGTTGTTCGGGTGTCTTGAACAGTGTATGCATTCTCCTGAATTTCGATTCCAATCTTCCATCTTCTGACAAATTTTTAACAAGACTATCCAAAGAGGCATTCATAAATTTCAGGCTATCTAGAAACTTGATTCGTCCCATGCTGATTGTCATAAACTTTTCCGACGAATTGGCAATGCATTGTATTGGGTTTTTGCATTTACCTAAAGCCTGTACGATATGATGGCTGTCATATCCCGTGAAGTTGTGCATGAAACAGGGTATGAAATTAGGTGCCTTTCCATTCAAATTGCACGACTGATGTGCGGCACAAATATATGAACCTGTTTCGTGCGAGTGATGCCTACACTTGATGTCGCCAATCAAGAAATCCTTCCCACACAGCCCGCATTTTTCCGCACTATTAAAATCCACCGGCAAGTTTAGAAATTCAACTTGCGCAATTTCATCTTGTGATAGAAATTTGAAATTTCCGTCTGGGAGTGGTTCGCACATTGCGTACCCATATAAATTACAAGCGTCCAAATATAAAATATAGCTCGTCGGTTTGCTTTCATCGTATTTCTCATGCATAAAAGGATTATTGGCTTCGGCAAATCTGTGTGGTATAACAGATAACCCACCTCGTACATTCTGTTCAAACATTAAGTGCATATCCACATCTGTAATCAGTCCGAGCTCGACTTTTGTGAAATGCAGCATGCAATTCCACGAATAATGCGCAAGACTTAAAAAATGGGTTACATCTAATCCGTATTTTTCAAACATTGATGATCTCATATCCTCAAAAACGTCACACAAAAGGAGTGTATCACAAAGCAGATACAAATTATGATAATCTCCCAAATTCTTTATCTTGAATGTTTGCCAAACATTCTGTGCATGCGCACAGGCGAATCTTCTAAAGGCGAATCTGACAAGTTGTTGTAAAATGCCTCAATTGGCGGTAGGTTGACTTCTTCAAATTTCTCTGGCGAATCGAAATATGTGTAGGGGTATACTCCCTTTTTAACTAAAAGCCTCAGTTGTTCGGGTGTCTTGAACAGTGTATGCATTCTCCTGAATTTCGATTCCAATCTTCCATCTTCTGACAAATTTTTAACAAGACTATCCAAAGAGGCATTCATAAATTTCAGGCTATCTAGAAACTTGATTCGTCCCACGCTGATTGTCATAAACTTTTCCGACGAATTGGCAATGCATTGTATTGGTTTTTTGCATTTACCTAAAGCCTGTACGATATGATGGCTGTCATATCCCGTGAAGTTGTGCATGAAACAGGGTATGAAATTAGGTGCCTTTCCATTCAAATTGCACGACTGATGTGCGGCACAAATATATGAACCTGTTTCGTGCGAGTGATGCCTACACTTGATGTCGCCAATCAAGAAATCCTTCCCACACAGCCCGCATTTTTCCGCACTATTAAAATCTCTTTGTTGCGCTTCACTCAACCGAATCATAGGTATTTCTCTTTTCATGTCCTCGTAAAGCACTTCACCCACACTTGTAACTTCATCTAGAAATTTTTCCACAATCTTATCGGCAATATCTCGCGACTGATAGATACGTGGTCCATGACAAATTTCGCCATCGATATTGAGTACGACAAAACAGTATCCGCATGGAACGTGTCGAGTTGCCTTTTTTGTAAAGCTTCCAGTGATGGGCACATCATCAACTTCTTCTTCCCCCTCTTCCCCACTCTTTATTGGCACAATAAACGACTCAAAATCGGCATAAATAACATATTTCGGTTTCAAGGTATACGTGTAATTTGTAAATTTCAGTTTCTCATCTGCCTTGGGAAGTGTTGTTCTCTGTGCAGCAAATTTTGAACACTGCTCTTTGTGTTTTTCCAAATTTAGTTTTCCATCCACGTTCAACGATTTGTTTGTTGTGAAACGATGGAAACAAAATTCGCATATGTGCAGCTCCCCATTATGTTTTGAAAGTCGACTCAAAAGACGCGATAAACCATTCTTTCCGTTTGCGGTGTTGATGAGACAAAAATGTGATTTTCGGGGATAAGTTTCGCTTGTTAGCAACAAAAGATTAATTTGGTGAGTACGCTCTCTGTGTATGCTACACCTGTATGGGAAAAATTTTCCATTGTCGTACGCAATTACATTTATGGATATATCAGGATTTAAAGCTTCAAATTTCTTAATGTCCTGCAAAGTAGCAGGAAAGTTGACCCCGTTTGTGTTGACTGTGTGAGCAAACTTGCTCAAATATTCAACACTCATATGTGTATTTCGCCGATGATGGAAATAAGCGAGAATTGACCACAAAAGGCATTTCTCGTCATTGAAATTTTTTATGTTAATCACACACTTTTTCCTTACAATAAAATCGGGAGTCTCTACAAAGGAAGATGAAGATGTATAAATCGGATTATACCTAATTACGTTGAGATCCAGCGAATGGATCCTATTTATTACCCAACCACTGCCAAATCTAACAAAATTTTCAAAAGAAGATAAAATTTTCCCAATAGCTAACACAAAATCCCTATTCCATTCATTCAAATTCTCACATACATTTACACTAATTGCCGAGTAGCTGTGAAAGTTCACAGTTGCTGAAATTTGTTCACTTTCCTCGGGTTGCACAACAAGTTTTTGTAAAATCACATTTAAAACAATGAACCACTTTACATTTCCGTTGAACCGCTGCGACTCGTCGACGATAAGCTGCAGCACCTCCTCCCTGCTTGATTCCAGCGTAGATTTGATGTCACATTCCTCCTCCAGATACGTGAATCTGTATCTAGCTGCGCTGCCGTTCAAACCCTGAATCTTCTCCGTCGTATGAGCCATTGTGAAATCGTTCTGCTCTCTAAAACAAAAAGTTAGTAGCAGATTAGAAGTTGATCACCACGGACTATTCTAAATTACGAATGATTGACTTTCAAAGGAAGCGATTCCACTGCGTTCTCCAACTGAAAGGTTAAAAAAGATTATGAGTGTGAAACAGATTATATCTATGGATATAAACGTGGCGGTAGACGAGGAAGAAGAAAAGTTTATTAAAAATAAATCCTCGTTCGAAAAACAATTAATACATAAATTATGCTTCCACCGCTATGAGTGCTATGGAAGACAATATGGACACTATTGCATGTGTATAAATCCTGCACTCAATGAACCATTACACCAATTTATTGGAGAATGTAATTCAGATACGTGTTTTTATCGAATAATGCAATTACATATTGCAGATAACCATCACGAATCGTGTAATGGCGTCTATCATACATTTAATATGTGTAACAACAAAATTGATAAATTTTTGTGTAATTCATCCAGAAAATTTCGGTGTGGGAAAAATTGTAAATTATTTCAAACACTCAAGTGTGCTGGTAAAACTAAGTAGGAATACTGAACGTAAGTTTACTCCTCCAATGTACAACAATCGGCAGCAGAATTAGTTGAATGGAGATACTCGCATGCAATGTGTTTTCTGCAGAATAATAGTTTCTACCGAGAAAAATAATTCGAAATAATGCGCAGTCAATAATCACTACTTACATTGTAAAAGGGTGATGGCAAATGATGAACTCTCTCTCTCAGATGTCTGCTCTCTCTCTCTCTCTCAGATGTGTGCTCTCTCTCTCTCAGATGTGCGCTCTCTCTCAGATGTATGCTCTCTCTCAGATGTGTGCTCTCTTACACTCCGCTGGTACAACTGATCTAAAACAAACAAGTTAGTAGTGGATTAGAAGTTGATCAGCACACTATGGATCAATCACACGTTTTAATGTACGAAAGATTGAGGTTATTAAGTTTTGATGAGAGATGGAAAAAATTCGAATCTCCCCTTTTATCGCCTAAACATTTAGCTAAACTGGGATTTGTATTCAAGACGCCACCAGACTCAGTGCAGTGCGTGTTTTGTTTAGTTGGTTTGGAAAAATGGCTAATAACAGATGATCCCGAAAAAGAACATGAAAAACATAGTCCGAATTGTGGGTGGAGGAGAATGCATAATATTTCTATCGAGAATGAAAATTTTAATAATCTTCGGGATTACGACCAGCGAATAAAGACATTTTATCAAAGATCAAAGCCCCACTGGTCAAACTCATTTAATAAGAGGATATTGGTTTTTAAAAGAAATGCTGAATATTTCGCGAGTAATGGATTTTTTCTACATAAAACGGGTTATTTGCAATGTGTATATTGTAAAGTAATTATTGCAGATTCGAAAAAACTGTGTCATGCATCATTTTGTATATATAATAAGAACAGTCTTAAAGGAGAAGGAGAAGGAGGAGAAGGAGAAGGAGAAGGAGAAGGAGAAGGAGGAGAAGGAGGAGAAGGAGAAGAAGGAGGAGAAGGAGGAGGAGAAGGAGAAGGAGGAGGAGGAGAAGGAGGAGAATTAATTAAAAAAGTAAACAAACCTGCACGAGAAGGAAGCCGTGGAATCACTTGCACTTTCTTGTAGACTTGAAACGCCTCTAGTTGGAACTGAAACATACAAAATAGGGAAAATGGATCAGATTGATGTTTAAAAATTTGGATTATGCACACTTATTATCAGATTATGGAGGTGTCGTCTGCATTAAGGTGTGAGAAGGTTTATTGTAAATATTATTGAACAATTACTATTACTATTACAATTGCTCCAATTTAATATGCAAGATTTTTTGCACTAACAGTATTTACCCAAAAACTTGTAAAAATGTGTGATTGGGTTGAAGATAATTTTTTTATGAGTTTGACTTTATTTCGAGTTTGATTATTTTGTGGCTTTATTTCGAGTTTGTTATAATTGATTAATGTAAATAAAGATTTGAATTATTATTGCTCACCTTTGTTTCAAACTGATGTGACGCTTTCAAAATGATCACTCTTCTTGTTGTGCCGTTCAAAAACGCAAATGCTCTTTTATCGCTGTGCGCGGATAGCTAAAGTTCAAACTGTTGTGACGCTTTCAAACTGATAAAGATGATCGCACTTTTTTGATCCGATAACTATGACGTTCAAAACGCGAATGATCTTTTAGCGGTGTGCGCGGCAATCTAAAAAAGGATTGCGGGATGCGATGAGCATTCCTCTTTGGAGTAGGTGAGCACCTAAAAGAAGGAAGCTCGCAGGAAGCTCTCGCTGGCACGCGCTCGCTTCTCCCCCTCAACACGGTGTTCTATTTTTATCAGTATGTTTGCATCTGTCAACATGGAATGTGCTTTGGCGATGCGGCACGTCTGGAAAACGATAGTACTATTTATATTTCTATTATGCTGTCTAAACACCGTACTACTTTTAAATAAAGATAAATCGTGCAATCTGCATGAGAAACGAAATGATACGCAATTTCTTTTCAATTCCTTTGGATCGTCAACTTCACTGAGAAACCATACTTTATTCAATATTAAATCTTGCGTTAATTCATATTATAAAACACCAATTTCCTTTGAAATTGGGTTGATACATTGGTATAAATTTATGGTTGATGAGCGAGAAACAGTTTGTAATTTCTACAAATACTATAGCGTTCTTGCAAATTGTGCCAAGACTTTTAATGAAAAATCGAATTTTCTTTTGAAGAAAACTAATCAATTATGTAGTAGTAGTAGTAATTACAGTTCAGTTTATGTTTAACCTTTAAAGGATGAACACTGTTAAGAAAAGGCGCTGCTCTGTTCGTAAGCGTGGTAGAGGTATTTTATCAAAAATTGGCGATGTATTGGGTACAGTGATAAATAAGGGGGTGGATAACCTCAATTTCGAGGCTCATCTACCTAATTATTCGTATTGCGGACCTGGTACAAGGTTAAGGTCAAGGTTAGCACGTGGAGACAAACCTATAAACCGTCTTGATGATTTATGTAAGACGCACGACATAGTTTACTCCCGAGCGTCTGATAACAAGACGCGGGCGGAGGCTGACAGGCACTTGGCAGATGGAGCTTGGGAAATTTTCAAGGACCCAAAAACGGGGTTATCTGAGAGGGCATATTCTTATCTTGTTACAAACATTATGAAAGCGAAATCCGCATTTGGTGGCGGTTTGAGAAAACGAAAAACGAGGGGAGTTAGAAAAACACATAGTGATAGTATTAGGCAAAAGGCGATCAATAGGTTAAAAAATCATATTGCTGGTCGCGGTTTTTATCTGAAACCATATCCAACAGGCGGAAGAATACTAGTACCTCCCACCCAATACGGTGTAACACTATTTCCTAAGGTTAAAAAGAAGCAAGGAGGAAAAAAGCAGAGGAAAAGACAGAGAAAAACGCAAAGATGAACGGCCCGCTGTCAAACTATGACCTGATAAAATGGTGCAAATTATTAGATATTCCACTAAGGGGCATATATATGATTGATACACTTCCGAGTAAAATTCGAAATAATGAGCTCGCAATTGTTAATTTAGACAAACAGATTGGAATGGGAACACATTGGACTGCATATATTAAATGAGGAAAAAATGTGTATTATTTTGATCCGATCGGTGACTTGCAACCGCCACGCGAATTGGCAAAATATTGGGAAAAAGAAAATAATGTAAAAATATTCTATAATACCAACCAATTGCAGCGGGTAAACACAGACATTTGTGGGCACCTAGTGATTTTGTTTCTTGCTAACCAGTTGTAATTTTACGCTTGTGTTGAAAGCATTAGCTGAGTGAGTGATGGCTGTTATTACACTAACCTCAAAAACAAGTAATCTATATGAGAATTTAAACCACGCTCTGGAATTGGATAAAAATCGCGAATGGGAAATTGGATTGGTTAACTTGTGGACGTTTAATAGTATACCGAATATAATAAGGGGGAAAAATTCCAGTTTTAAATATGGAGATAAACTGGTGAATCTTGATACAGGATCGTACGAAATTGATAATATAATAAGCGCTATAAAGTTGAAATTGAACTTGAGCGATGAGAGTCTTGTTATACAACCGAATAATAACACTATGAAAGTTGGAATTTATTCCGATAAACCAGTAGATTTAACTTTTGACGATTCAATTGGTAAGACACTTGGGTTTGATAAACTTCTACTCGAAGCAAATACATGGCATTATTCAAATCATTTAGTCTCGATCAGTCATATTAATACAATCGTGGTGTCATGTAATTTAGCATGTGGAAGCTTCGCTAACGGAGATGAAAAGCATATTATTTACGAATTTCTGCCGAGGGTACCGCCCGGTTATTTGATTAATGAAACGCCCGCAGAAATTATATATGTACCTCTCAATACGCGCAGAATTCAGTTTATTAATGTGACGGTAACCGATCAAGACGGATCACTTATCGATTTTCGAGGGGATAGTATAACTGTGAGGTTACATATTCGTGAGAAAAGTTAGAAGATGGGTTTTATTGTATTCAATGCCGTACCTAAGCGTCGAGATGAGAACAGAGAAAGCGTCAGTAGGAGTTTAAGCTCAGTAGCGTTAACACCTATGTTAACGCCGAAAAACAGATTAACAGCTAAAAACGCGAGAATACTAGAAAAATTGGGATTTATAGTTAATTGGAAAAATGTCGGGAGCCGCAATAAGTGAAATTCTAGATGTCGATAGTCAAATTCAATTTTACTCTGATATTACTAAGTACGAATTTCACACGCACACAACATATTCTGGACAGAAACTAGGTAATTTGGATGAAGTAAGGCTTCCTGTAAATCAGCAGGATATATACACACTGCCTTGTAAATCCTTTCTATTTATTGAGGGGAGTGTTAAATGTACAAAGCCTGGTGCGAAACCCGAGGATCCACCGGTGCATGCCGAATATAAACTTGTCAGCAACGCGGTAGGCCATCTGTTTGATGAGATACGTTATGAATTGGCGGGACAGCAAGTAGCGAAATCGAGACTTGTCGGAATTATGTCTACAATTAAAGGATTGCTTTTGAAAAATGTTTTCGATACAAATACATACCAATTGGCAGGATTTGATAGAGATGGATATAAGTTGACGGATAATAAATTCATTTTTTGCGTACCGCTGAAACTTTTGTTACCATTTTTCGAAGATTTTCAACGAATAATTTTAAACTTGAAACAAGAGCTTGTATTATTGAGAAGTGCGTCGGATCTAAACTGCGTTGAATCGGCTACAGGAACAAATGTTTCTTTAACAATTGATAAACTACAGTGGAAAATTCCGTACATCCATTTGGAAGATCACGTAAGGTTGAAATTTTTGAAATTACTCGATTCTGATCGCCCTTTAAAACTTGCGTTTAGAAGATGGGAGATTCACGAATTTCCAAACATGGCGACATCGAGAATTCATTCGTGGGCAATAAAAACATCATCGCATTTAGATGTTCCACGCTATGTAATTTTAGCCTTTCAAACGGCTCGGAAAAATGCTATTAATAAATCAATGTCTGATTTTGATTCGTGCGAGTTGTATAACGTTAAATTATTTCTAAACAGTCAATATTATCCCTACGATAATTTGTTGGGGAATAAGCAGATAATGTATCGCATGTTTTTAGATTTCGCGCCGAGTTACTATAATCGCACTATAAATGCAGAACATGGGAACGCTATTGATTTTAAAGCGTTTTGCAAAAAATCACCAATAATTGTGATTGACTGTTCACACCAATCTGATCATTTGAAAACATCCACAGATATAAGATTAGATATGGAATTTAGTAAAGAACTACCAAACTCGACTTCGGCATATTGTATTCTTATAAGCGATTCAATAATGGAATACACGCCTTTAACCTCATTAGTTAGAGAAGTACAATAAATTGCCGGTAGGGGGATGTTTAAAATATAAAGGTGAAATGTAAAAAATAATTTATCATTCGTGTGGGCGTGTGTGAGAGAGCAACATGTCGGCTTCTTCGCTGTTTCAAGAGGCGATTGGAGATTTTGAGGCTAGTGAAGACGGAAAAACACGTACAGTGGGAATACAGTGTGACATGGAAGAAAAGAAGAAGAAGAATTTTGCCGTTGCGGATCTACACTGGTTTAAGGGAGATAATAATCAAATAATTTTAAAAGAATTCGCGCTGGTTGATCAGGCTGGTAATTATGTAGTACTGCACTTTAAACCGCCTTTTCCGAAATCTACTTTGAGCTGGAAAATGTTTCGCGAGGCTACCTGGTTAGAATAACATTATCATAAAATATTATGGGATGAGGGGGAGACGGAGTTTACAGATTCATTGATAAGTGGATATCTCGGCGCGTATGATTGCATTTTTACAAAGGGAACAGAAAAAGCGACATTTTTGAAAAAGTATCATAATGATGTACGTAACATACCGGAATATTATGCGAAACCTAATTTCACAAAGTTTAAAGATACGTGGTGTTTTGAGGTTTGTAACATACACAAAAATGTAGAAGGTGGGAGATGCGCTCTAATAAGTGCACAACATTATTTGCAACTATTAACATCTAACACGCTTCCAAAGATAGGAGAGGAGGGGGATTATACTTGTGAAAATAATCGAATGAAAAGTATGAGGAATTGCGCTTTTTATAGTAGAACAAGCAAAAGAAATTATGCGAGACAAGGATTTTACTATGATGGAAAAAAGGTCGTATGCGTTTACTGTGGTTATGAGTTGGAATCACACAAAGTGAGAATTTGTAGCGTGGGCATTGGTAGAAGACCTATCAATTTTTCGGTATTAATCCCGCTGTATAAATAATTAGTTGTAGATAATGGATCCTCAGAAGTGGATGTGTGCGGATAAAGAATTAGAGAACAAATTACGAGAATATCTGCAGTGGTTTGATTTGTGTGAGGATGCCATTAGAAATTCTACTCGTGAAAACATTGGACTTGCGAGACAGTTGAAACAAATTTTTTTAAACACTGTAAATTTGAGTGATATTAACCATTATTTATCCTATTATAGGCCGCATAGGCTTTGCGTTAAAAAATTATTACAAATTGAGGAAGAAGCTACAAACTGCGCTTGCGCAAACAGTGTTGGGGAGAATGCATAAAAGGAGTGAAATTGAGAAGCTTGAATCATTAGGAAAGATGGGACGGTTCTGCGTGGACGCATTCAACGCTTTGGCACGTGAGGTGTTGCCTCTAGAATCAGTACCTCTCGGTTCGTATCTGACCGTTGAAAGCGCAATAATTTATGGTACAGGCAGAGTGTTACTAAATCTCGACGATCCCGACAGTGAGGGAGACTCTTATTTCGATTTATTACTATGTGATAAATTTAAAAGCGTATTAAATAATGAGAACTTGACAGATTTTAACAAGAGAAATTTTGTATTAATATGCGAACATGAGAACGGACAAGTAGAGTTGAAAGAAATGTAAATTTTTACAATGGGTTTTTCTCCATAGCACAGGTTTATGTGACCTAGCCCTGTGTGAACCTCTTTTTACCCAAATAAAAAAAAGAGTGACCTCCAATAAGGCGGTGAGGTTGATGTTCCTTTGGAGGCTTTTTCTAACTAACAAACCGCCGGTCATTCAGTATGTGTTTAACTATCATAGAGGAAGGATGCGATGCTACAGCTATACAAAATTTAAAAAACTATCCCGTTTACTGATGGCTATTTCAGTAAGCGAGTTTGATATTATTGCAAAGCATATTAAATTTTCAACTGAGGCGGATGATGGAACTTTGTCCGCAACAAAAACTGAGAATTTTTGCTATCCTATTTTATCTGAAATATATGATCTCCTAGATATAGTTATAAGTGAGGAGGGTCATTTGCACTATGGCTGTTCTAACGATTCCCCGATACAAATTATTTCAGATACAAACGAACTTTGGGATGCTCTATATGATTTAGCAGATAAAAAATGTAAAAAATTTCAATCATGAGGGGGAAACCAACAGAACGTGGCATGTGCATTCATGCAAAGGTTAATGACCTGAAAAAGTACACCAGCATTCTACACCTATTTGTGTCTAACAACATTTAATGATGCTAAATGCGATTATGTGTGTTGGGTTTGCCTAGAAACCATGTTACTAATAGCAGGTGCCTATGAATCTATTGGAGGATCCAGTTTCACTTGCACACCTCACATCAAGAGTGCATGTGCACGAGATTCAAAAGGTAGTGCACGTGATTCAATAATACCATGTTTTGGTCATTCAGTTTACTTATTGGTATAGCTATAGATGAGTTTAATATTATTGCAAAGCATATTTGAATTTTCAACCGAGGCTAATGAATGAGCTGAGAGAGAGTGAGAGAGAAAGCCTCTCTCTCACACACAGACAGGTTAAAACATGTTTGTGACCTTCAAATGAGCTGAGAGAGAGTGAGAGAGAAAGCCTCTCTCTCTCACACAGACAGGATTATTCATGCAAAGGTTAATGACCTGAGAGAGAAAGTGGGGGTCGGATTATTTGAGCAAACAGCATGGGGTATTGTAGAAATAGAAAGAAAGAGTGAGAGGATTATTATTCCACAGCTTAATGAGTCATATAAAAAAATCTACATAAAACTTGTGCACGTGCTCTGCTTTTAAACGTTATGAAATAGTTTTTTCACAGCAGGGGGGCGGAAGTATTATTAATAGCTAAATCGGTGGGTGAAGGGTGGGGGGCAGGGGGGTATATTAACACTGCACGTGCGAAAGAGAGAGAGAGGGCTTTGAGAATCACAGCAGGAGGTGGCAAGTGTGCAGATGCAATTAATAGCTAAAGCGTGGGGCGGGGGGCGGGGGGTTACGGATAAGAGCAAATATAGATATAGTAATTGCAAGCAGGTATATATAGATATACAATTGCAAGCATGTATATATAGATATAAAGCTGTATGTTCTATATTTATTGGGAACCTTCTGTGAGAGGTGGGGTCAGGGGGGATAGGTCCTCTCTCATTGGTGCTTGCGGGGGGTCCCCCTTTAATCTATTGGGAATAAAGTGGGGACACATAGGGAAGGGGGTATGTGACCTTAAAAACAAAATGGCTGACTGCGACAGGGGGAAGGGGTGGGTGTTTACAAAATGTCTGACCTGGGGGAGGGGGAAGGGGGGTGGCCACGCCCCCCTGTCTTCTGATTGGCCGCGGCAGTATTCTCAATAACCCCTACTGAGGAATTGTCAGGTTATGTATGTCCTGTTTTGTTCTCTTTAAATTACTTTATACATTACTGTAGGAAAAATTTAATGTGTAATACGAGTGCACAGTATTGTTTCTGCTCTCGAGAGCCTTCGGCTCGTGAAAAAAACTGTTTCTCTCGATGCAGAAAAACGCTATTTTGCACTCTAGTTACACAAATAGCTATTTCCTACAACTGCTCGAAAAGTAGTTCTTTACGTACTGAAAACTAATTGTAAAATACCTCTTTACTGCTCCGCAAGCCGTAAAGTACTATTACGCTCGCCAGCTGTTTTCTTTACGCTTCTGCTTTGATTTTGATGTCTTCTCATTGGTGGATCACAGAATCCGTGAAATTCACATAACCTCAACAATGGCGAACGCTAAACAAATCCGTGCATGGTCTGTGATGTTACAAACTGCAAGCTTTGAATGTGTTGGAATCCAGAACTGCAGGTTTAGGAAAAATATTGTATGCAATTCGCGCGTGAAGCTTCTTTATCGCTCTTGCAAAATTACTGCATTCTGCTACGCGTCGCACAGTAAATGTTTTGGCTCGAGCGATAAAGTCGCGCTTCATGCTCTTAATACATAAATAACTATTAAAATATCCTGATGTACGTATTGAAATCATTTTAGTGATGAACCTCAACATAATTGCAACAAAACCGATTTTTTTCTTCAAAATAATATTTTAGAGTGCCCTAAAAATCCCCATCAATCTCAAGTTGAGAGCCTCAGAAGGTTTGAAAAATAGAGGGCCCATTTTTGGACCCCCTAAAAAATTGGTTAAATTTGAAGGCGACAAAGTTGTGTTTCTGATAGACTAGAAGTCTTAGAAACTGTATTCCAAAAAATTCCTGATGAAAATATTTAGAAATTTGTAGATTAAATCCCCACTTGAACTTCAGCATTTTTTATGCAAGAAAACTTTTGTACAGCTCTGTTTCAAAAATACTCAAGATGAATCGCGGGCCGGATTTGGGGTGTCTGCCGCCCCTGTGCACAATAATTTCTCACGTCCTGTAGTGAACTCATTATCACTGGTTTCCCGAATTAAAAAGTCGTAATTTGTATGATACTAAAAGAATACATAATAGTGATGATTTTCATGATACCGAACTTGAGCCTTCAAAGAAAGTGTTTTCATAGCGTTTCTGACAACGTTAAGTTTATTAACAGTTTTATTCAGGCGCGGTTCCTCTATTGGGACTCTCGGACTCCGCCCCCCTTTGCAAATCAATATTGAAAAAGTTTTCATTTGATAAAAAATAAAACGAAAACTGTTAATAGAACCGTATTATATAAATCATATACCTAAATTTATTCTATCAGTTTAAATTTTTGTAATATTTGGTGATCATGCAATGATTAAACTTGAAGAATTGTTGATATTTTTAGAACATGAATCACAGACAAACCAGTTGATTAAGAACAATAATCAGCATGCCATGCCCTCAGCAGTGGGTGATACTCCTTCTGCAGCAGGTCATTCAAGATATAATAAACCAAATCGTGTTAACATATTAATGGCCACCAATGCCTCATGTTGTTCTTTGTGTAGAGGTCCACATGTGTAGAGGTACTACACAAATGTATGAAGTATCTGTCATTAACCATTGATGATAGATTGAAGAAGGTTAAAGATTTCAATCTATGCATAAATTGCCTATGCATAAATTGCCAATATGCATAAATTGAAGAAGGTTAAAGATTTCAATCTATGCATAAATTGCCTCAGAACAGGTCATATCTCTCGAGAGTGTTCCTCTAACACAAGTTGCTTCAATTGCCAAAAGAGACATCACACAACTCTACATTTTGAAAATACTAATCAACGTGGTAAATCATCCATCAACAGTTCAAATGAAATTCAAAATTCTGGTAATAGCAGTTCAAATAATTCATCAGCAACAAAGAGTTGTTACTCTAGCTATGGTCAAACTCAAGTGTTACTGGCCACAGCTCTTTGTTAATGTAAGTGATGAACATGGAAATAAAACTACAGTCCATTGTGTACTTGATAATGGAAGCATGGTGAACTTTGCAACAGAGAATTTAGTACAATCCCTACACTTGAAGCATTTTAAGAATTCAACAATATGACTCATGTTTGTGAACATGCTGTAAATATTTGGATCAACTCATTAGTTTCGTCTTTTTCTATGTCATTGAATTGTAATGTTGTACCAACAATCACATCATCACTACCAACAACCAATGTTGATTCCAGTTCATGGGGCATTCCAAGAGATTTGATACTAGTGGATCCAGGATTTAACAAATCTCAATGTATTGATTTACTTTTGGGGGTTCAAGTGTTTATGAAGATTCTACTCATGGAAAGGATAACACCAATAGGAAAATGTCCAATTCTGCAAAATAGTGAGTTTGGCTGGTTAGTTTCAGGAGAATATCATAACAACCAACAAATTTCGCATCAAGCACAACAGAGTTTTTTCATTCAACACAGAGATCCAGTTGACACTCAACTAGAGAAATTTTGGAGACTTGAAACTGTTGAAAATTCGAACTGGTCTATTGAGGAAAAGGAGTGTGAAAATCACTCCATTGCTAACACCACAAGAGATGATGATGGATCATATGTTGTAAAATTACTTTTGAAACAGGAATTATCTACATTAGGTGAATCCAGATCAATTGCCTTAGAATGGCTCCTTAGACTTGAACGTCGCTTGGCATCCAATGAGCAACTTAAGATAGAGTATCACAAATTTCTTGATGAATATGTTGAACTTGGACACATGAGACTAGCTCCACCTACAGATGAACCATGTTATTTCATGCCTCACCATGCAGTTTTCAAGGAGGATTCTACAACTACAAAGGTCCGAATTGTGTTTGATGGCTCATGTGAGACAACAAATAATCTAGCATTGAATTCAATCCTAATGACAGGTCCTGTTGTTCAAGATTCACTTTTTTCTATAATACTTCGGTTTTGTACTCAGCAGATAGCCTTCATTGCAGACATAAGCAAAATGTACAGAAGAATTAAGGTTCATTCTAGTTCCTTTGATTGCCAACGAATGCATTGGAGAAAATCAAAATCGGAACCAGTACAGGAGTATCAATTAAACACGGTTACATATGGCACTTCAGCAGCTCCATATCTTGCAACAAGATGTCTTCAACAACTGGCAGAAGATGAAAAGAATAGTTATTCAGAGACACCCATTAAAGCATTGAAAACATCATTTTATGTTGATGATCTCATTTGTGGACTGGATCAGTAGGATGCAGCAATTGAGATAGTAGCAGAACTGCAAAAACTTCTTGCAAGTGGTAATTTTGAACTATGGAAATTCTCTTCTAACTGTCAACAACTTCTGGAGACTATTCCAAAGGATTTACATGAAACAAAAATTGATTTGAATTTTGATGGTAATGAAACAGTTAAAGCCCTAGGTCTCAGATGGTAACCAGATCAAGACAAGCTTCAAATTATCAGTGGGATAAAGACAGCTCAACAATTCACCACAACTAAGTGTACCAAAAGAAAGGTACTTAGTATCATTTCATCAATCTTTGATCCTTTAGGAAACTCGTGTCCTACAGTGACTCTATGTAAGATGCAATTACAGAGAATCTGGAAGGAGAAATTAAATTGGGATGACAAGTTACCTCTGGCTCTAGAAGGTGACTGTAGAACATTACTTAATGCATTGCAACATCTGAATGACATTGAGATTGACAGAGTGGTCATCATTAAGGATTGTGTTCAAGTACAAATACATGGGTTTTCAGATGCATCTGAACTTGCTTATGGAGGATGTGTTTACCTCAGATCAGTTATTTCAAATGGACAAATCATGGTCAAACTACTTTGTGCCAAATCAAGAGTAGCAACCCTCAAAAGACTATCAATTCCTCGACTTGAGTTGTGTGGAGCCTTACTACTTTCTCGCTTAATTAATACTGTAAGAAGGAGCCTTGACATTCACATTGATGAAACTCATCTATGGACTGACTCCAGCTGGCTTGGTTAAAACAATGCCCTTCAAACTTGAAGACATTCATCAGTCATCATATCAGTGAAATCCAGGAATCAACAAGAGACTATGAATGGCATCATGTCAAGTCACAAAGCAACCCTGCAGATTTAGTATCAAGAGGGATGTTACCTGATCAACTAATTCACAGTGATTTATGGTGGCATGGAGCACCATGGCTCAAGGATAATTCATCTCAATGGCCTATTGTTACTCAACCAGTACTAGACATGAACATTCCTGAATTAAGGCAAGCTGTTACATTGATGACAGTAATGGATGTGGATTTCTTGACTAAATTTTCTACACTTTCATGGTTTCAATGAACAATTGCCTATAGCCTGCATTTCATAAATAATTGTTGAAGGGAGAAGCACCTATGAAACACAGGTCCTTTATCAGTCATGGAACTAGAAACATCTCTTCATGTCTGCCTGAAGTTTGCACAGCACATATCTTATTCGCCAGAACTCTCTGCTTTAGAAAACAAGCAACCCATTTCTAAAAAATCAAGGCTACTCCCATTACATCCATTTATCGATAGCACAGGCCTACTAAGAGTTGGTGGTAGACTGCAAAATTCTGAGCTACCTATTGAAACAAAACATAAAATTATTCTTCCTCCTGAAAATCATTTAACTCACTTGATTATTGAGAATGAACATAAACGATTATTGCATGCTGGGTCACAATTATTAATTGGCTCACTTCAGTGTAACTATTGGATTCCATCAACTAGGAAAGTTGTTAGAAGCATAATTTATAAGTGTATTCGATGCTTCAGATTCAAGAAGGAAGCTCAAAATCAATTGATGGGCAATTTGCCATCTCTGAGAGTTCAACCAGCTAGACCATTCTTAAACACAGGCATTGACTATTCTTAAACACAGGCATTGACTATGCTGGACCAATATTTCTGAAGACTTCTTGTCACAGCAAGATCAAGGTTAAGGCATACACGTGTGTTTTTGTTTGCTTCACAACAAGGGCTGTGCATCTAGAGTTAGCAAGCGATCTTTCTACAGATTCATTTCTGGCTGCACTTTGTAGATTTGTGGCTCAAAGAGGGAACTGCGCCAACATCTACAGTGATAATGGCACCAACTTTGTAGGAGCCTCAAGACAACTAAGAGACTTGTATGAAATGTTGAAGAATGAAAGTACCACAATATCGGAGAATTTATCAACTGTATCATGTCAGTGGCACTTTATTCCACCAAGCTCACCACATATGGGAGGACTATGGGAAAGTGCTCTTGACTATGAGCAGACTACCACATTGCTCACTCAAATTGAAGCAACCTTATACTCCAGACCCTTGTGCAAATTATCGGATGATCCTTTTGATTTAACCTATTTTACCCCTGGCCATTTCCTTATTGGAGAACCCTTGACCAGCCTACCTGATCCTGACCTTAGTGATATTAAGCTAAATCGCCTGGGATGTTGGCAGTACATTCAGTGGCTCAACCAGCAACTGTGGCAGAAATGGTCTACAGACTATTTATGTGCACTCCAGCAGAGACAAAAATGGACAACTTCAAAAACCAAACATAGAAATCGGTCCAGTTGTGCTTGTTAAAGAAGATAATCTCCCACCTCTTAAATGGAAACTTGGCAAAGTTGAACTCCTTCATCCAGGATCAGATTGTGTTGTTCGAGTTGTTTCTGTGCTGATTGACAATCATTTGGTTAAACATCCTATTTCTAAAGTGTCCCAACTGCCATCACCAACAGTTGAATTATGAATGACTGTCATTTAACTACTATTTCTTATAATTGTTTATTATTTCACATTTGTTTTATATTTTTTGTTTCTAAGAAAAATTGATAATTTTTTGGCAGGTGGTATGTTGGAACTGTGCTGTAGTGTAGTGTCCTCTGGTGGCAGGAATGTGTAACATGGACATTCGAATGAGCAACACCACTCAGTTGCTAGACAGACTCTCTCACAAACAGGTCATTGCTGTCCAAACTCAATATTGTTATAATGTGTTTTCAATTTCATTTCATGCCAATATCTCAATACAGTTTCATTTACATGTGATTCAAGTTTTTAATTCAACAAACCCTACAGTCCATTCAATCCAAAACAACATTGGAAAAAATTAGCAGACAAGATAGCAGATAGTGCAGGTTCAAGTATGCTAACTCCAGCTATCTCCTTGAAAGCCATGACCATCTTGTTTTTCTAACCATACTTTTTACAACCTCAACTATGAAGTATCACAAATATCTACTTGGAGCGCTATTGTAGTTAGCATATAGCAGTTGGTCCTAGTTGGGGTGCTCACAATCCCAAGTTAGCAAATAGCAGTTTAGCTAGTTAAAACGACATTGTGAATACCCCTAAGTTCTTAGGCAAACGATTCATAAAAGCAATGATTTATTGTTTTTGAGCTTTCCCTTTGCCCAATTTATGAACTTCATTTTAATAAATACTTGTATAAAATTACTGTTTTTAAGCCTTAAATCAAGCTCTCAACATCAAAAATTCCAAAAAATATTCCATAATGTGCACTAAAATAAATGGATTTAAGCTTTTCTAGACATGAGTCTAGAATCTCTTGGAATACAATTTTAGAGGGACTATTTAAAAAAATTCCCCAGGGGACGCCCCCATACCCCTCTTGTCCTGGGGGGTATTCCATACCCCAGGGGGGCAAGTCTCTGATCCCCCCCCCCCCCTAAATGAAGAGATTTTCACTATGCTACTATATATTGGGACCCCTCATCTATAGCTGCCCCAGGCCCCCAACTATGTCAGTACGCCACTGGATGAATGGTTAGGCAGTGACAGTGTTAAAGATTTCAGTGAATTAGTGGGTAAAAGCGATAACAAATTGGTTGGATATTTGACAAAGGTGAAAACTATATAATTTTTTATAAATGCAATGTCCATTATATTCCCAAGATCTCCGCCAGTGTAAAAGTGTCTTCAGATATTACATGCCAGATTTGTGATTAAACTTTCCGAAGGTTAAACCTCCTCTGTTAAAATAATTATGTAATAAGAGTAGGCCTATCTCCTGATACTCTCCTGAGGTGCTCAACTACCTAGTAAAATTCCATTCTACAGCTTGAGTAAGTTTTAATGAACACCACAAAATTAAATATCTTTTGACTTAAGATTGTATAATGTATTTTCATGTCCTTTTTCATTATTAATAATTGCTATTTCATTACCATCATAATTATTATCACAAAGAATTATCTACAGATTATTAGAGAATTTTATTTCATTTCAGACTATGTATGAATGTTAAATAAATAATTATTGCTTATTAATAAATTAGTTACTGTAATCATCTGTCTTGACTATGTACATTTTGACAATAATTGTCTCATGGTAATCGTTCTTAGACAAATAAAATATTCTATTCTATTGGAAATATTGTTTTTCTTCTACAACTTTTATAGTACTTTACATTTGTTGGTAGGATAGTTATTCAGTGCATACCTAATGTAATAAGTATGTATTAAATTTATTTATATAGTTCAGGTATGGATTACACAAGTATATATTATTAAAAAAAGGTTTCAAGTATTAATTATTTCTGTATGCTAATGAATAATAAAATGAATGCAAAGACTGAAGAGATTGTTTCAAATCAAAACTATGATAAAATATTGGCGGTATTGGCCTTCAGTCGGCAGCTGATGCGGCATTGCCATATTGTATATTCCAGCCTTAACTACAGTCGGCCATGCCTGATCGCATTTATTCACCTACAGCTGATGATAGCTCAAAATATATTTTGAAATCTATTGCGAATTCCATATGGTGAAAACAACTCTTTTCTTAAATATAGTAATACTAGCTATTGTGCCCGTCCTTCGTACGGATTATGTTTAGAAATAAGACTAAATATGTTTCGGCTTTTTTGATAGCAACGATCATGAAGTTGTTAGCAGCTTAGGCCCCCCCGTTCAGACGATACAGTTTTTTTGCGGTACGGTTTTTTTACTGTACGGCGTCAACTGTACTGTGATGTTCACACGGTCCGGCTTTGCTGCTTATTGCTGTGCTCTCCTCCTTCTTCCATTGAGCTTCCAGTTCAGATTTATTTATTCCAGTGGAGGTTTTTTTATATTTGTGAAAGATTTTTTCAAATAAGTTTCTTACTGAAGGTTTCTCTTAAAATTTGATCAAAGTACACAAATTCTGGTTTCAATATTCCACACATTTTTCTCTCTTTATTTTTATATTAATCTTAAGTCTTGTCCCACAAGGCGGGTCTCTCATATATTAGAGAAATTAAATTTTCACAATTAATATCTTCCACGTCTGGACACTGGAATTCACTAATAAGAAGATCAATGCTGAAGAATATCAATGAAGAAGATCATTGCTGACGATCTGAAGACTGCTTCCAGCATAATAAGCGTATCGTTTGAACATATCTATTACCGGTACAATACATGTGCCACCGGATACGAATAGTTATTTTGCGGTACAGCTGATTTTAGCGATACAGTTTTCGAAGACAAAACCGAATGTAGAAATCGGCTACAACAGCTTTTTTACTGGATCCAGTTGAAACAGTATTGTGTGAACATACAATATGAAATGTACATGCAAACGAAAGCACTGCAAAATAACTGATACAGCAAATTTACTGTACCGCACAAAAACTGTATTGTGTGAACGGGCCCTTAGTAAACAACTTAGAACGTAAACAATTCAGTAACAGGTATCGGAGAGAATATTTTTTGAGAACAGCTGATTGATATATCATGATAAATTACGGGATTTTTTCTTACATGGTAATAATAGTGCTACCTGGCGAATTCCCAAGAGCCTGGCACAAACCGCACCTTCCTAAAATGTTAATTTTTGTTTTGATAAATTCAAATTAGAAAATTTTGTTTTTTTTTCAACAAAGAAATAATTGATAAAACATAAGATGAGCTTTGATTCACCAGACATATGTTTCCTAAAAGACTGCAATGCTCCGACTACACAAGTCTGCAGACAGCGTAAATAACGCCGCGAAGGGCCCACCATTTATATTTGAGAACAGCTGATTGATACATCATGATAATTTACGTGATTTGTTCTTATTCTTATGTGGTAATAAAACTTGGAAGAAATGTATCCAAAATCGCACAATACTTGGTTTTTAAACGTTTATTATTCTGTTAAAAAAAAGTTAATTTAGTTTTTTATAGCTAAAGACATTGTCAAAAAGGTTTTCAATACTGATAAATAACTTAAATCCCGATCGATGCCCTCGTTTTTCAGGAGAAGGCCGCGTAAAATGTATCCAAATTCGCAAAACACTTGGTTTTTAAACGTTTATTACTCTGTTAAAAAAAAAAGTTAATTTAGTTTTTTATAGCTAAAGACATTGTCAATAAACTGTTCAATAATGTTCAATAACTAAAATTATGATCGATGCTCTCGTTTTTGAGGAGAAGGCCGCGTAAAATACCTTCGGGGCCGTGACAGACAGACAGACAGAAAGTGAGATTAGACTATTTTCGGCTTATTTGATGTATAAAACGTAAAAATAACCAAAAAATATATAATTCTGATAAATGTACAGACAAAACTCTAATTTTATTTATATAGATATAGATATATTAATGAAGGGGTGAGAACCTATCCTTTTGTTTCGCCTCAAAAAGGATGAAGGAGTGGGTCAATTTCATTGGCAAACGAACTTGACCTGTCTAAAGATACCAAGAATCTGTGTTTCAAATTTGAAGTTGATTGATAAAGGCGTTCAAAAGTTATCATGGAACATACAAACAAACACAATGCCTCGAGCCTCAAGTCGAAAGGGAGAACTCTCTTCGCTTGTTCAATAATACTAGTCTCAAAGAGATTTACATCAATAATTTATTTGCCAAATCTGAGTCAAATATCACCAACTCTCAATTTATTGGCTAATAGACAATAATATCTAATCTAATGGCTGAACAACATAGAGCAAACCTCAAAAGCCGGAAACTAATTTTATTTAATTTTCTTTTCTAGCATAAAGAGATAGACAATAGATAATGCAGAAGTATCTCTAGAAGGCGTTGCTAAAAGGGTAGAGTACCTAGTGCCTGGGACATGATAGGTCTGCCGCTAGAATGTGCTACAGTCAAGTCAGACAAGTGGTAGATTCGGACAAGTGGAATATTTGGACAAGTGGAATATTTGGACAAGTTGTTTCTTACCTTATAAAGCATCATGTAATAGTCGGTCAAGTGGTATATTCGTGCAAATGGTTATTCGGACAAGTGGAAATACTTAGTTGACTTAATTTTTGACAACAGGTATAAAAGTCGGACAAATGGTTTATTCAGGGAGATGGAAAGTCGGAGAGAAGGTAGTGACCCCTATTTGCCCCTACGAATTGTGTGTTTCCATGACACCACCACATATATGGCAGTTTGGATTTTTTGGACCGAAACCCTTCTCTTGTAGCCACTGAATGGAAGCTTCTCTGCTATTATAACTAGTAGTTCTGTGAACAGTAGACCTCACTCGCTCAACACTCACACATAAGAAGATGACATTTTCGAAAAAATTTGAAGAGCATTTTCACTAAACTGGATTCTACTAAGCCTAGCTGGCCCGATGCGCATTGCTGCATTCTCATAAAAATTCTCCTTGATTTTATTATTTGTCACCTCCCGCTGAGGTTACATTTCAAATTACGAAAGAAGTTAGTCCTAGGGCTCTTCCAGCTGATCATAGAGGCCTCCTTCATTGTTTTATTAATCACCACCTCTTAATGAAGAAACATTTCAAACTTAAACCTACGACTAGAAGGGTAGAAGCTAGGTTTTTGATTTTATTATTCACCACCTCCCGCTGAGGATGCATATCAAATTAATTTCTAGCTGCATTGGTTAACAGATGTCATCAACCTGGCATAATTACATTTCATCATACCCAGTCATATGTTTCCTACATATTGCAAGGCTCTTACTGTATGGTAGCCTGCATGCAAAGTGCAAAGTCTTTTGCTGTTCAAAGACAGCGTAAATAACACCGCTAAGGGGCCTACTATATGATTAAAAACTGTTGACTTCTATCAGCTGTTCCTCTAAGCTGTTTGGCCGGCAAGTTCAGTAGGTTAGGTCTATAAAATGGATTAATTAATAGTAATTATTAGCTCCCCTATTAAATTTTGAAAAAGAAATATATACATTGCTGGGCCTAGGAATAAGGAACATCCATATGAAAAATCATAGCAATTGGTCTAGGCGTTCGTCTGTAATCGTGAGACAGAGAGACAGAGGAAATGCCGATCATCTTAAAGGGTAGACCTCACTATCGTTCAGTCAATTAAAATTTATTAACTTTTCATGTGAAATTTAACGCCTTGCAGTCAAATATTTGTTCAGAATAAGTATAACGCACTTAATCTGGCCAAGCGCTTTCGAATCTATGAGATCCATCTTCAGAGGCGTGGGTTCCTAGATCATCATGTCAGTTTTTTGGCTGAAACAAAACACCAACACCACTGACAAAAAATACATCACAATGACATACATTAATCCACAATCAAACAGACTAGCAAAAATCTTCAAAAAAGCCAGCCACACCATCTCATTCAGAAAAAAAAGACAAAATAAAAAATGCACTTACACTCAAAACCACACTGAACACAAAAAAATATGATCTCCCAGGGATCTACAAAGTGAACTGCTCTGATTGTAACAAATTCTACATAGGACAAACAGGCCGCACATTCAAACAACGTTACAAGGAACATTTTCAAGCCCTGACATCAAAAGCTGAATCAAATTTTGCTGTCCATATCATTCAAACTGGACACACTTTTACTGACATCAGTACCAACCTACACATTCTACATATAAAATCTAAAGGAAACGAACTCAACACCTTGGAACAATTTGAAATATACAAACACACCACACACAATAAACAAAACATTCTCAATGAACAACTAAATTTTAAATCTCACAAACTTTTTGATCACATTTTACAAAAACCACAACACTCCTAACCAAAAAACTGACATGATGATCTAGGAACCCACGCCTCTGAAGATGGATCTCATAGATTCGAAAGCGCTCGGCCAGATTAAGTGAGTTATACTTATTCTGAACAAATATTTGACTGCAAGTCGTTAAATTTCACATGAAAAGTTAATATTAACAACGCAGTTCGTCATGGAACAAGAAATCCAGGAATTGAAATTTGTTGTGCAAAAGTACAATATCATGTTACATCCATCTTCGTAATAAGTAGCCAATGGCAAAGTACAATATGATTGAAGATTATATTTGAATCGTATCTGTTTTAGTCTATGATTATACTAGGATGCTGGCATATGGGATGCTAGCATCCCACTTCAAGTCGAAAATGACCTGATTTGTGTTGGGATGCTAGCCTCTCGGACTGCTATTTTATTTCAATGTTTTGTCAGTCACTATCCCAAATACAAGGATGGTTTCCCACTTCACATATTAAATTTTCTTTTCCAATTTTTTATCAACATATTTTTCAATATGTTTCAACTCTTCATCTTTCTTTTTCTTCTTTAATTCTTGTTTGGTTTTAGACCTACGTTTTCCATATTGAGCTTGGGTCCTGGTTCTTCCAGAAACAAGCCTCTTCATCTTCATCTTTCAAGCCTCTTCAACTCTTCATCTTTCTTTTTCTTCTTTAATTCTTGTTTGGTTTAGACCTACGTTTTCCATATTGAGCTTGGGTCCTGGTTCTTCCAGAAACAAGCCGTCCAAAGGAACATTTCCTATGTCATTCAAAACACTTTCACTCTCTTCATCAAACATTTCACTTTCCATCACAAAACACAGTAAAGATATACTGGATACAGTATACTAGATGACACGAAGTGCATACAGCAGGGAAGCACACTAGACAGCTGACTCAGACCATCACGTGGTCAAACTGCATGCGTGCGCACATGTCAAAAGAGAGCGTTTTGGATGCTAGCAGCTGAGCATTATGCACCGCATTTGAACCAATACCCCTTCTTATGGGTTGATTACATTGGGATAGTTACTCGCTAAGCGAGTAGCGAGTAGGACGTTACTGACCGACCGTGCTACAGCAGCTCGGCATACCAAGCCGAATTATATTAAAAATTTATCTTCAAGAATCATCCCCATACTATGGAATTTCTAAGACAATAAATAATCTTGCAACACAAAATTAAAATATGAAGTTTACCAACAATTATTCAATAAATTTTCATCAAAACAATATACAATATATCTCATCTGAAGTGTTATGCTGGCAGCCTGCGTGATTAAGTATGGGGTTTGGCCACAATAATATTGTATTTTGGTGTTGGCTACTCTGCCAGCGTGTATAAATGTGACCAAATTCAAAGTTGAGAGCCTGTCTACTTTGAATTTGGTGACATTTATACTCGCTGGCAGAGTAGCCAACACCAAAATACAATATTATTGTGGCCAAACCCCATACTTAATCACGCAGGCTGCCAGCATAACACTTCAGATGAGATATATTGTATATTGTTTTGATGAAATTTTATTGAATAATTGTTGGTAAACTTCATATTTTAATTTTGTGTTGCAAGATTATTTATTGTCTTAGAAATTCCATAGTATGGGGATGATTCTTGAAGATAAATTTTTAATATAATTCGGCTTGGTATGCCGAGCTGCTGTAGCACGGTCGGTCAGTAACGTCCTACTCGCTACTCGCTTAGCGAGTAACTATCCCAATGTAATCAACCCTTTACCAAAGCCAATCTAACCTAGCCTGTAGGGATGGGATATCAAAGATTAAATATCGATATTAGTATCAAATGATATATTGCTTGACAATATCGATATCAACAATATATCGAATTCAAAATATCGAATATTGATATCAAAAGCCTTGTCACATGTTTATTAGTTGTTCTATGTTCTTGTTGTTTACATTCTCAGAGTCAGAAAGAAACAGAAAGTTTGATCAACATTGGATATTGGATATATTATATCTATAATATATAGATATATTAATGAAGGGCTGAGATTCTATTGTCCTTTTATTTCACTTCAAAAAGGATGAAGGAGTCGGTTAATTTTATTGGCAAACGAACCTGACCTGTCTAAAGATACCAAGAATCTGTGTTTCAAATTTGAAGTTGATTCATAAAGGCATTCGAAAGTTATCGTGGAACATACAAACACACAACGCCTCAAGTCAAAAGGAAGAACTCACTTTGCTCGTTCAATAAAATTTTAAAATTTCAGCATATCCTAGCCCATCATCATTAATACTTATAACAAATCATGATAAAAGTGCCAAATAAGAGCTTATCAATATTTCAACTTTCTATAGTATGATTTTAAAGTATTTTTCATGTTTACCACAAATATCATAATCATTTTGAGCATAAATGCCTAGTAACAGACAAAAATGAAAATTAAAGTGATAATTTGAAGTTAATGAAATTAAATTACATTTCATGAAACAGAACAAGTTTTTTAAGGTTGAGTTAAAGTAGGTGGAGTAAGGTTAAATTACCAAACTTAACCAACACAACCTAGCCTAATGGCATCCTAACCTAGCTAGCCTAGGTTAGGTTGGGTTAGGCTAGGTTAGATTGGCTTTGGTTAGTTAGGGGTATTGTAAAGTTCAAGCTAGGTTAGGCTTTGACTAGTCAGGTTAGGTTGGCTTTGGTTAGTTATGGGTAAGTTAGGTTGGCTTTGGCTGGTTAGGTTTATGTTAGGTTACGCTTTAGTTTGGTTAGGTGAGGTTAGGTTGAATATGCAAAATACACAAGCATATTCCTAACCATATTATATTTGTCCAACACTGTACTCAACCTGCTAGGCAGTCTGCTCTCTGAGTTATGTTCTGGGAGTCTGTACTGTTGCATGTACTGAATCCAGCGGCGGCTTATTATAATGTTCACAAGTGCACGTGCACCCCCATAAATTTGAATATTCAATAAAATATTAGCTTATTTATTACCTATTTAACCACAAAAGAGTACAAAACGTTACTGATACAACTTATTTAACTATATCAAATAGAAATACAGTGTCCGTTTTGATATTGGACTTATTTTAAATTCACTGCTAATCTATTTGCAGCGTAAGCAATCATTCTCTGTGGACGAGTGCACAATCGGTATGTGCTCCTTTTGGGTCCTTTCTACGCATGCGCGGCAAATTGACGACATAGTAGTATGGACATTTAACATGGGGGAAAAGCTGTCATCCGGTCACAGCTAGTTGTGTGCTCCGCTACTAGAGTCGCTGGCAGCAGTACCGTATCAGAAAAGCGTCGATGATACTGGGCTGTAGCACGGTCGGTCTGTAACGTTTCTACTCGCTACTTACTCGCGTAGCTAACTTGCCAAGTGTCATCGACGCTAAAGACTAAAGAGATGCCTGGAATGAGGAAACCCCTTCTATTTCGACTAGCATTTACCCATACTTCCTCCCTATGCCTTCCAATTATTGTTTTCATGGTTATTGAAATGTAGTTTCATACCAAAAACTAATTTTTTATTCTAGGGTAAGTGTACCAGTGAATGACCGATTAAGACATAATTCTCACCTTTTACCCATATAACAATCATCCACTTCCAATATATCATACGGAACCATTGTCATTGTTTTGTAAATAACCTCACTTTTCACCTAGACTAAGTCGAAAACTGTTTAAAGATTCAAGTAATCACTCAAAAATCCAATCATGAAGCCAAGTCACTGTACCAATAGATGACCAGCTTTGTTCCAGCGAATGACCTCTCTCATTACCAGTGAATGACCGGTCATTCATGCACTGGTCATTCACTGGCAATTATGATGGTGGTAAAAAGAGACTAGCTTCCGCTAGTCTTTGGGTACTCTATAGGCTATCCAGATTTCATTTTGTCAATGAAAACTGACTTTCAAATAATTAATTGACATTATACTGGATGAATTATACCTCCTATTAGTTGATATAAAAGTAATTCTGCCGAAATTATCAGCACTTGAACAGAAACAAAATATAGGTAAAACAGTAAATGAAGGATAATTGGAGATTGCAATAATGTAGGAATTGAAATAGTAGGCTACAAAGAATTTAAATAATATAAGAAAGTTTACTAATAATAAACATAATAATTTTGTTACATAAATATGTAACACTACTTGCCAATGGTGGAGAATAGGAAAAAAATGTTGGAAGGGACCACATATTGGCCAAAATCACGAACAAAAATATTTAGGCTACATTAGAAACAATTTTAGAATAAAAGTTGAAAAATTGGAAATTAACCAAAGACAAAATCTGTTTTCTAATAATAAACATAATAATACATAATAATAATACAGTAATCAAGATAAGGCTTACAAAAAAATGGTAAAATATGTCACATCACTTGCCATTGGAGGAGAATAGATACAAAATGTTGAAAGAGACTTAGGCTAGTATTGACCAAAATCACATACAAAAATATTTACATAAGGCTATAAACAATTTTAGAATAAAAGTTGATAATGGGAAATTATACCAAAGACAAAAGCTGTTTTCTAATAATAATAATAATAATAATACAGTAATCAAGATAAGGCTTACAAATAAAATGGTAAAATATCAATTTTAGAATAAAAGTTAATAGGTACCATTACAAAGCTATTACCATTACAAAGATACTGCTTAGGCCGCTAAGCAAAGATTCAAGAAGTTCTCAAATCAAAATTCAACAAATTCGTAAAAAACAAATAGTCCATCATCATTGGTATTCTGTGGTGGATGTATTTTCTTCTCAATATTTGATTTGTTGTGCCATGATTCTTCTTTGTCATGAGGACAATACCATCGTGAGGTTTTCCCCAGTCTTACAAATTCTTTTATTTTGTATTTTTGTGAATTATTTTGTATTTCAGTAATCTGTCCAGGAAATTTTTTTTCAGGTTCACCTCCATACCTGACAATAACATAATCATCAACGTTGAAGTCATTGTCCCTTGTCACGGTACTGGTGGGCTTGGTTTTTTGGTTTGCTTTTCTTCGTTTAGGTTGATTCTTTGCTTTGCTTTGCTTGGCGGCCTTTGATTCTTCTCTATGTTCTTTTTTTATCCTTGCAGCTAGTGATGTGGGCCGGGTAAATACCCAGTGGGTAGGTAAATATAAATTGGGTATTTACCCGAGGCCCGGGTAAATACCCAAAAACTGGGTATTTATCATTTTTATTGAATTTAAAAAAGATTGAGTTGTCTTTTTGCAATTACTATCCTTTAAGGATAGTGAAATGATGATAAAATGTATTCAAAAGTTTTTCATATAGTCCCAAATAGCGTTTTACTTGTGAGCATGATTGACATAAATACCCGGGTCCTGGGTATTTATGATTTTCTTTGTTTTTGTGGTGTTAAATGTTATTGAAAATGAAAAAAAAAATTGTTTTAAATAATAACTATTATTCAGAGTTCAGAGAGAGGAAAATTTGACCTAGTATGTGTAAACTAACCCAAGGAAATAAGAACTGAGTCTGTAAGATGTTAAGATTCAATAATAATTTTATAAGGATTTTTGTTCATGATATTTTTCTTAGTACTAAAATAAAACATACTTTTATAAACTCTATGACAAAAAGCTTTAAAATTGAAATTAGACCAAAAAGAGAAAGGAATTTTTCAAAAATGCTTTATCCACATTGGAGCTAAGAGGTAAAGTAATGCTGAATTCCTGCATATTCATCTAAATTGAAAGTTTTTACTTTTATTTAATATTATCGCTACATGTCTGTTAACTGCTAGGGTCACTTCTCACTTGCAATCCATTTTCTAAAGAAGAATCATAACATAACTAAATAACAGTAGAAGCATGTTCACTATTTTTGTCATAGTTTCATTTCATAGGGAATTTTTAGTTTTAGGGGTTGCATCACTGACTTGCTTGCTTGCTTCACTGTACACCTGGCTACCCCCTCCCCAATTCCAACTCTAAAGTCTTCTTTTGTGTTACATTCTCACCCCACTTTGATTCTGATGCTCAACAATCTTTGTTAGATCTTAGATGTCAGTTCTCAGTTGTGGCTGTGATAGGTTTGTGTTCGGACTGTTCCCTGTTGTGAGTTTTATTTTGAGTTCGATTTTGTTAGATGTCAGTTGTGTGAGGTTTGTGTTGGTTTTGTTTTGAGTTTGATTTTGACATTGTCATTTATCAGTTGACTACATTGACATTAAGTTCTACATTTTGTTCTAAGTTTTTAAAAATAAGATGGGTAAAAAAAAAGGGCCAGCTTGGGATTTTTTCAAAGAGAAAGACAAAGGTGTAGTTTGTAAATATTGCTCAAAAGAATACAAGCAGTCTAACGTTAATAAAATGACAAAGCACATTAAGAAATGTTTCAAGTGTCCACAAGATATGAAGAAATATTTGGAAAGCCAAGCCAGCAACATTCAAGTCAAAGAGAGTATGAGGAAATCAGGTGAAGGACTGAAAGAATTGTCAGTTGATGTGTCCTCTGTTCCACCTGAGGCAGGTCCAAGTTCATCTGGGAGTCTAAGACCAGGAAGTGCTAAATCCTCTATGTCTAACATGTCCATATCTGGAGCTTCTTCAGCATCACATGAATCTGAAATTTCGTTTCTTCAACCAACTTCAAGATCAAGCACCATGGGAGGGGGAGGAGGGTTACTTTCTTTCATTGACACTATGGACCCGCAATTAAATGTAAGTTACAATGTTTGCTTTACTATTCTAGCTTCTGGTACAGTGGGGTAACATGATACACTTTCAAAATTCAAAGTATTGAAATTTTGGATAGGTTCAAGGTTCAAGTTATTTATAAAAAATAATTTTGAAAAATTGGTCTTGATCCAAAGAACATAATTACTCAAAAATTACCTATAAATGTCTCAAGTTAGCCCACTGTCTCAAATTTACTCATTTTACAGTAAAGGTATAAATTAAGTTGTTTTTATGACTTATCTATAATTGTTCTATAATATTTATTTCTTTAAACTAGTCAACTGCAATGTTAAAACTGGTTGGTTAAATCAAGTCATTTGATAAAATTATTGAAAAAATGTCAAACAGAAATGCTGTTTTTATTTTATTGAAAGAGCACAAACTAATCTACCAATATAATATAACAGAGTATCCAAGGACCCAACATAGTAAAATATTATGTACATTAAAAATCCATAGCAGAGACTAGTGGTTCACTCTATGAGTGGAAGATCAAACTAGCAGCTTCTGTTCCATAAGCAGCTGATCCATACTGTGCCATTCATTGAGACCTGAGTTTACTCCCCATTTTGAGTAAAGATACCTATTTTTTTTGTTTATATCTTTTTCAATATTCAACCCTCAATGTTCAAAACCAATAGGCTTCTTACTTGAACTATAACAATAATATTATATTCCAAATTTCAAAAGTGTAGGATCTTCTGTTTGTAAGAAATCATGCATACAGACAATGTAAAATCATGTAAAATTGCAATAAGAAATAAGACACAGTTGTCATTGTCACTAACTCACTATAGTTGGAGTGGAAAATTGTATGCCAAATAAATTATTTTTCTGATGACAACATTAACAGGAAATAATAATATTATTATTATTGTTGAATATTTAAGAACAGATAGTAAATCACTAATTATCATTGTTATTACCAGTATGAGAAATTAGCTAGCTGTTATAGTTAACAATAGAGCTAGGTTAGATTAGCTAAGGCTAGGCTCATTTAATTCACAGGATGGAAAAGAATCAGAAATTTGGAATGTAGGTTCAGGTCTGGGCTAAGCCTAAATCATAAAAATATTAGACAGCCATGAACCTAATGAGTCTACCTTGTTTTGTTCCAGGAATCACTCAACCAGAGTCTAGCCAAGGCCATATTTGTAAGTGGTGCACCTTTGTCAATGACGGAACACCCACTATGGATAGATTTTTTTCATAAACTGCGCCCGGCTTACATCCCTCCATCAAGGTATCGTATTGCCTCAACATACCTAGATTCCCAGTATGTGGAAATGCAAAATGATATAACATCCCAGCTCAATGATTCAAAAACACTTCATTTGCAATGTGATGGCTGGAGCAATATTCGAAATGAAGCAATTATCAACATAGTCATTTCTAAGCCAGAGCCATTATTTGTGGAATTTATTTCTACTAAAGAAAACAGACATAATGCCCCATACTTGGCTGAATTGATTATCAAAACCATTGAAAAGTATGGCCCTGAAAAGTTTCTGGTTGTAATTGGAGACAATGCAGCCAACATGCAAAGTGCCTTAAGAATTGTTAAGGAGAAGTTACCAAAAATAATTCCATTAGGCTGTCTTGCTCATCTTCTACACCTTTTGTGTGGAGACATTTTAGGTTGTGCCACAGTGAAAACATTCATGGCAACTGCTGTTGATCTAGTCAGAACTGTGAAAAATAGCCACCTTTTAAAGGCTATTTTTGATCGTCTACAGTCAGAGAAGAAATCCAAAGATAGGGTCTCTTTGAAATTGCCTGGAAATACAAAATGGGGGAGCCATTTGTTTTGCCTAGAAAGTCTGCAGTCGAATAAGTCTGTGTTGCAGAAACTTGCTGTCAGTGAAGAGGCTGATATCTCTGCTGATCTAAAGAGACGCATTTTGGATGATGCTGTATTCTGGGTACGATTAGATAAATTGACCAACGTATTGAGACCCATCATAGATCTGATAATAAGCTTTGAGGGAAACAACGAAATGATGCACAAAGTCTATATAAAGTTGAAAGAACTGCAAGGAACGTTGACTAGAGAAATACCTCTCTCACCCCTTCAAAAAGCTGAGGAGAACATGGTTTTGAAAAACCTTACAAAGAGGATGAAGCGTGGAATAGGCAGGATTCACCTTGCAGGAGACCTATTAAATCCTGCTAGTCTTGGCTGCCATCTAGAGCCAGGAGAATTACTTGACAGCATTGGTTTCATCTGTGAAACAGGCCAGTCAATGGGCCTTAAGACCACAGATATAAAAACAGACTTGGCTGATTATCGAGACAAAGAAGGGTTATGGAATAGGCCTTTTATCTGGGATGGTGTTGCTCAAAAAGAGAAGGAGAATCAAGTTGCACCCTTATTGTGGTGGAGGCAGTTGAGAGGCACTTGTGTACTGGCTGATATTGCAATAAGAATCCTTGGTGCCCCTATAACATCAGCAGCTACTGAGAGGACCTTCAGTACTTTTTCGTGGATTCACAGCAAAAGAAGAAATCGATTAACCACCGCAAGAGCATCAAAGATCACATATATATCTCACAACTGGCATCTTTTGAATCACCGGAAAACCCCTAAACTAATGGAAGCTGAAAGAAAAACATCAACTCCAAGACCAGGCACAAGCCATCAAGTAGAAGAGGAGGAGGAAGTGGACAGACCACAGCTGCTTGAAGAACTCTCATCTGAAAGTGAATCTGAATCTGAGGAAGCCTTGAATTTTGATATTTTTACCAGCGAATCTGATTGAAGATTAAATTTCAAATCCAAAGAGCTAATTGATTTTTTTAAAGTGTTAGATTTATGATTGTTAGAATTAGAAAGTGTTAGAATTAGCCTCTGATTTTTCTTTTATAATAGGCCAATAGCCCTCTTATTTTTAGAATGCCAAGGAAATATTTTTTCAAGGAATTAATTTTATTCTAAGTACGTGTTTGAACCATTTCTTTTTTCTATGCACTTTCATTGGTTTTCAAGTAAGATTTCAAGATTGTTTTCAATTTGTTTTTATTTTAATTTATGATTTAAGATTTATTATAATTTCAAGTATATACTTATGCATTTAACTTCTGTAGAAAAGTAGAATTACACTCATTTACCTAGTTTCTTCTTGACACAAAAACATCCTTATTATTTACAAACGTTTTCTAAGAGTTCATTTTATTTTGGTTTTTAAATACATGTTTTACTTGATTTTCAAGTAAAATTTCAAGTTTGTTTGTAATTGTTTTTAATTTTTTGATTTTCTTATAATTTATGATTTAGTAAGTATAGTTTAAAGTAGAAATATAGACTATGCATAAAACTTCTGTAGAATTAGTCTACTCTTATTTACCCAGTTTCTTATTGAAATCAAAAATCCTGTTTATTTACAAACTTTGAGTAATTTTTGAAAAAATAATTATCAAGTCATTGAAAAAATGGCAAATAAGTTGTTATAATTATAACTTAGACTATGCCAATATATCATACAATGACAATAATAACGTATTCAGGGGTTATACATCAATGATTCCATAAATACCCAAAATACCCGGGTATTTATGAATTTTGGGTATTTACCCGGGTAAATACCCTGGGTATTTACCCCAAGTTTTAAATACCCGGGTATTTTACATCACTACTTGCAGCAGTCGCTTTCATCTCCTTTTCCCTGGCTTTTTCATCGTGAAATGACTTCCATTTTTTTGAAGTGACAGCAAACGGTATTCTCTCAGCTTTCCTTCGTCTATTCTTTGATGCCATCTCAGTCACTGGCCAGTGCAAATGTTCGCTCCATGGATTCGATGTATTCATGTTGATGTCCTGTTGTTCCATATTCTGTTGTTCCATGTCCTGTTGTTCCATATCCTGTTGTTCCATATTCTGTTGTTCCATGTCCTGTTGTTCCGAGAGTATAGGAACAACTACCTCTAGAGCTGGCTCCTCATTTGACATTTGGAAAATGTTATCTTCATTTTCTCCTGCGTCTTTCTCATGGTCTTGCGAAGAAATACCAGCTTGAGGAATCTCTACAGAAATTTCAGAATCAATCACTTCCACAGCTGGCTCCTGATTCAAAATCTTAATCAAACTATTTTCATTCAGTCCTGTCTGTTTCTGTGCATCTTCAAACAAGACAATGACATCAGACAGATTAAAAATATCTTCTGTAGGCCTGCTTGGTGTTTCTGGTTCTAAATCATTCCCATCATCTGCCTTTTGTTTAATTTGTTTCCAAATTTTAAAGAACTAGAGCTCGATTTCTTGAAGTATGGTAAGCTTGATTGGTGTCAAATTGTCCACACTAAAACTGATCTGCATGAGCTTTCACTTGAAAAAAAAATAGGCCTAAACAGTATGGAAATATAATATTTCTAGATCAATATTGCTGTTTTTCCCCATTACTAACTTCAAATAATAATTAAATAATTGAAAAAACATGCATCATTCAAGTGATCCAGTAAATGACCGGGTTCAACCCAGTGAATGACTCCAAGTCTTTAACCCCCGGTCATTTACTGGATAGAAGTAGAAAACAGTATTTCTAACCTAACAGAAGTGTTCTCTAGCTCATAAACTTTATTATACAAGAAGTCAGCTGTTTGAGAAAAATTATTTAATCATATCCAGTGAATGACCAAATCGGTCATTCACTGGTGAACCCAATAGGTTATGCTCCAATGCATGTCCAGCATTTTTACCAGAGAACTAGTTAGGTTATGGTTTTCAAAATCATATGATATCCTTAATTAAGTAATTAGGTACTCGATAAAACCAATAAAGTTATGAAAATGTGTACACAAGAATAGAGAAATCAAATTTCTCCTTACCCTGCTTGGATCTCCACTATTGCAGATGAATAGTTGTTGGCAAACGACGAGCATACAAGATTTCAAACAGACGCTGTGACGGTTAGCTTGCTTCTATGACAGCCAATGATAGGCGAGATGTCAAGCAGGGTTTATAGTTGGATGAGAGCTCTTCATTCATTGGCTTACGTGTATGACAATCTTATTATGATTTTTCAAACACAAAACGGTCATTCACTGGTGAGTGGTCATTCACTGGTACATTCACCCTATTATAAAATATAATATATTATTCGGTATATTTTATTGATCAATAATTGTTATGGAGTTTTCCTAGTAGTCCACATGATTTCGACGAGACTAGAATAATTTTTAGAGATGTGGAGAGGTCAGTCTGAAGGAAAGAAGATTCACGGAAGGATAAAATGTAATGAGTTTACCGGGAGACGTTGGTTTTTCTAATTGTTTTAAACAAAATATGTCATCAGTGAATATGTTTGGAAGTGGAAATCAAAAAACGGTATAAATAAGACTGGAATTAATTTTTTATATATACTAAAACCAAACGTAAACTGTTAGTTTTTCTTAATTTTTTCAAAAACAAAAAACAGTGAGTATGTTTGGGAGTGGAAATCAAAAAACTATATAAATAAGACCGAAATTTATTTTTTATACTAAAACCAAACGTAAACTATTGGTTTTTCTTATATTTTTCAAAAACAAAAAACATCAGTGAATCATCGAGCAAGTCAACCTGCCACAAAAAATGATGGAATCAGTGCATCACCAGTTTGTGAGTGGAAATCAAAAATGAATTTTATAATATCAAAATTCACATTTTTTTCTATCTGAAAATCAAATGCAAGAATTTTAAATTTTTTAGTTCTTAGCAATCCTTCTAAAAAAAATATTTTCACCTGCAATACAAAACGTTGCATTATATTGCAATACATTTTTGAAAGGCATCTCGGTTATTCAAGAACTCTATCATATGTGCAATGCATCAAATGCGTTTTGGTACTATTGAATGATCTTTTATACTCATGAGCATCTTGCCTGATCAGTTTCCTGCCCCTGACGCATCTGTTTTGCCAGACAAAACAATGGCCAGTGTTGCTTCATAACAGTAGTGAGTAGAATATGATCTTATACATTTTTTTTAAGTTTAAGTGCTTAACATTTTGCCATCATTCATCTTCTAACCTTTGCTTGTGAGCATTGGCGTCTGGGTGTAGGTGAGGAGGAGGGGTGGAACATCATAAGCATTACTCATGCAATACGAGCAAAGCAATTCATAGAGTGTATACCAAATATTTTGTGAACACCCATTTTTTCCATGTGCGAGCCGCCACTGACTGAATCTATACATCTAATTAAGTTTTCCATGTAGTAGCAGATCATGGGCGTCACTACATAGGGGCAAGGGGCAGCCGCCGCTCCCTCCTTGCCCAAAGGGAAAAACGATCTGCATTGTTAATATTATCTTTTTGTTGTAAATTGAACAACTTGCAGTCAGTTAACGACTGCAACTTGTTAAATTTTCAACAAAAAGTTAATAAACTGTTTTATTAACTGTTTTTTAAATGTGTTATTAATTAATGTATTAGCATAAATGTGTTGTTAAAACGCAACATACCACGTTAAGCCGTCGGTCCCGGTTGCATATAAAAAAAAAAGCAGTCGTTAAAAAAGCGGCGAGGTGGAACTACCCGTAAGGGTCTCCCCACCACGAAAAGCCATACGAATTTACTTTATACCACGTTATTAGCTGTTTTGTATCATTTGGATGATACAGTACAGATGTGTTGATAAGCAAGACAGTATCAATACTTCATGTTATTGAAACTCATGCGATTATTTCACTGGATGGGATATCGAACTGCAACCCTTGTTTTCTTATCACTGTTTGTTAGGCCCATGTTATACGGGCAGCTTTGATGCGACAGATAAAATGCTGATGCTGATCATAAAAAACGGAGCAGAAAAAACGCCACGTCATCGATGCAAACTCTCAGTGGTGGAACTAAAATGAAACTTGACGAAGGGGTCACAACAATAGAATTATGCTGTCTACTTGAACCTGTGAACTCACATGAATATGCCAGAGGAATAATAATAATTTAATAATTATAATAATAATTTTTCAGGATGATACTATGAAACATCCAGAGGAGTTTATTAAAAAGAAAAACAGAAAGAGAATCCCAACTCTTAAAATTGCTACTAAATATAATTTTATTTAAACAGAATTTATTAATTTCTAATTCCTTTAATTGCTATCAGTTTATACTGAAGACTTCCGCAATGGCGGATATTGACAACAGTATTATTTAATAATTTTATTCCTAATTATGATACCCCACTATAATAATAATATGTGTTGGGGTGATCATAATAATATATAATTACTGAATATATAATTATTGAATGTGTGATGAGCAGTGTTGTCACCAAAATTACTGCAAACTTCAAATTAATAACTTATACTAGAGGTGGCAACACTGGTGGTTTTGCTGAGGTAGCAGATCTGCCATGTCATGGTTCTTTCGCTGATGCTGCCTTTACAGGGTCCAATGCGACAGATATAACGCTCATATAACTTGCACACAGGGAAGTCCATTGCCTGGTAGGCTTGGTGTTGTATGCGACGTAAAATCTGTTGCATCAAAGCTGCTCATATAACATGGGCCTAATAGGTGCTTTTTTTAAAATGGAAAAATTTCTTGATTTCCCGACCCAAAATTTGCCGCCATGTGCAGGTGGACTCTCTGTCTGGCAGTGGCAGAGGTAACAGCTCTGATAAGTGCTCCTGAATTTTTTGCGTTTTGAGTGGGTTAAAAGTGGTTCTTCGTTATGAAAATTGGCAGAGTGGAAGAGCTAAGAGTGCTCTGTGACCCAGTTTTTGGTTTGTCAAAATCGGGCAACCCTTTAGGGAGTTATAGGCTTTTTTGTTTTCAATTTATTTGTTCCATAAGAATAACATTGAAGCTAAGAAGTGAATAGTGTGGAAGTGTTCTCACGGTTTTCTAAGGGTGAGTACCCCCTTAGGGGTTCCTTTATATTTTTCAAAGGTGACTTATTGTTAGGTTGTTTTATTTTAGGTGCTGAATTTCCAATTACACAAATAGTTATTTTTTAAATAAATTTTCTGTGTTAATTGGTTTTAATTTTTTATTAAGGGTGAATGTACTAAGGAAGGGTTGTTAGGTGTCATTTCCAGTAGATATAGTGGTGGACGAGGCCTCCTGAAGGTTTCAGGTCTTAACTCGTAAGGGGTAGTTCAATATTAATTTTTTTGTTTAATTATTGCCAGGAATTTATAGGTTAGAAATATTTTTGTTAGTCTCTAATCTTTGGGGGTGCATAACTCCACCAAGAATCATTTGAAGGGTGCAGGAATTTTTTGGTGCATCAGAGAAGTCTGCCCTTAATTTTTGGGGTTATCAAAAAAGTATTTGGGGGTACCCCTGATTTTTAAGAGGTTCTTTTTTTTAGTTTTATTTTTTTTTAATAAATAAAGGGGTTGATAAAAAATTCTGATTTTTTTTATATAATATAGAGTTTTTTTCCCTTAATATTTTGACATCTTCATACTTCCAGTTGGATCAGGGCTTAACCCGCTGCAATAGTTTTAAGTTTAGTAATTTTCAGGATTTTATTTGTAATTAAAAATCATAAATTAGAGATAGAAATTGTATTAATTAGCAGTGATTGTACTTTGATCAGGCCTATTTTTTCAGCATCAAAATGCTGACTTGCAGTTGATGCCCATATACAGATGCAAGTGCTCATTGTTCTTTTGAATCTTACATAGCCTATAGCTATATAGTAATTGTATCTTGGGCGCTGTATAGTGATATATAGGTATAGTGAGATCCAGTTCACTAAAAACCATTTTAAAAGTTAATTGATGAATATATAGCCAGGATAAATAGGTATATTTAGCTTTTATAGTACTCAGCATTTCCTTGTGATAGGATTTTACTTGGTATTTCAAATATAGTAATAGGGACATGCAGCTAATGCATTTCATTAATAGTTGTTTTAAAGGTTAATTTTTAAGAAAATATAGTAATATAACATAGATATAGTGAGCTATTGTTTCTACTCTTTTTCCTACTAGTCAGGAGTATGTTGCTGGCAGGGTGATTGCATTTTGTCTCGGTTGTGTCCTATAGGTTTGGATAGATGATCTTTCACTAAAAGTGATTTTTAAAGTTACTTTTGAGTAGGTGTAGTATATTATACATATAGTAAGTTGTTTCATATTGGCTAGTATTTATGATGCTGGCAGGTTAATTATAACTGTTTTATAGGTTTTCATAAGTATAGGAGTAAGTTTTTCATTAAAAGTCTTTTTTAAGGTTAGTTTTAAGAGAATACAATTTCAGTACATACAGGAAGATATCTGACTCTTACTTTACATTGGGTCCTGATTGATTTAGTGATTGCAAGTAAGGGTAGAAGAAATTTCACTAAAAAGCATTTTTAAGTTTAATTATAGGGTTCAATAGGGACTTTTCGTCATTGGTCAGAGATCCTTCTCTCCTGACTGAGACTTTGTTCTCTGTATTCTGATAACATAGTTTGTAATAAGGCGTTTTTCACTAATTACTGTTCTTTGGTGAAACGTTTAATAAAATAAGTGGTGTTAACACTATTAGGATAAGTGTTGTCCTGTATCATATAGGGTCTCATTATCTTAGCAGGGCTTGCTCCTGCTTTGTAGAATGCTCTTTACGGGGCATAGATGCCTGGGTCCAAGGAACCCCATCGACAATGGTGAGCCTGTGGACTCTGACAATAGAATTGTGATGAGGCATGACTTGGCGTACCACAGGGCAGCATGTGCTGAGGAAATAAGGGATGCGGATAGAGAAGCTATAAATGAATTCATGCAGGATATGGTGTCAAATGGGAATTGGCACAGTGCAGTTGGGGCTATCAGCATAGAACCAAATATGCTGTAGAGTCAGCTACTGGAATTTTGTACCCAAATGACAGAAGGTCAGTGCCGAGGTATGAACAGTTAAATATGGAAGGGCGATTGAAGAACAAGCAGGAATTATTGGCACGGGGTAGGGAAATTGCTGGAGCTATGGGAAGGATGAGAGAGCTGGAAAAGCAGCAGGAGGATGCAGTGGTCAGGTTAGGACGGATTCAGGGTATAATGGAGAGGGAGCAGGCTATTGCGGGGCAAAGGCAACAATCAAAGTCAAGAGAAGTGGAGGAACTGCGAAATGAGAGATATAATGAGTACGAGAGTTACAAAAGAGCGAGGGACAGTTCAAATGCGAGATGTGAGGATACTTTCAATAGGATGTTCAACCAGCAGGAGCAAGAAAAAAAATTAGGAAATTACAGGATCTATTAGATAAGGAAGGGAGATTGGTAAGGGAATTAAAATATGAGGCAAGTGCAGGAAGAAGGAAGTGAACGAGTTGGAGGAACAAAGAGGAGCTCTTTGGGAACTTGTAGATCAAGAGGAGACTGTGAGGGCAATTGAAGAGGAAGAAGAGGCACAAAGAGAAGCAGAGGAGGATGACAGGCTCACAGCAATGGCTGATGAGGAAATTGGAGAAATTCAGGGGCTAACTGTGGAGAAGGAACTGGAGGAACTAGAGGAGGAAAGGAGAAGAGTGGAAAAATACTTCGATAGGCAAAGAGTAATTAGAAAGATAAAGGTTATGAATTTTGTTAAAGAGCAGCCACACTTGGCTAAGAGCAGGTTGAAAATGGCTTTGATAGTGATGCCTCCACACTTGATGATGAAAGGCCTGTCAGTCACCTTGTGGGAGGCGCAGGGTCTTCTGATGAAGATGTGGTGGTGTTGCAAAAGCAGCCAGATGCTCAAAAAGACTGTTCAGGGTCAGGTACACCTCCAACAGCGAAGAAAAGAGTAAAGAGAAAATCCAAAACTAGGGAGGGGTTTTCACAGGAGGCTGGGCCCTCAGGTGAGGGTAAAATTGCCTCTCCTGCAGCGAATTGGAGCTCTGCTGTGCAAAAGAGAACTTTTAAAAAGGCTTTACTTGAAGCAACAACTGGAGCACAAGTTTCCTCAAAGGAGGGGGGGAAGGTAGAGAGGATCCTTGAGCCTAAACCTCCATGTCAGCCTATTGATAAAGGGCTTTTCAAGAAGGCTCTAGGGAAGGTTCTGGAGAAGTCACGGGTTCCTGAAGAAAGAATGACTGAAAGGGAAGAGGAACAGCTGCAAGACAGTGAGCTGGAAGGGGAGCAAGAGGGAATCTCATTTGAACAAGCAATGTCAGAGCTGAGGGTATGGGTTGGTGATCTACAAGAGGCCAGAATGAGGAAGGCAAAGATCAATGTGGAATATGGGACAAAGATTGTGAAGATGTTCGAGGCTATTAAAATGCCCTCCCAGGAAGTGGTGATCAGTCCAGATGTGTTGGGAAACTTGATAAGGGCGGCGGTTAGAGAGGAGGTGAGTAAAGTGGTGAAGGGGGCCCCAGGGAGCAACAAATCGTTTTCTGAAGCCCTGAAGGGGAGTGAGAAAGTGAGTATAGGTGGGAAGAGAATGTTATTGCCTGCCCCAAACAGGTCGGTAATCCTGATCCATCCGGAGATAGGTGAGGACGGGGTGCCACTCACTTCTTTGGAAGAAACCAAGAAAAAAGTTACCGACATGATCAGACCAGCCAACAATTTTGTTAAGGTGCAAAATATTAGGAAAATTAGGAAGGGGGGGTCTTAATTGAGGCTGCCTCTCCTACAGGGTTACAGAAAATGGCCAAAAACCCTAAATTAAGAGAAGCAAAACTCAATGTTTCAGCACCAAGACAGGCCAAACCACAGGTCATTGTTTATGGAGTGGACAATGACTTGTCGGATGAGGACTTTCTTGATTTCTTGCTCAAGCAAAATAGAGAGGGGCAACCGGCGATGAAGGATGTAGGGGAAGGATTAGACATGGTCCGTAAAATTCCTTCAAAATTCAATAATAAGTGTCATTGGGTGTTAGGGTGTTCTCCTGCAGTGTGGAGATGGTTGACCGGAGCTGGGAGGGTATATATTGAATGGTCCAGTTGTAGGGTGGAGTTACCTCAGTGTCACTAGGTGTTTCAGGTGCCAAAGTTATGGGCACACATCTCTTCACTGCAGGGAAGTGCCATGTTGTGGTCATTGTGCTGGTGGTCACGACAGGAAAGAATGCACTAAGAGAGACAGCGATCCAAAGTGTGGAGCATGCAGAAAATTCAAGAAGGAATACAGTCACTCGGTGACGAGTTGGAAATGTCCAGCATACAAGCGGGCCTTGGAGCAGGCGATGAATAGGACTGACTTTCAAGGGTAAAAATGGCTGATATGTGCAACCAAGAACAGCAGGTGCTCCAAGAGGCAAAGTATGCAATGCCCTTCCAGCCAGGAGAGTGCAGGCTCTGCAGGGCATGGTACCAGAAAGCAGGCGAACTGTATAAACATCATCTGGCCATGCATGATGGCTCCAGGATTGTGTTCATGTGTAGAGTGTGTAAAGCGCAATTTTGGAAAGCCACATGTGGCCATGTGCCATGCTCCTAAATGCAGAGGGCTGCCAAGAGTGGAAGAAGGGGAGTTTGAGTGTGACATCTGCAACAGGAGATTCACAACACAGTCAGGCCTATCACAGCATAAAAGGCACCAGCATCCGGAGGTAAGGATTGCAGAAAGAGAGGGAGAGATTCTAGGAGTGCAGGCCTGGCCAAGGGGACGTCCACCCCTGTGGTCGATAGAGGAGGTGCGGATTATAAGGCACTTCTTTGAGCATCACCCTGGAGAGGGGCGTTATACGGACCATCTAGTGCCTCTCCTCCCTGGGAGAACCAGGAAACAGATACGCGATAAGGTGGCTCTCCTTAGGGGGAGGGGATTTATAGCCCCTTTTCAGGAGGATGAGCAACAAGGTGAAGAAGAGGAGGAGATGGGATCTGCCCCTTCTGCCAGTTCATCTGATGATGAGGTGGTTGGAGAGGGGGTGGGTTCTTGGAGAATCTCCCCCAGGACGTTCTTTCTAGAGACAGAACATCAGTCTCAGATCTGCAATTGGCTTAGAAGTAAATGGAGTGCATGTGATAGGTTGACAGAAGTTACTAAATGTATTAATGAGGAAAGAAATGTGGAGGGCATTGCACGAGTGGACCAAAGGAGGTGGCAGTTTTTAAACAGAAGAAGAAAGGATGCTAGGCGACCTAATCCTAAAAGGAAGAGGTATGCCAATGCACAGGAACTGTACAGGAGAAGCCCAGGAAAACTGGCAGACTTGTCAGAAAAATCAAATGAATTGCCTCTTGGAGGATGGTGGTGAGAAGCCTCCCAGAGCAGAGATAAAGAGAGAGTACAGCCAGCTATGGGGCATAGAAGGTGCCTGTACGCATGTCTTCAGGCAAGTAAGAAGAGCAGGGATAACTGTGGAGCCCTTCTCAGCACGTGAAATAAAGCAGGAAACCCACTAGCCCAGCACCGGCGGCGACCGGCGATAATCGGCAACGGCCGGCAATTTACAACAATAACCCACTTGTCCGGCATAGCTCCGGCAGAAACTGGAGCTGACAGAAGAAATGCAACAGTTGCAATGGAGAGTTCGTCAGATGAGGAGTTATTTGTGATAGTCGCCGTGTGTGCTGAAGAAGAAAAGAGACAGAAACTGAGAAAGCAATTAATAAAAATAGAATTGAAATAAAAATAAAATAAAAATTGAAACAAAAATTAACTTAATTAAAAATAAAAATAAATTTAATTAAAATAAAAATAAAATTTAATCAATTATTAATTAATAAAAATAATGTCATGTTACTATTTCAATTTAATTTGAACCAATAACAAAAATAATCCATGAGATCAAAATTCAGTGACTGGATTGCCTTTTGTGATTTCATGTCACCTGTCATGCCTGCTATCTTGTCCAGAACTCGAAAATGTTTATTATGGTACATCACAAAATAATGTTTTAATTTGTTATTGGTTCAGGTAAGTATTGATTAGTAAGATTTGAGATCAATGTGACTTATTTATCTGCAGTATTTTCAAAACAGCTATTTAATAATTTAATCGTCACTATTTTACTTACTAATCAATACTTAACTGAACCAATAACAAATAAAACATGATTTTGTGATGTGATAAAATTGATTGAGTTCTGGATGAGATAACTGGCGATTAAAAGGTGACATGAAGTCACAAAAGGCAATCAAGCAAAAGAATTTTGATCTCATGGAAAATTTTTGTTATTGGCTCAAATTAAATTGAAAAAGTAACATGAAATTATTTTTATTAATTGATAATTAATTTTATATATTTTTAACTAATTTTTATTTTATTTTTATTTCATTTTTTTAATTTTTATTACATTTTTATTCTATTTTATTTTTATTTTATTTTTATTCTATTTTTATTTCATTTTTATTTTATTTATTTTTTTATCTTATTTTTATTCTATTCTATTTTTATTTTATCTTTATCTTATTTTTAATTTAATTTTAATTTAATTTTATTTTAATTTATTTTATTTTTATTTTATTTAATTTTATTTTATTTTATTTCTATTTTATTTTTATTTTTATTTCATTTTCATTTTATTTTTATTTGTTATTTTATTTATTTTTTTTATCTTATTTTTATTCTATTCTATTTCTATTTTATTTTTATTTTATCTTTATCTTATTTTTAATTTAATTTTATTTTTATTTAATTTATTTTATTTTTATTATTTTATTTTATTGTTTTATTTTTATTTTATTTTTAATTAATTTTTATTTTTATTAACTGCTTCCTTCGTTTCTGACTCTTTTCTTCTTCAACACACACTGCGACTATCACAAATAAAGAACTCATTGTACCATTCATGCAGAACACTTGCAATACTGGCATCAACTAGAGAAATGCCAGACAGGCTGCCCGGCAAGAATGCCCCCAAGAGCTTCTGTCACCGCCGGCCGCCGCCAGTGCCTGAATGCTTCTGTCGCCGCCGGAGACGGACAGATATAGTGTTCCTGTTCAATGAAAACAATGCAAAGCAATGTTGCCGGTAAGCATCGGTCGCCGCCGGTGCCGGGCCAGTGGGTTTCCTGCTTAAGGAAGTGTGTGAGGGCAATGAAACCAAATGGGGCACCAGGCCCTGATGGTATTAAAAGAGAGAAGATTTAAGGAAAAAATGAGAATTTTACCAATATAGCTGGTCTGTTCAACGCCCTGGCTCATAGCGAATACTTTCCTGAGGGGTGGAAGGAGAATCCCATGACTTTCATCCCTAAGGAGGGGAAGAATCTCTCTCTTGCAGGGGGGTGGAGGCCAATAACAATAGGCAACCTGCTGGTGCAGCTCTATAGCGGATGCTTAGAAAAAAGACTGAGATTGGTTGTAGAGCAGTCATGGGTCCAGAAGGGGTTCGTGGCAGGGAATGGATGTTATGAGAATGTTACAGCCATGAGCCATTTGCTTGCGGCTGGGAAAAGGAGTCACTTGTATTGTGGAGTACTGGACATTAGCAAAGCATTCGACAGTGTGTCTCATGAGGTGCTGTTGGGTGCTTTGCGGAGACTGGGCATGGGTGGTGACCTAATTAGCATTGTAGAAGGTATGTACATGGGTGCCTCAACCATATTTAAGAACTGAGGTGGATTGAGACTCACATTGAAGAGAGGGGTCAAGCAGGGCAATCCCCTATCCCCATTACTGTTTAATTGCGTCATGGATCCCCTTCTTGAGGGGTTAGAGGCGTCAGGGAAGGGTTTCAGGACTGGGGACAATAGGATCCCAGTGCTGGCCTTTGCAGATGATCTGGTGCTGTTGGGGGATAGCAAGGAGGAACTGCAGTTCATGTTCGACATGACTGTCGAATATCTGGGAAAAGTTGGGCTATGATTGGCGCTGGATAAGTGTGGTGCAATGGGTGTTAAACAGAAGGGTAAATCATGGGTAGCTGATGCTGCTGGCATTGCAGTGAATGGAACCTTGATTCGGGATTATGGTCCAATGGAGTCGGTGAGATATTTGGGCGCTTATTTCAGCCTGCATAAGGGGCTGAATAATCGCCCAAATATCAATGGAATGATGGACTCTGTTGGGCTGGCAAGAAGATTGCTCTTGAAGCCGCAGCAGAAGGTTGACCTAATAGGCAATTATATCCTGCCTCGGTATTACCATCTACTAATAGGCAACCCACCAGCTAAGACGGTACTGCTGGAGTTGGATGCAGAGCTCTGCAGAGTGATTAAAGAGTGTCTGCATTTGCCACATTTGGTGACAGACCAACTTATCTATTACAGGAGGAAGGACGGGGGGTTAGGATTTCCACGGCTACAGCAGATAGTGAGTGCAGGCCATTTGAGGGCCATGTCTGACATGGTCCATTCCAATGATCCCAGGTGGGAGGAGCTGCTCAGTGAAGATCTTAGGGCAAAGCTCAGAGTGGAAGCCACCCAGATGGGAGTTGGATGGCCTGTGTGAGAGACCAGCTTACTCCAGTGGAAGGAGAAGAAAAAGGATGATGAACATGCAGAGTGGGTCACCCAAACAACACAAGGGAAGGGCGTAAAGACCTTTAAGAAAAACCACATAGGCAATGTCTGGCTGAGAGAGGCAAAACTTCAGCCAGGAGAGTAAATAGATCTCTTGAATATGAGAGCAAATGTGTTCCCTGTTAGGGAATGCTTAGCTCAATTCGACAATGGGACTGACCCAATGTGCCAGCGCTGTGCCAACAAGGTGGAAATGCTGGCACATGTCCAGGGTGAGTGTCCGTTTGGTAGAGGACCCAGGATTGCTAGGCATGATTTTGTTGTTGGTGAGATTGAATGGCTTATGCTGGAGGCTGGGCATGTCTGTGCTAGGGAACAGCTGTTTGAATCTGTCAGTGGTCCACTTCACCCAGATCTTGTCATCAAAACACGAGATCGGGCATATGTGGTGGATGTGACTGTCAGGTTTGAACAGGGAAATTCCCTGGCAGAGGCTGCAAGAGAGAAGGAGGAAAAGTACGCAGCAATAGGCAATTCTGTCTGTGCTAGCATGAGTGTAACTTCAGCGGAGGTGCTGGCTGTAGTCATGGGAGCAAGAGGGGGTTTTCCCAACAGCACCAGACGGAACCTGTCTAAACTGGGGATAGGGGATGTTTGAGTCCTTGAGGGTTGGATTGTTAACCTTCTTCACAGGTCAATCTCAATTGCCAGAGGGCACATTGACCTGTAGTGTTAGGTTCATGAGTTTAGGATTTGATTGTGCTCAGTTAGTGATTGTATTGTTATAATAAATGTCTATATCAAGTTTTTATATTGAATTGGATTGTGCTCAGTTAGCAATTATATTGTGTATAATGAATCTCTATATTAAGATTTTGTACTATGGATCCTTGTTATGGTGATCATTGTGGTGTTTTGTATTTTCATGTTAATTTGTTGTACCACTGTTTATTTGTTATATATAGCAATTGGGTTGTTGTAATAAGTATATGTATCAATCCTTGTATCACTGTTCATTTTTCCAGGCATGTGGCTTCTCTTTGGCAGGCCTATCTGGGGGGATAGGGATAAGTATATGTTGATACTTAGGGATAAGTATCTGGCCCTTGTGGCTATTCACTAAGCAGGGCCCCCCCCCCTGGACCAAGGCCTGTATGGCCAGAGGAGACAGGAGCCAGGCTGAGCCAGTGTAGAATTTGAGTATTGTTTTGTCTATTGTGCTTCATTTTATTAATTGCATTATTTCTTTGTTTGTGTCAGCTTCTGAGCCTATTATAGGCAAAAGGGCTGGAACCCGGCCGACCCAGCTGAGAGAAGAATTGGGTACCGCGGGTGCTGGGAGCCCTCTGCTGGATGTTGCCCTATCCAGCAGACCCAGCATGAAAGAGGCTTGGCTTCGCGGGGGCAGTGGTTGCTCCTATTAATAGGCGCTATTGGTAGATAGGTTGAGTTCCAAAGGTGGTAACATCAGGTATGGCAGGGTATTCAAAGGTAAGGAGAATCTCGTTAATTGAGTGAAAGGTTGAATGAAAATTGATTGTGTGAGATCGCGGGGGACCCTGCAAGGGGGTTGGGGTGCAAATTTTGTAAGCGCCCTGATTCACTTGCAGGTATGAGAACCCATTGGTTGCATCTGGCTCGAGGGGAGGAGGCAGATGCAATGTTATGAGAATGAAAGAATGTGTTTTCTACGGTGAGGTCAGAGCCACTGAATGAAAGAGGTCGCTAATTAGATGATTGGTAGTTAAAGAAAAAATATATATATATAAAAATAAAAAAAAATAGCAAAATAAAAAAAAACAACAAAAAAAATATATATATTTGCAACAGCTACCCTTTGGAGGAATATGCTGCCAAATTAAAAAAAATCACCCATTTCGGGGCATAAGGGGCTAGAGCTTTTCTCCTAAATAGCCAAATGCCTTGTCATCTAATTAGTGATACGCATGAATGGATTAACAAGATTCTCACTGTCCCTATCTACTATCTAGCGAAACCACTGCCAAGGGAATGGGCTTGGAAAAATTAGTGGGGAAAGAAGACCCTGTTGAGCTTGACTCTAGTCTGGCACTGTAAGGAGACATGAGAGATGTAGAATAAGTGGGAGATGGTGGGTTTCGGCTTGTCCGCTCGACTGTGAAATACCACTACTTTCATTGTTTCCTTACTTACTCGGATGGGCGGAGAGCGTACCTGTCGTTGTTTCATGCACATTCAGGAAATCCGGCCCTGGATAAAGATAAAACTGGTTTTACATTGTAGAGAACTAAATTATCACTAGAGGAGTTTTGAATTATGAATGTACGATCGATGATTTGCAAGACTTTGACAAGATAGAGATCAAAAATGTCACTTTAACCTGTTACCTGTTAACAAGTACTGATTTGACCGAATATAAATATTTATCTCCATCTTGATTTTATACAAGACAGCTACACCGCACATTTGTTGGAAAAAAGTAAGTTGATATGAAAATTAATCAGCTGGAAAAGAGCTACAATTTTGGTAAAGAATATTTTTTTGAAAACCTGACCGTTTTTGAGATATTGGCTACATAGACATTTCAAGTGCCATCATGACGGCCATTTTGGATTTTTTTGGCAATGTTGCCAAGGTGGGATTAATGGATATTTTTAGGGACCGATTAAGGACACTCTAAAGCTGGGCATTCATGTTCCAACTGGTAGTACGACTTGCAGTACCGTACTGCTAGATGGATAGTCGACTCCCCTCACGCTCCTACTTGCAATCCAACTTTATTCCTAGTCAGCTGTGAGCATCGCTCTCAAGCCAAAAAATGTAACCAATGTTGCCCAAACTTGCCCGAAGGTCAAGCACTGACTGAGATAAGTTGGACCACTTTGATCCGACTACCCCACACACGCTCCAACACCGTTGACAGTCTGAAGTCGTCCATATACAATTCCAACTATCCAACAAGCCCATTCACGTTCCGTTTTCGGATTCAACCTTGGAGGTTGGACTGCAAATCGGAACGTGAATGCCCAGCTTAAAGCTATCATTTGAAAAGAAAATTTGTTGTGCTACAATTATGTTGAGGTTGAGCCCTATTTTCTCTGAAAATGATTGTACTAATGGGTTGAATAATTCTGATTAAGTGCAAAGAATTTTATCAAATTGATTATTAATACCTTTCTGAGTGCAACTACCATCCCACTTGCACTTACCTTCAATAAAGAGTCGATATAAAAACAAATCCTGGAAAAACATTAGTTAATATGAGTTTTGGACTTTTGAGTGATTAATGAGGTGTATAATCACACAAATATGTCAGGCTGAATGGGAATCGAAAGTGACCATGGGAGTAGCAGTCAGTTATAGGCTTATTAGAGAGAGACAACGCCTAAACCGATTACACAACTGCGGCTGCACACATTTATAATCTATATAATAGATTAATAGAGTAAATCATGCGCAAAACAATACTAACAGCATCGACTGGATTATTATTGTTCTTGACAAAAAAATTATGATTATATCATGATAATCATATAGATATCTATATCTATCTATACTTAAAACTAAATAGAATATTATAAAATAAATTTTCAAGTATTCAAAAATCATTGGGTTAGCCCAATGTTAAAAAAAGAAACTGAAAACAAAGTAAGAATGTAAAACAGATATTGTTCACAAATAATTTGTAATTTTAAATTTCTATGACATAACAAACAAGCAAGCAATGATGCAGCATGCAACACCTAAACCTTATTCAACAAACACAAAGATAGGGGCACTAAAAAAACAAATTTTACAACACAGACAATATTAATGAAATAGGCTAATTAATTTCGAAATTTTCTGTAACATCTTACTTGGAAAAAATTTAAATTTTCATTGCTTGTGACATTCACTTATGAAATTCCTTAAATTGTAACATCTTAATAAATAAGGACATACAGATGATAATACATTTTTCTCCATCATCTATGATTTTCTTATCTATTTAGATGATAATAGATAGAGTTGGTTGATGGTAATTGATGAGTTGAAGTTTACTTTTTTTGAAGATTACATCTTGAAAACTCCGGTATAAGAGAAGTCAGACCTACAGTTCGAGGTAGGCTCTGAACCACCGGGAAGTGATTTTACAGGAGAGAACATTCTTTTGCTGGCCAATCCAATCGGTCACCCTTACAAAGAGGGCACAGGAGTTTGTAGCTTATCTTATCTGACTGACATGTACCTGCCAAGGTTCGCGGCTACCGCTTTCCTGATTGAAATATTTAACTTCATGTTAAAGTTGATTCACTTAAAGACATGACAGGTGAAGTCTTACTTCAATAGAAGAATATCAATAGAATCAATAGAAGAATAAAAGTGCCTGCTTTGGGTCCGCGAGTCACCGTTACTCATTTAGCACAATAATTTAAATTCCTTCTTTGATAAATTTTTCTAATAATGCTTGTACTAGACCTGTCTCTAGTTAACTCTATTAACTGAGCAGTAGATCACCTCTTATTTTCAATTCTACTCAATTACATTAACAAAATGTATTACAAAATATTGTGAAGTATGGTGTAGCATGAAACTTGTATATGCTGTTTTAAGTGATGAAGTAGAAATATAATAAATGTAAGGCATCCGCAGAACTCACAGACGTATAGTCTTAGTAGGGGTATTCCTGCTGTGTCAATTTTCCTTTACTTTCGTTGTACTGTTCTGTTTTTGGGAATAGATAAAGAATTTGATTTGATTTGACTTATTAAGTGGTTGAGAAGTACTTTCAAAATCGATTCAATTGAAATATTACTGATTGGTGAAGATGTTGTAAGACTTGCTCGGAGCGTACTCCAAGCGTCACAAGCGTCAAGGCTGAGTAACAAAAAACGGTTATAGCTTTTCTAGGGCTGATTGTAATTGAGTGTGCCACAACCTTTTATTAATGAAGCTTCACGCCTGTGATGCTTAGCGAACGCTCAGTGTGCGGACTTTAAAGAAGTTGACACTGTTCACACAATATACATAGAGCGTTTGCCAAGCGTGGAGTCGACTTCACGTTTCAAATATATGACTCTCATTGGCTGAGCCATAACAATCAGTGAATGGCAGAGTGAAGATGATTCCAATTCAATTCTTTACGATCAGTTCTGCATATACCAAGGGCTCCATAAATTTATGGTATTTATAGAGCCCCATGCCAGCCTTAAAAAATCACCCTGTAATAAGGAATTTAACAAAAACTTTATGCCAGATGAATTAATGAAATAAGCATCTCTTCAAATAATTTACTTCATATTTAGGTGAGCAAACATTACAATTACACCAAATTGAACGGCTCTGAAAAATTGTGGTGTTGATAGATATAGAACCACCACAGCAATTTCTTTTAGCAGCCTAATTTCGTGGAGTGCAGTATAGTTCTATGTTGTCTATATTGTCATAAATGACAAAAATGATGTTACAAAATTTAATAGTCACGGCTACAAAAAAATAAAAAGACGTTGAATCGAGAAGTCACACTCTTTCTCCCTCAACTTGTATGAAGGAGAAAGAGCCGTGAATCTAACAATCAGATCGAAAAGTCAGCATTTTTAAAAATTCGATTTTCAATTTCCTAATGGCTGGACCAAGGAGATTTTTCACTTCTCATCCAGACCTAGTGCCTGACGGAGCTAGCGGTCATCGATGGTCTGAGATTTCCCGATTTCTCCATTGGTAATCAAGTATTGTAACACATTTTATATTATACAGTATTTGTAATGTAGACCAAATATCTTTTTAATCGTTATAAAAAAAATATATAATAAAAATGTTAGTCGGAAGAATAATTTAATACTACATAATGTCACTTTTTGTTTTCATTTTAAATCGGAATTTCTGTCTCATCACCATTAACAGTACTGTATGTTAAAAATAAATAAAATTAAAAATTAATAAATAAATAATGTTAATCCAATAAATGAGGGAGATCAATTAAAAATTGATTCAGTTCACTAGTAGAAAATAAATAAAAATTCTGTATTTTATATTGACTAAATAAAAGAAAAAAAATTATTTAATTACTGAATTTTATTCGATTTACAAAATCCTTTTATAAGTTAGAATAAAAATCAAATAATTATAAGTATATGTTCTACTAACACAAGCTATGCTGAGCCCATGAAATACGAATTAGTGAAATATTATTGTCGCGCCCTGTCTTTCACGATTTCCACATTCATAGGGTAAGGTTGGATGTGGTAATTGAGGGGGAATAGGTTTCTATAATGATATTCCACCATAACCACTTATTACTGAATCCTTACCTGGTGGAGGCTACAATTAATAAAGGCGCTGTCCTTTAAATATATTCAATGTTACAAATGATGGAGCCAAATCATTACAAATGGTAGAGGCGAATCATTACAATATGTATGTGGAGTATCACAATCGATTTCGACCGTAGGTGACTCTTCAGGACGCAACGTTACGTTTTTGCCCAAAGAGCGTACTACGCAAACGATGAGTGAGACAGATTGCGATTGCTTATCTCACTGAGATAACATATTAAATTTATAGTCCACTCCACCAATAAACAGTATCCAGGTGAGCACATCGGTGAGTGTGTACACTATCCAGCATACCCATCAGCAATTTCCTGAGTCCTGATTCGAAAGAGATGTTCGAAAAGCAGCACTATTAATGTAGCCTCTTTTTGTACCTGAGATGAACAAAACTCAGTCTAACTCTAGGTAAAGGATTTTTTCTATATAGATACCTTACAAAAATTATTGCTGCTAAATTCAATTCTATACTACACATAAATTATGTGGGAGAGAATCCCTACTTTGTAGCAACACATAGAAGCGACTCTTACATCTACTTGGGACCCTTCCAAACGGAAATACTTTTTGCAATAGAGCGCTCTTGTCATCAACAGCTATCTATACGTAAACTATTGATACACTAGACCAATTTACATTCCTTTAACAAGATTCTAGTTTATTCTACGACAGCGAAGTAAAGGTTATCGAGAAATGGTGATGATCAGTAAGTCAGATGGGAAAGGAGTTTGCAAGGGTTGCACAGTGGAGCATCAAATACTTGATGGTAATCTCCATCATAAAATTAACCAAATGCTGGAGAATGGTGTAAGACAGATTGGAGTGGCGAGAATAATACCATTTTACTGCATGCGTTTGATTTTGCGATGGTGATTGTCATCGAGTATTAGATGCTCCACCATGCAAGCACTCTAGTGTTTCTGTTTAGAAAGGCATCAAATCTATGGAAGAACACATTTATAATACTTTTTTTACAACATCTACTGAGAAATTCATTTCAACGTATTTATCACAACCAACCAAAATGTGAGAGGATATTCTAGACTAAAATATGACATTGGAGTTTTATGGTGAAATGGTAACAGGTTAATATGGAAAAAGTTTAACTAACCTAATTAATAAAAGATTGAAAATTTTTTGTTTTTGTTTTGCCTGTAAACGCTAAAATAAAATGAGAAAATGTATTTTAATTTTGAAAAAAATTAATGGGTGATGAAATGAAGCTAAAGAGGCAGTTTAGCGTCCTTTTATAAAGTAAAACGAACCATCAGTGCATTTGAAAATAATAAATAAATTTAGTAATTGTGCCGCAGATGTTAGCAAATAAAAAATCACTTGAAACTTCACCAAATTGTAGTATTATGTCTCCTGATCACAATTATCAAGTTTTTAAGTGTCGGTCTCAATTAAATAATTAATTATTCAATTTTGAAAACCTACCTTTCGAACAGAGCCCCAAAATGACTACCTTCAGCAATTAACTTTAATTGAGTGTTTAGAATGCATGAATCTTTGCAACACAATAATTTGCATTTTAATTTATTAATTATTTACTCATGCAATTTATCTACTTAATAATAAAGGCATTTTCAATTTGTTCCAAAATCTCATCACTTGATGCATTACATAACCTGTAGCCAGCTAGCCACAGGGCCACAGCCTGGGTTTTAGGCTTTTGGATGTGCAAAGCCTGCAAACATTTCGCGCATGCGCAGAAGCGTAGTCTGCTTGAATGGAACGAAGTGGAATGGAAACTGGAATGGACCTGCTTAACCAAACCTTTCCTAACCTGGCTAGATGTGACTGAACCACCTTTGAAATACCTTTAAATATTTACCTTTAAACCTTTTAAATATTTACAGAGGTGGTTCAGTCACATCTAGCCAGGTTAGAAAAGGTTTGGTTATGCAGTTCTATTCCAGTTTCCACTGATGTTCTGATGTAGATGGCACTGATATAATCCATTGGCACTAATCCTTGATGGCACTCCATTGCTCTAACTATCTGTTCGTCTGATGTTATGCTCAAGGCTTTTCAGAGCCGTATTTATGTTAACTTTTCATGTGAAATTTAACGACATGCAGTCAAATATCTTATTCGACTGCATGTCGTTAAATTTCACATGAAAAGTTAATATTAACAACGCAGTTCGTCATGGAACAAGAAATCCAGGAACCGTATTTATGTTCAAAAGGTGAGTTTTTAATATTGAATAATTAATTATTTAATTGAGACCGACACTTAAAAACTTGATAATTGTGATCAGGAGACATAATACTACAATTTGGTGAAGGTTTCAAGTGATTTTTTATTTGCTAACATTGCGGCACAATTACCATAAATTTAATTCAAAGAAAATTTATTCAATTAAATATACCAAAGTTTTTTAGTGGAAAAACAAACGTAAATTGAAATGAGGTATGAGTTTAGCGATTAGTAACAACACAATGCAGTAGCTACAAGTTATTAGAACACAATAAATTAGAGATTGAAATATAGAAACTTACGAAAATGAAAAAAGTAGGAAGGGTCAAAAATCAAAGAAAGACGAAGTTTGAGGAACTAAGGCATAGAATAGAGATTTAGTAAACAAACAAAAATAAACGTGATGAAAAAGTTTGACATGACATTCAACAAAGCGACGAAGGTTATGTCAATAAAAGCTGTGAAAGTGAGGTTAGAACATCAGCTGTTCCTTCATCAAAGCTCCCCAAGTGATGCTTGAAAATGCATGGAGGATTGTCGAAAATAGTCCAAAAATACTCACAATAGCCTATTCATTTGTAATAAAATTGTTGTAATATGCAACTTGTGAATTTCTCTTCCAATCAACTGTTACAAGAAAAAATTGGCATCCTATTACGTTACGTATTTGTACGGTTGGCTAACTTCAACTGCCCAGCATGCTAAAAGAATTCAAAACTTCAAAATAGTAGCCTATATTTATCTTTCTTTAGGGTTGATTACATTGGGATAGTTACTCGCTAAGCGAGTAGCGAGTAGGACGTTACTGACCGACCGTGCTACAGCAGCTCGGCATACCAAGCCGAATTATATTAAAAATTTATCTTCAAGAATCATCCCCATACTATGGAATTTCTAAGACAATAAATAATCTTGCAACACAAAATTAAAATATGAAGTTTACCAACAATTATTCAATAAAATTTCATCAAAACAATATACAATATATCTCATCTGAAGTGTTATGCTGGCAGCCTGCGTGATTAAGTATGGGGTTTGGCCACAATAATATTGTATTTTGGTGTTGGCTACTCTGCCAGCGAGTATAAATGTCACCAAATTCAAAGTAGACAGGCTCTCAACTTTGAATTTGGTCACATTTATACACGCTGGCAGAGTAGCCAACACCAAAATACAATATTATTGTGGCCAAACCCCATACTTAATCACGCAGGCTGCCAGCATAACACTTCAGATGAGATATATTGTATATTGTTTTGATGAAAATTTATTGAATAATTGTTGGTAAACTTCATATTTTAATTTTGTGTTGCAAGATTATTTATTGTCTTAGAAATTCCATAGTATGGGGATGATTCTTGAAGATAAATTTTTAATATAATTCGGCTTGGTATGCCGAGCTGCTGTAGCACGGTCGGTCAGTAACGTCCTACTCGCTACTCGCTTAGCGAGTAACTATCCCAATGTAATCAACCCATTAGTAATGGCGAAGGTGATATTGTGGAAGGTATCCATGATGAATAATAAGACGAAATTGTCACCACCACATTTATTTAAATAAATGTGGTTGTGACAATTTCGTCTTATTATTCATCAGCCTATATTTATTGTACAAAGCTCTGTTTCTATTATGATTTACTTTAATTGGCGAACAAAAACGAATGAGTCAACAAAGCCAGTACATTTGAAAATAATTAATTTTAGTAATAAATGATTATCTAAACATATGATATTATAAACGTCTACTCTAGATGCTGTCAACTGTCAACAAAACTCTGGCGCTACATGTGACTAAAAGTACTATAATTATGTATTGATAAAAAGAGAAGGCAAAATAGGAAATTATCAAGAGAAGAAAAGGAAGAGAAAGAAAATGGGGAGAGCCGGTACCGTAGGAGCAGGAAACTTGGAACGGTTCTGCCTTACAACTATTTTTTCAAATTTACCACCTAATCATGGTCGCCTGGATGAAATCGTTTTTCCTACAACTGTTCATAAAGTAGTTCATTACGTACTGAAAACTAATTGTAAAATACCTCTTTACTGCTTCGCAAGCGGTAAAGTACTTTACGCTCGCCAGCTGTTTTCTTTATGCTTCTGATGCCTTCTCATTGGTGGATCACGGAATCAGTGAAATTCACATAACCTCAACAATGGCAAACGCTAACCAAATCCGCACATGGTCTGTGATGTTACAAACTACAAGCTTTTATTGTGTTGGAATCCAGAACTGCAGTTTTAGGAAAAATATTGTATGCAATTTGCACATTGAAGCTTCTTTATCGCTCTCACAAAATTACTGTGCTCCACTACGCATCACGCAGTTAATGTTTTGGCTCGAGCGATAAAGTTGTGCTTCATGCTCTTAATACATAAATAACTATTTCAGCAATCAAGGCGTTTATTACAAAAACAGCATTTGTCAAAAAATGTAATTTTCCTACAACTGCTCGTAAAGTAGTTCTTTACGTACTGAAAACTAATTGTAAAATACCTCTTTTCTGCTCCACAAATGGTAAAGTACTTTTCCTACAACTGCTCGTAAAGTAGTTCTTTATGTACTGAAAACTAATTGTAAAATACCTCTTTACTGCTCCACAAGCGGTAAAGTACTTTATGCTCACCAGCTGTTTTCTTTATGCTTCTGTTTTGATTTTGATGCCTTCTCATTGGTGGATCATGAAATCCGTGAAATTCACATAACCTCAACAATGGCGAATGCTAACCAAATCCGCTCATGGTCTGTGATGTTACAAACTACAAGCTTTTATTGTGTTGGAATCCAGAACTTCAGTTGTAGGAAAAATATTGTATGTAATTCGTGCATGAAGCTTCTTTATTGCTCTTGCAAAATTACTGCACTCTGCTATGCGTCACGCTGTCAAGCAGTAAATGTTTTGGCTCGAGCAATAAAGTCACGCTTCACACTCTCAATACATAAATAACTATTTCAGAAGGAAAAAGCATAGTTTCTTCTATAGGAGATCTGGAGATTACAATGACTCTATAAAGAGTCACTCTATACTCCATACTCGTCAGTATGCTGCTATACACATCTTTGGATTCATAAAAATAAGTTCTATAACTTCTATTTAAAGCTATTTTCTGTAAAATGACATACAAAAATGTCCCCCTAAATAATGAAAAATCTAGTTGATAGAATTCTCGTTTGAAGATATTTCAATTTTTATAAAATAAACTATCAGGTTTACTGGCAAAGTGAACAGCACATTTATTGCAGAACATTATATGAATGATATTATGGAAGAAGAATCAACTCTGTTCGATAGTTAGTTACAGAGATATTGAATTTCCAATAATTAGAAACATTTTCAACTTTGAGGGGGCTTGGGGGAAAAGCCAATGGGGGATTTTTAGGGACTTTTCGGAAAATGTACTTTTAAACGTGTACTATTGATTGGCATATATAGTCTTGCTTGTCTGACAATAATTCTTTATTGGATTGGGCTGGATAGCCAAGCGCCATGCAATACACAGTGCTGTAGGGTTCGGCAACGCGGTGTCCGCTACTATTTCATCACTCACTATGACGCCATAACTTGAATAATAGTGATCAATAGACACATCATTTTAAAGCTTATTAAATTATCTATAAGTTTTGTAATGAACGGCACAACCAATAATACGATAGTAAAAAAGATATGATCAGTTGAAGTTGATTTTTGTGGTTTGTGGTGACATTTTTTTCTATAAGATATATTTTTACTGAAAAAATAGGCTATCTACATAGAAAATGTATATGACATATTTTTCAGAAAATAGTTTTAAGTATTAAATGAGATGAGAATCACAACAATACCTTATTTAGTTTCCGAGTTATAAGCCTTTAACTGAAGTACTGCTCTTGCAATGTTGAGAGGGTGGTGGTGGAAGCAAGTGGGGTGGGGGTGGGGACTTTGGTTTTTTTCGAGTAAGTACTATGTATACTAACATCCTGCAAAAATTCAGCTTTCCCCTTATTTGTTACGACAATGGCCATTTTTTGCATTCATTGCCTGGGCTATCTATGCAATCTTAAATCAACTATCTTACTTCAGCTGTCAACAATTTGATGAATCATTTTTTAGGGTTGGGCCCCAATCCATCAGAAGACCGGGAAGACCCCCCAGACAGCTTGAATTGAAAATAATGAATAAATCGCTCCCATATTTTGTTGACCATGTAAATCGTAAATGGCTTGTTGATACTGGTTTGTTAAAAAATTATGTAAATCCTGCTATTGTACCACCTAATGTGACTAGATTTAAGGAAGAATTTGTTGTAAAAACCCCTACAAGTAAAGGGCAAGAATATATTTTCATCAATTCTTCTAAAGTGTTTCTGACATGTTCAAAGATTAAAATGTATGTATTTGAATTTTCGAAGAGGTATGATATTTTTTTAGGACATGAAACTTTAAGTGAACTTAATGCTAATGTTAATTTTAAGGAAAAATCGCTAGATTATGAGAATGGATCAAAACAATTATTATTTGTGTTAATTCTGGTAGTGAAGAAATTGAATTGAAACCTGTATTTAATGTAATAACTGTCCCAGTTAGGTCTATTCCCAATGTAGGACAGGGATTAATTAAGCCTGTAATTAATGAAAAGTATAGTATTGAGGAAGGTATAGTTGATATAACTAATGGTGAATGTACATGCCTAGAATTTTCTCATGAACTCATGACCATCAGTACTGAACCCATAGAAATAGAGGAGGTAGACAAAATGTTTGAACCTAATGAAGAATCAGTGACTGAGAGTCCCAAAAATACAGCATTGATAAGAAAATTGATTTATGAAACTTTGAGAACAGATCACATGAATAACGAAGAGAAAAGAGAGATATCTGACTTGATAATTAACTATCCTGAAATAATAAAACTTGAAAATATTCCTCTAGGGTCGACAAACTTACTGAAGCATAAAATTAAAACTGTTGGTGACAATCCTGTGTATACAAGAAACTATAGGTACCCTCAAATATTCAAGAAAGATGTCCAAATTGAAATTGAAAAATAAAATAATTCAGCCCTCAAACTCTCCATACAATTCTCCAATATGGGTAGTTCCCAAGAAACTAGATGCCTCCGGCCAAAGGAAGGTTAGAATGGTGATAGATTACAGAAAACTCAATGAGAAGACAATAGCTGACAAGTATCCTTTGCCAAATATTGAAGACCTTTTCGGAAAAATTGGAAGAGCTACGTATTTCTCAACAATAGATTTGTATTCTGGTTTCAATCAAATTGATATGGACCCAGAGTCAGTCCCTAAAACTGCTTTCTCAATGGAAAATGGACACTATGAGTTCATTAAACTGCCGTTTGGATTAATATGAATATATTTTTTGCTAGGATGCCAAATGTGTTAGTGTATATGGACGATATAATTGTTTTCTCAGACAATTTAGAAGAGCATTTGAAACATTTGCAATCTGTCTTCAAAAAATTGAAAGATCACAATCTGAAAATTCAGCTAGATAAAACGGAATTTTTCAAAAGAGAATTGTGTTACCTAGGACACATAATTTCAGAACAAGGAATTAAGCCAAATCCTGCAAAACTGAGTGCAATAAAAGACTTTCCAATTCCCAATACCAAGAAACAAATAAAACAATTTCTAGGGTTGACAGGCTACTACAGAAAAATGATAAAAAATTATGCAAGAATTGCTAAACCCCTGACTCAGGCTTTGAAGAAAGGTGTAAAGATTTATATCAATAATAAAGAATACAAAGGTGCATTTGAAAAATTGAAAACAATGCTAAAGAACAGTCCAATATTGCAACTTCATGATTTTTTCTAAACAATTCATTGTAATAACTGATACTAGCAATTATGCAATTGGTGGTGTATTGTCACAAGTTTTCAATGGAAAAGATCTACCTGTTGTGTATACTTCACGAACGTTGAATAAACATGAAATCAATCTCTCAGCTATTGAAAAAGAATTATTAGCTATTTGTGTGGTGTTGTAAATATTTTAGACCCTACTTATATAGACAGAAATTTCTCATTCAAACTGACCATATAAATCCCTCCAGTGGCTCCATAGTATTAAGGAACCAAACTCCAAATTAATCAGATGGAAACTATTATTAGAAGAATATGATTTTGATATTGTGTACATAAAGGGAAGGAACAATTTTGTAGCAGATGCCTTGTCTCGCCCTCTCGACATCAACATGATGGAAAATGAAGAAAATGGTTTTCAAGGTTTCAAAAATTGGTTTCAGGGTTTTGAAGATAACAATCAAGTTGAAGACCCACATGAATTTGACAATATAAGTATGGACGATTTAATTAGATTCAATAATAACACCGACATTCCCTCAATAGATATAGTACGTGGTACTCTTGACGAGTTTCTTCAGCATGTAGACAAAACCGCTGAACAGAATGATATTACTGGAACTGGTAATAATCGGGAAAACATTGTGAATGATGATAATGATAATGAGCAAGAAGCTGAAATCGATAACCGCAGCTTAGCGACACGATACACCCACAAGAGAGTTCAAATGAACAAGTAGTTCTTGCTGACAATGATAAACTTCTTAATATTGACCATAATCAATTGATACTTGAACGAGGTGACCATGCCCCTCAATCGAGTAAGATTTTTGGTAAAGGACGATTGACTATTTATTTTAGGAATTCTAATGATTATGAAGACATGAAGAATAAATGTATAGAATATTTGAGACCAAATATGGTGTATGGAGTTTTCTGCTCATGAGATGGAGTTTTATATGACAAGTACAAAAGAATTCCTGGATTTCTTGTTCTATGACGAACTGCGTTGTTAATATTAACTTTTCATGTGAAATTTAACGACTTGCAGTCAAATATTTGACTGCAAGTCGTTAAATTTCACATGAAAAGTTAATACAAAAGAATATTTAACAACTTCAAAAATGTGTTGATAGAAAATTTTGATTCCATAAAAAGCTTAAACGGTATAAGAGAATGAATTTAGATATAATGGACGAAGAGGAGCAAAAGCAAGCGATTTCCAATCACCATGAAGGAAAAACATATCATCAATGAGATGTATGGTCGGGTCGAATAAGGAGAAAGTATTACTGGCCATCAATGTTAAGGGATGTAAATGACTACATAAATAAATGCACAGTATGCCTGAAAGTAAAATATGACAGAAAACCTGTTAAAGTTCAATACAAAATCACGCGTACCCCAGAAAAACCATTTGAGAAATTACAAATTGACTGCTTTCAATACAACAAAATCAAGTTTTTGACAATGATTGATTGTTTTTCCAAACGACTAACAGTTCATGCTCTGAAAAGTCTAAACCAAATAGACATTCAAGAATGCTTAAATGATTATTTCTAGGCATTCCCCCTACCAAAGATCGTACAAATGGATAACGGCCGTGAGTTTGATAATGCAGGTTTACGTTACTTTCTAAGGTTTTATGGTGTTGAACCATACTATGTCACTCCTGGACACCACGATTCTCAAGGTTTAATAGAAAGAGCTCATTCAATACTTATTGAAATTCTTAATGTGATACAACTGGGAAATAAAAACAATAACTATACTGAAACAAACATTAAATTAGCAGTTATATATAGCATTCAATAACACATTAAACTCTACTTTGAAAATGACTCCTATGGAAATAACTTATGGTATATCAAACAATCCTTTTGTCACCGGAGTTACAGAAAAAATAATAACCGAACAACAATCTCATCAATACCTAGAACGGCAAAATGATAAAGAATAAAATCGAATCGGAAAAACAAAAACGCACTGAAAATCTCAACGTTAATCGCGAAAAGGATGTGGAAATTGATAAAGAACCCTATATAAAAACGACATTCAATAAGAAAACTAAACTAAAAATTCCTCAAAGTCAATTTACAATAAGAATGAACAAGTAACTTAGCTACAAATCCTAGAGCAAACCAAAAACGCGCATTCAAAATACATCCCAATAGAATGAAACGTCCCAAAAAACCAGTGAAACAAAATAAATTATTTGTTACAGGACATGATGGTGATGGCACTGCTCCTCATTCTCCTATTGCTGGCCCCAGCAGCGCCCTATAACATGATAGATTTGAGCAAAACATCAGGCATTGCCCCAATTAAGATACAAGATTCTCATATTATTAATCAAACATATACTTATGTTCATAATATTAATACTAGTTATTTAAGATAAGAATTAAGTAATATTGAAAAATTTGTTGATTTTTTAGCACATAAGAATATTGATAAGAATCGCCTCAGTTTGATGAAATTAAATTTGAAATATGCAAACAATAAACTGAATCAGATTCGGTCAGTGAATTATAGACAAAAGAGAGGTAATTTTAATGGTTTGGGATCTGCAATTTCGTGGATCACTGGTAACATGGATGCTAATGATAAGGAAAGATATGATAAAATTTTGCAGACAGTTCAATCAAACGAGTATCATCTATAAGTAATAACGTTGAAAAACAATTTGCTGTAAATCATAAATTGGTTGAGGAATTTAATAATGAAATGAAAATAATACGAGCAAATAATCTAAAAATTAGCAACTACTTTAATTCATTGTATAACGAACAGAGAGTATAGAAGAAGAATAGAGCAGCCTTGCGTATAACTGGTTGTACGGCCGGAATGCGCCTAACCCTCCAACCTCACAGGGGACCTACCTCGCCCGGCCGGTCCTCTGACTCCATGTTAAAAGCGTTTCGTAAATCGCCCATATCTCAAGTTCTAATCAAAATATTTGAACGAAAATGATTTCGAAGGCTTCCTTATATCATTCTCTACAAGCAATATGTCCTATCCCTTTTCATCGTAACTGCCATAGAAAGTTATCTGTACACAAATTGAAATAGTATGATATCTAGGGATTACATACATTTTTATTTTCTTCAATAGACTTTTATAATAGCGTTTAACGGGAAAATGTTCTGCATATAAATTCAAGTACTTTTTCAGATATTTGATTTGATGTATAATAATATATACATGACGATCACAGAACAATAGATTGATGCGTTTAAGAGCAGAAATATTTATCGGTAATGGCCAACGCGACTTCGAATTGCTTAACTATAATCTTGTGCTTGTGATTATATTGAACTCACATAAATATATAATAATAATTATGCAAATTTAGTTACCTTTTGTTGATTGTATTCTAGTTGTATTCAGTTTCAGGAAGAAAGTGTACATCCTTCAGGCCACGACTCTTTTGATAAGTTTTTGCATACACTTCTATTTTTCCAGGAATAAATATTTTTCCATGATAAATTTGTTGGCAATGACATTTCTACAAATAATTATTTATTTTCCAGGAATAAAACAAGCTAGACAAACAAATTCAGCAATTCAAAGCTGTTAATTGTTGACACAAAGTCCAGTCTATACATTTTACTCAGTTGTATTGATGTCGATTTCAAAGGAATTCAATCATAATGGCATCAAATATCGTTCAAATGATGCCATATACTTCCGTAATATAATGTTTACACAGAATAAACAGTTCCAAGTCGTGATGCTTCATTACTGATTACTATTTCCGCTATTCAACCTCCTCACTGGTGTAATAGTGAAAGGAAAGAAGTTCTTTGTCTATAGTATCTGTCTTGAATGTATCAATCTATTGTTCTGTGGTCATCAATATTATATATTTTTGTATAGGCCTACCAATTGAAAGATCTGTAAATGTACATGAATTTATATCTGTAGCTTCTCGTTAAACGCTACCATAAAAGTCTATTGAAGAAAATTAGAATGTATGCAATCGTTAAATATCATACTATTTCAATTTGTGTACAGATAACTTTCAAATTATGGCAGTTACGATAAAAAGGGATAGGACATTGCTTGTAGAGAATGATATAAGGAAGCCATCGAAATCATTTTCGTTCGAATATTTTGATTAGAACTTAAGATATGGGGGCATTACGAAACGCTTTTAACATGGAGTCAGAGGACCTGACGGGCGAGGTAGGTCCCCCAGTGAGGTTGGGGGGTTGGCGCACTCCACGCTCCCACAAGGCAGCTCTATTTTACTTCTATTCTCTCTGATAACGAATCCGACAGAATTGAAGTGAATCAGCAATCCTCTTTGTTATTTGACTCACTCATGCTTTTGAACAATAAAATATCCGATATTGCCACGAGTATAGAATTTTGTAAAATGAATGTACTTCACTCAACTATAATTTCTCACGACGAAATTTCTCTCATGTACAAAAATTCATATGTAAGTTTTATTTCAAACGATGTAAGAGTATTGTGGAAACTCCGCAAAGTCCATTGTGGCATATATGTTTAAAGACCACATTTCCTATTTAATTGAGATACCACTACATTCATCAATTTATGAAACATTTTTTCTATTGTCTTATCCTGTTATTCAAGAAAATGAGATTGTAACAACTCTTGCACATCCGTCTTTTGTAATCCAAAACGAAAAAGTGTTTTCTGGAAATTGCGAACTTATTAATGATAATTATTATTGTAGTAATATAAGTAGTTTTGATGATCTATGTATTGACCAATTGTTAAATGATAGAAAATTAGATGGATGTATAGTAAGTTAGTTTTGAAAAGTGGGATTTCTTTGGTAAAATATATATAGATATAGTTGATAGTTTTATATTGTTTAATGTTAGTACATGTACGATTCGAAATATTGACAAGAACAAGAATATTACTCTTTTTCCAAATAAGAAGACTCAATTTTTAAAAATTAATAATTCAGAAATGTTGATTGGATATTATCGACCAAATGTATTCTGGGAAAGTGACATTTTAATCCCAACTGAATTAATAGAAAATAAGAAATTCTCTACTTTTCACTTTGACCAAGTTCATGAGACAAATATAAACTTTCAACCACTTGATATATCCTTGATGAATTGCCTCTGAAGGACAATCGAAATACTTATATTGTTATACTTCTACTCATAATTGTATTTTTATTAATAGTTATTGTTTTTCTCAAAAGAACATGTGTTTGGCACAAACTCTGTAACTCAATTAATTGTAAAACTAAGGTTGATAACGACATTGTACAAAATGAACGACAAGAAATGTACCCAAGATTACCTTGTACTTAGTACTTAATTGAAGCTGAGGACAGCTTCACACTTAGGGGGGAGGAGTTACATTCGGTAACAAGTACCTTCCTATTCATAATGTGCTGACTCAGTATACTCTTTGTCTGTGCCATCTTCTTTTGATTTAGTCAGTCTGTTGCTAGGTCTCGTGAATAGCACTTCGCTCTTATGTTATAAATGTATTATTTTTCTTTAAAAATAAAAATTTGATTTTTAAAAAGGCTAACGGTTACTCCAGTTCCTTAACTTAAGACATCTGTCATGTCTGAGGCATTTTTATCGAAAACCAACCCATGTTAATTATTAAATGGGGGACTTACACACTGCTTGAGACATCAATGCGATGCGACATCCCTGCTTCAGACATGTGTTGCATGAGACCGGTTGGTCGGTGTTTGGTAAGTCATGACTTTGATTAAGTTTTATTTTTGGGTGGGTGGGGGGGGAGGGGTAAAGTTGATTGAAACCGTGTTTAACATGACTATTTTCAAAAATATTATTATGACGTCAGCAGATAGAATGCCAATTAATGACAATAGGTTTATAATTATTATTATTATTCTATTGAATATAAATTAGATGAAATAGTTATGTTTAGGATTTGTGCAGGAAGTTATTAAGCTATTTCTTTTTTACCTTTACAAAATAATGTAAAGAATCCAGGGCATAATTTCAGCCAGAGCACATCGGAGTGGAGCTCCAGCTATCTAAATCAATAATAAAATCATTTAATTTAAACCAGATCTGAACTAGCTTGTTATTTTGTATATTATGTAATATTATACAGGGTGTCTACTAGTTGCTAATTGTAAAATTCCCGACCTTTTCCCGACCACATTTCCAAAATTCCCGACCTCAAAAGTTCTATAAAACCAATTTTACTTCAGGCAATAAAAATATTCCACGACATTTTGATAAACGGTGGTAGTAACTAAGACTTTTAACTAGACATTGTAAGGGACTCATTTAGCTTGCAAAAATGAGAACCTAAGAACAGCGGAGGCAGATGCAACACCGATAGCGTGATTTAGTCTGCAATGTTGATTGCTTACAATGTGGGTGCTTACAATTACACAGGAGTGGATCCAGCAGCAGTTTTTTTTTGGGGCGGGGGAGGGGGGGTGTTTTAAAATGATTAAATGCCTCTACAACGTCCTATACTGCCAAAAAACAGAAACGTTAACTTTTGGGTGTGAATATAATATATAAGTTAATTTCTGAGTGAAAAATAGAGAAATCAATGTAGAAAAAATTTCAAGTTCAACACATAATTTTATTCTTCCATTCATTGTTGATTTTGTTTACTCTACGTATAACTTTCCCACTCTCCTTTCTTTGAACATATATAGTGCAAGTACGAAGTCTAGATAAACAAACTATATATAATGGAACTAATGCTTATAGCCAGAATTACTTCAGTTTTCAGTTGACTAGTGAGAGCGGTCGGCAGCACTTCTATTCGCGATTTAGTGACCCAGTAAAAATGGATCGTTGGTTAAAAAGTGGATCATTGAAACGAAATAGGCCTACAGATGAAGAAGAATCGAGTGCAGTTAGTAAGTCGGTGACTATGACTATTGAATCGAATTTAAACGTGTCTCTTGATCGTGAGCCTATTGCATCAGCATCCAAGTACAGTTCTACGCTTTCTGCAAAAATAAGAAAGTACAACTCAGATTACCTAGAAATTGGATTCACATTTAATGGACCAGAGCAGCAGCCTATCCCTCAGTGTGTTATTTGTTATGAGACTCTTTCAAATGAGTGTATGAAGCCAGAAAAACTCCGTCGTCATCTTGAGACAAAACATCCAGAACACAAGGGCAAGACATTGGATTTTTTCAAAAATAAACTGGGAGAACTGAATAAATCTCGTAAAAACATGTATAAACACTCTGGGACAAATGTAAATGAAAATGCAACTCTTGCATCTTACGAAGTATCACAGCTTATTGCTAAACGCGGAAAAAACCATACAATTGCCGAAGAACTCATACTACCATCAGCAATAATCATGGGCAAGAGAATGTTAGGTGATACAGCTGCTAAGCTTATAGGGACCGTTCCACTCTCCAACAATACCGTTCAAAGACGAATTACTGATATGGCTGATAACATTGAAGAGACATTACTGGGTAGACTTCAAAAGTGTGATATGTATGCCCTTCAACTGGATGAGAGCACAGACATTTCAAAAAAAGCGATATTGCTGGTGTTTGTGAGATTTTTGTGGAATAATAGTGTATTTGAAGATTTTCTTCTTTCATTTGAACTGCTTCACTCAACGTCAGACAATATTTTCTCAGTAATAGATGATTTTCTGAATGAACATGACATCGCCTGGAAAAAATGTGTGGGATTGTCTACAGATGGTGCAAAATCGATGGCTGGTAACAAGACAGGACTTCAAGCTCGTATCAAAGCAGTAAACCCTGGAGTGAAATGGACACACTGTTGTATTCATCGTGAAGCTTTAGTAGCCAAAAGATTACCTGAACTTTTGCACAAGACGCTTAATGAAGTAGTCCAAATCATCAATTATATAAAATCTCGACCTTTGCAATCTAGATTATTTTCTTTGTTATGCAAAGAAATCGGCAGTGAGCATGAACAGCTTCTCATGCATACTGAAGTAAGATGGCTCTCCCGAGGTAGGATATTGACAAGATTTTTCGAACTGAGAGATGAGGTTCGTATTTTTCTCATAGACTCGAAATACGCAGATTTGCTCACAGACTTTTCTTGGCGCTGCTCAATTGCTTATCTAGCTGACGTTTTTGAACATTTGAATGGGCTGAATCAAAGTTTGCAGGGGAAAAATGTAGACATTTTTAAAGTTGAAGATAAAATTAGTGCTATGGTGAAAAAGTGCCAAATCTGGGCAACACGGGTTGAAAAAAAATCATTCAGCAATTTCCATACTTTGAAACAATTTTTGGAGGCTTCTGAGGAAAATTTACCTGACCAAATAAAGAGCAAAATAGCGGAACATTTATGCAGCTTAGCCATCAGTTTTAGGGAATATTTTCCTGAAACTGACCCAGATGATGGTTGGGTTCGAAGTCCTTTCTGCTGTCAAAACATAGATCAGATTCGCGGTCTCTCAGAAGAAGAACAAGATCAACTTGTGGATTTATCTAGCTGCAGTGAAATGAAAAACCATTTTGATGGTAACCTGCTTGTAGACTTTTGGGCAACGGCACGTAAGGACTATAAAGAACTTGGAGATAAGGCATTGAAATTAATTCTTCCTTTTGCAACGACTTACCGTTGTGAACAAGCATTTTCATCAATGTGTTTCATGAAAAACAAATTTAGGAATCGACTCGACGTGCGGTCGGATTTTAGAGTGAATGTGTCAAGTTTGGAGCCTGACATCTCAGGAATTATGAACTCAAAGAAAAAATTCAACTCATCTCATTAGAGAAGTGAAAAAATTATTATGATACAGTTATGATTCCTCAGTGGACCTAGTCTTCATTTCCACAACTTATTTGAACTGAGGGACAAGGATCGTATTCTCCTTATTGAAACCAAGTTAGTAAAACGATTTCCTCACTGACTTGACCATAACACTGCAATAATAACACAAAAATTATTATGAATGCAAACAAATTATGACCATTTTTTTTCAATATTATAACCGCATACTTATTTTTACGTTATTTAAATAATGGTAATGAACAAATTAAAAAAAAACTATCCTTTTCTCGAAATTTTAACTTTTTCTTATCGAATTGAGTTATGAACTTCTGTAAATTATCAACTGTGAGTTTAAGAATTAGTGGGGGTCCGTGTAACTATAATAAATGGATGAGGGGGTCCTTGGAAAAATCTTGTTGGGAACCCCTGCCCTAAATCATTAGTCCAAAAATGTGGGACTCTTGACTGTCAACATCTGCTATAAAATTATTGTTCAATATACAATAGAGATTTATTAAACAAATAATTACATTATGAGGTACTTGACCTAGAAAGTATAAAAATTACGAAACACAAATTTTAATAACCTTCTTTTAATGTGTATCGTTACATCACACAAAGCAGTAGCATAACTACAGGGTCAGTCTTGGGTGGAGGATGACCAATGATGTTGCTGGGAGAGTTAGACTCTCGGTACAATAATTACAATAGTAATTTGTAATTTGGAGTAGTAGTCCTCTTAAGATAAATTGAAGCAATATACATGGCTATTTATTCCAAAACGGGGGTTCGGGGTATTCCCGAGAATTTTTTTTAAAAATTACCTCTCTAAAGCCACATTTCAAGTGATTCTAGGCATTAATTATTCTTCTAACTTAACACTTCAACACACGTTATGGGTCCATGCAAATTTTATTTAGTTCTAATATTAAAACTGACACTGTATTTCACTTTTAAATAATGTTTTACTCACATATATTGGAGATGCTTGAGGAATGCATTTCACTTCTGAAAAGAAGCTTCGTCAGCCTGCCGCCAGGGGTCATGCTCTGTTTGGGTTAGGATGAGCAGCCATTATGTATTTGAAAATTGCGTTTGATTTGAATTGTGTTTGGTCGTTGAGTAAGTTTGTTCTATCTTGTTTATGGTGTTTGAATATTTCATATTGTTCCAGTGTATTTAGTTTGTGGCTTTTTTGGAATGTGTGTAGAATTTCCAAGTCAGTTTGGATGTTATTGTGTGAGTGCCCAGTGTTGATTAAGTGATCTGCAAATGTTGAGTCAGAGTTGGAATGTAGTGCTTTGATGTGCTCTTTATATCTTATGTTGAATGATCTGCCTGTTTGTCCTATGTAGTACTTGGGGCATGTGTTGCATTTAAGCTTATATATGCCTGGTTTGTTGAATTTGTGAATTGTGCTGTTTGTTAGGTGAGCTGGTTTTTGTTGGATCTGGTGTTTCAGGTTGTTTGTTGTTCTGAATGCTGTGTTAAATCCGGATTTTTGGAAGATGTAAGCTATTTTGTGTGATTTTTTGTTGAGATATGTGAGTGTGACAAATCTGTTTTGGTTTGCAGGTTTTGGATTTTTATTTTTCATTTTATTCATGATTTTTTCTACTAGATTGGTGTTGTATCCGTTTTGTTGTGCTAAATATTTGATTGTATTGATTTCTTCTTTGTGGTCAGCTTGCGATAGTGGAACATTAAGGAGTCTATGGATCATGGAGTTGAAAGCAGCAAGTTTGTGTTGATTTGGGTGGTTGGATGAGTTGTGAATGAGTGTGTCTGTGAGAGTTGGTTTTCTGTAGATTTTGAATTTGTGCTTTACTTGTACTTTATTGTACTTTATTTGTACTTTACAATGGAAACCAAAGACAGTGTGAACAACTCCTAACACAATTGAACAAAACCCATAAAAACTTACAATTCACAGCAGAATATGAAACAGACTACACCTTGAACTTCTTAGATCTCACTATCAAAAAACTAAATAACATGCACAAATTCAAAATCTACAGAAAACCAACTCTCAGCCTGGCGGCAGGCTGACGAAGCTTCTTTTCAGAAGTGAAATGCATTCCTCAAGCATCTCCAATATATGTGAGTAAAACATTATTTAAAAGTGAAATACAGTGTCAGTTTTAATATTAGATTGTTCATTAAGTATTTCGTCATGGAAAACATCACAGATTTATTTAGTTCTTGTATTATTGTCAATGGGAGATCGGACATTAATTGAAGCTTCTAATTTTCTCTACTTGATTGTACTGCTCCTGATTGGGGTACCATAGAGTAGGATACTTGAAAATTTATTTCCAAAAAATTGAGGTGTACCCTTGAAAACGTTTTTTAAAATAACAATTCATACAAACCCACATTTTAGCGATTCCTGACATCTTCTTTGACTCTTGCCAAAACCTGTTTCACAATGGCCTTCAAAAATTATTTTTTTTTTGTCGTGGGGGGGGGGTGTAATATCCTCCCCATAGTTACGCCACTGTACAAACTGTCAATGAAAAATGAAATTCACAAGAAAAATTACGTATATTATTCGCAATTGAAAAATTATTCTGTAATCAGCCGAAATCTCCCAACAACTTTTTGAGGATCCAGGATCTAGAGTCTAGGGTGATTATCTGAGTGAATGTAAAGTAGTGCTCAGAAAACAAGTCTGCTTTTTCTGCCATGGTAGTCCTCAGCCATGAATTTATAAGCTGCAGAATCCAGAAAAACCTTTCAGAACTAACATCATTTTTAGACCAAGTACTGAAGTACACAATAATTTGCAATAGAAAATCAATTGTTGGTTAGGCATTGCTGTCTCATTTTCCTCCCTTGTCAGCAACGTTGAAAACTCTCCTTTATTTTCACTTCTTACCCTTTCTCGTATTTTTTAATTTTCATTTCTGTCCTAGCAATTTCTATCCTCTAATATATTGTCATCTATTTTCCACTTCTTTACTGTTTTTTTATTATTTCCATTCTTTAAGAATTCTACCTTTTTTCTACTTTTCTCTCTTTTCCTTCCGCGTTAGGGGGGGGGGGGGGGGAGGAATTTCCCCTTCCCCCGTGGATTCGCCAATGCGTATAAAAAAGGTCACTAATAATTAGAAGATTGAAATATTTCATCTGCTTTTTTTCACACAAAAAATAGTAAAATCTTATAAAACACAACAAAAAAATGTAACAGTCACCCTTCGGGGGAATTGACCTGCCAATTAAAAGAAAATCACCCACTCTAGGGCAATGTAGGCTGATGACTCCATCAAAATAGCAAATAGCTACATATTGCAAGTTGTTGAGGAATGTTGTTATTTGAAAAATTAATTAAACCTCTCTGATGCAAATAATCATACTTGACTAATCTAACCAAACTTCATTATTGTTGTTCGTTGATGTGTTGTGATGCTCTCTGTGTGTTTACAAACAATTTAAGGTTTATTTGTGTTCTTTATGAATTTTAATTTGCAAAATCGGACTTTTGTGGGGTGAAGTCGTACATAATGCCTTGACAATATAAACCAAGTGGATGCCGGAGGAATCGTCTGTACTCTGAAGAAAACCTTCGTAAACCTGTTGCTGAAGTTAAAAATGTAAAACTATCTCTACGAGCAGCTTCAGAAACATATAAAGTTCTTGGAATGACGATTAGCGAGCACAAAAGGGGAAAACATCCTGAGGTGTATACGACGGACAGTGCTTTGAAACCCGAGGAAGATGAGAGACTTAAAAAAGTGCTTTTAACGTGTGCAGAATGGGGCCAGCCTCTTCATAGTTTGGATATTAAGATTATTGCTCAGGAATATTTTAATAGATTAGGCAGAGTGGAAAAAAGATTTAAAAATAATAGTCCAGGCACAGACTGGATTCTGCATTTTCTTAAAAGACATAAAGACTTGACTGTGAAGTAATTAGATAATTTTCAATGTGTTAGTTTATATATTTACATAGAAATTTGGTTAGATTTATATTACAGACATATTTCCATAAGCATAAATATTATTTTCAATGCAAAACTAATTTTAATTTTTTTCTACTAAATTAGGTTAATTTTAGGATAAAGTGCTTTAATAAAAAGTTATATGTTTTGATATTTAATTATTGTTTGTGAAAACTATGATTCTTCTTTTTAAAAACAAATTAAATGTAAGACTTCAACCTTTTGTTAGCCCAGAGTCATACACAGTGTTAAGTAAATACGTGTATGACTTCAACCCAACCTATGGGGTGAAGTCGTAAACTTTTTTAATTTTTTTAGAACTAGCATGGATTTTTGAAACGTTTGTTATGACTATGGCTAAGTACCGTAGATAAAGTATCAAGGAATATGTACTATGCTTTTTTTATTATTTTAAGAATACATTTTATGGTGTTTCTGGGGAAAAACATCCAAAAGTGTACGACTAAACCCCATTTTACCGGTACTTAAGAAAATCGCTTGAAATTTTAATATTTTAAATAACATTATTTTTAAACCCAGGGAGTTCTGAGCCCTTTCTATAAGCCTCTTTGGTAATTCATCATCATTGTCATCTGGAATAATTGCAGTAATCGAAGGTGTTAAAGGGCTATTTCACACAATTTGAGGTTTACTTATATTAAAACAGACATAGTTGGCTTTGTAATAATATTCATGTTAAAAAAAATTAAAGATAGCTTGAGACTGAACAGTTGCTTGCAAAAATGCGTTAAGATATACTTCTTTAAATTACCTAATTCAAGTTTTTACAACCTTGGACAAAAATGTATAAGGTCAAATAAATTGAAATAATGGTATGTGGAATCACAGTTCTATAGCAAAACACACACTATGTACAAAATGGCATTTGATTATTCTATTGCAATAATTTATTGACTAATTGTTCCCAGCTACAAATCGAATTATTCTTGTGTTTCCTTGTTAGCCAATTTAATTATGCGCTCGTAACAAAAATATGTCAAAATATGTGTTACAATCAATTTTCTTATTTTCCCGACCAATTAAAAAAAAAAAATTCAAAATTCCCGACCTTTTCCCGGTTTTTCCCGACCTATCAGAATTCCCGACCTTTTCCCGACCAGTAGATACCCTGTTTGTTATATGTGCGTTACTAACTATGCCCAAATGCGTTTAAAATGCACCAATTCAAGTGTAATTTTCAAAAATTTTCAGGGGGAGGACCCCCGGGTAAGTCACAGCTCCCGTATTTCTCAATTTAGAAATGAAAGAATCTCAAGAAATATACATAAATTTTGTATATTATTGACTGGGTTTAAATTTTTTTAATACCTATATAAATCTTCTTTTAGTTTTAGAAAGAATATGGGGGGCTTATTTTTTGAATTTTTTCTGGGGGGGGGCCTAATTTATGTTGCTAAATTTAGGGGGGGGGGGGTGCGTTATAAGACTTGGGGGGGTAGGCAACCCTGCGTTACCGGATAATGAAAAAGTAAATACCGCATTTGTTATTGCTGTGGAAAGATACACTATAGACATAAGACATGCAAAAAACATCCATGTCTTATTCAATTCTGTACGACATGACAGATGTCTTAAGATACCAGTGTGTAAGGCAGTGGCGGCTCGTGAACTCTCACCTTGGGGGTTCAACTTCTTGGGAGACTACCAAATGAAATGCCTTCACTTAATAACTGTAAAGGGTTTTTCTTAGGTATTTTTGTCATGTATCAAAAGCTATCATATTTCGCCACAGATTATTTTGATTTGAATAGTGCTGTATACTCGAGTACTTCACAGTTTTA